>ML791396.1:30776-65404 GCA_009831015.1 Picea engelmannii
CCCTTGTGTTAGAAGGGCGTCCCAGGACAATATGCTGCCAATGGAATTTACACTCCCTAATCTCAAGATACTATTGTTTGTTTTTGAGCTTATGGAGAGTGTGTCTCTCTTCCTACTCCAAAGCACTAGCCTAGCTAATATGTCGGTGTAAAGAGCCCTAGAAAAAGTTACTAGATTGATTTAAAGATTACGCAATATTCTTAAAGGCTGTTAATTACTCAAAGGCAATGGAAGTGAAACTCATGATGTGTGACTCTGACCCAAGTAATGCAAGGACAATGATGAAATATAATCTTTTTCATTCCATGAATCCTAGTTACGGGAGAGAGAGAACTTTTTCCGAATCAATCTCAATGCTATAATGCAAATGCAATGCTCAATTTTCTGTTCAAATGCCAATGCAAATAACCCATTATCAAACAACAATCTCTAAATGTCTTTTTCAATACTTCAATGCTCTAAGATTTGATTTTACAATGTTTTTGAAATGACAAAAACAAAACTTGAAAGAAAACAAAATGTTCACTTTCCAAGAAGAACTCTGATAAAGGAGAAAAGAAAATCAAATCAAACCAAATCAAACAAAACAACCCAGCCACTTCTTTCAATGATAGTAAAAATGAAAACCAAACCAAGAAGTCTTCTCCAAAGCAAATGAAAATGTCCTGTCGAACCTCAAAGCAAAAGAGAAAACACAAACACTTAACCCTCTACCAATCACTGGTTCTCAGCTATCCAGACATATCCAACTCCAGTAATCCAAGAGCCAGAAAATGCCAAACAAGGCCAAGAAAAGAAAGTCAAGTTATCAAAAGCAAAGAAGACCTAGAAAACCTAAATCTCTCCAAACAAGCAAAATAAAGCAAAAGGTGTGTAAGCCAATGACCCAATAAGTCAAAAGGGTGTAAATCAATAGATCTAAGCTGTTGGTAAAGTCAAAACCTGATTTCAAAAAAATTTCAAAAACTGCCCGCAGGCAAGCCTTGGACACAGTGCGAGAATGTATAATTCTCGCAGGCAACTTCAATGCAAACTGCGAACAGTTCGCACTGGAAGATATAAGAAGAATGAGAACCTCCAAGGTTCTCACAGGATGTCAATAGGTACAGTGTGGGAATCCCTGAAACTAATGAAAAATTTGAAAATACAAGCAAAATCCCAGTTGGCTTATAGACCCAGAAGGTCTCTCAGGGTATCCTGAGGACTCAGAGACTAACAAATCAGGAGAATGACAGCAATAGAGAAAATGGCCACAGGAAATTCAAAAAACCAAAAAGACAAAGGGATAAGTTCCCCAGTATGGTCGCCAATTTTGTTATTGGATTAATCCGTAAGTGCGGACACGAACCGATCTCCCTAGATCCACCTAGATCTAGAACAAAACAAGATAGAATACTACTCTTTCCCTAGATCTAGCTTATTGAGTGAACTAAGAGATAAAGGAATATGGACATACCTTATGAACGCTTTCCTAAGTCTCTGTTGTTCCAAGATTCGCTCCGATGCTCTTGCTTCGTTCAGATCACGACAGAACAAACCAATCAAAGTAAAGGCAGATTAATGTATTCAATAGCTAGTCTATTCATGTGATCAAGGAATC
Organism: Picea engelmannii; assembly: GCA_009831015.1. Lineage (NCBI taxonomy): Eukaryota > Viridiplantae > Streptophyta > Pinopsida > Pinales > Pinaceae > Picea > Picea engelmannii. The sequence goes on from ML791396.1 coordinate 32,377, forward strand.
ATGTAATAAAGTGACATCATCTTTATGGGAAAGGGACATATTACTGTATTAATTAATTGAAAGAGAAACTTACAACCTGAGCCTTGATGGCGTAGGTCTCCTTTCGATGGCTCCTAGCTCTGACACACACACTTGCTCATGCATGAAGAAAATCAACCACTTGTGATGACCTTGTTGTAGTCTCTTGCTGCTGTAGCATCAGTTCTCCATACAGGCTTCTAACAATTCTCCAATCAATCTCTTGCTAGCTTGCTTATGCTTAACCTTTTCCATGAGTAATCTCCTCAATATATAGGAGAAGATGGTTTAGTTACTTGGATAGGGAATGATCCCAAGATATCTGGAATTCCAGTAACTGGACAACCATTCAAAATCCAACTCACCCTTCTAGAAGATTCCCTTCTAGAAGGTTCGAGATCTTTATCTTTTTCCTCTTTAAAATAATGTCCGCACCCTAGCCTTGAGTACAATGCGAGAAGTTCGCACCCAAGCTTGAAGCAACATGCGAGAAATAGGTATTCCCGCAGGTGACCATATAAGAAGCCTGCGAACATGCTTCAAAATGTGAATTCTGGAAGAAGACAACTGTAACTTTTCTCAGGAAAATATTCTTGGTAAAGAGCTTGATTTTCAATCATCATGACCTCATCATGACATTATCACAATGACCAAAATTGCGGATAACACCTTGGTTTCTTCCCCACTTTCTCTATCATTCTGGGCTCATTGGGAGTTGAATTTCCTTGCGCAATATTTATGAAAAATGGTGGAATAGCCCCTTTTTTTCTCTATTCCACCTTTCTTTTCACCTTGTCTTCCCAATAATTTTGGAAAGTCGATATTCCCCTTTAATTATCATAAATATATTGAGCACACCTTATGATTTCCTCCAATGTCTTGGGGTCATCATATTGTATCTTGTCATTGATAAATGATGGCATCCCACTTAGGTACATGTTGAGCACTCACACACCCTAAAAGCCTTATCAAATTTTGTCACTTTTTGGGTACCACTTGTTTCTTCATTGTCTGAATCAATTTCATTTTGGGAAATGATTTATCTTTTCTTGTTTACACGTCTCTAATCACCTTGTCAGTTTTGTTTGAACTTGTGAAACTGCATGTCTAAAATACCTTAACACTCGAATTAAAAATTGATAGCTAAACACCGCACCTAACGTGCTCAGGTTCAACATTGGAAAGAATTCAAGTAAGTAAAGGAACCACAAAAATACAACAGTCACCAAGCAATGATTCTCATCGGCATCATCAGAAGGTGGTTTTGGGTTTGCATAAGTTATTCACATAAAGGTTTGAGAGATAGGTGATCCCCTTTGACACTGACAAAATACAAGAAGGATAGACGTTAACAAAGGACGTAAATAAATCACTGATAGCCGATGCCCGATGCACTTTATCAGGATCGAAGATATATAGAATTATCACAACAATCATTTTGACCGTGATAAATTTATCTCCGATCGCCGATCCCCGATGCATTTTAGACATCGAGACTTTTTAGAGGGAGCCGAACCGAGAGCACTTGAGTAAGTTTATCGCCGATCGTCGATCCTTGAAAATTTTAGATTTTGGCAAGATAGGATTGGGTTTTAGAATGTATGTCTTAACGAAAACCCTGAATCCGATTAACGTGAGAAATTAAATTCACTGGTTTTGAATGCCACATGTCTTTACCACGTAAGATGATCATATGATCTAGTTTTATCCCGAGTCATTTTGGTTCCCTAGGTCCTAGTCATGTCTCTTAGTCAACTATGCCACGTCAACTCTATACAGAAATATAGATCGAAGTCAAAGATTTTGCAGGAGGATATCAATGAAAATTTTCGCAACATAATCCCGACCTCTGATCCACCAACTAAAAGAGCAGAACAATGGGACGTTTGCGGCATTAGATATGATCGGATTTTGGACATTTAAGGAATGCGTTAATGCTTGATTGCACATTAGTTTCTACCCCATGCGTTGATTAGACAAAAGTATTTTGAAATCACTGATAGACCACATTAACACCCACACCTCCACCGTCAACACACAATGAATTTAAGTTTAAACATCTCTGAATATCTCATGGAAAATTTGTTGAAATTTCACTCATAACCCGAATTAAATGGTTGATGCAACACGGTAAGGTCATCCTTGTTTAAATCTCTAGAACCATTTTGAACAAATTCATTCTGTGTGTAAGTTGAATTCTAGAGCATCCAAAGGAGAAAAGTGAGTAAATCAAGACTACACTGGCCCTTTTGATTATCAAAACTAGGTTTAACAAGCTTCATAGCTATGTGTCAAAGTCTGTCAATTCGTTGGTTATAATTTATATATGTGCACCCGATTTTATGGAACAATCTCTAAAATCTACTCTAGTTGCAGGAAAAATGATGCTGAGAAAGCCAACCACTAGACACTCACCAAGGGTGCCCAATCTAAAGGAATCTGAAATAGGTGAAGGCTCTTCTCTAGGGACCGCAAGGCAGTTGGAGTACGTTCCTAAGGTGAAGCCTATCGTCAAAACCTCGACAAAGAAATATTTTTCCTAGCCTCCGACCTTCCGTGATACTGAAGCAAGCACTGGGTCCAAATTAATGATCCCACGGTGGGGGGATCTCTTTAATAGGGTCAAATAAGAATAATACCCATAATATATCCCACACAATGATCTGGACGTAAGGACACTTGATGACCAGGTGTTACTGAACATTCGACGATCGTATTTACACATGGTGGCAAGTAGAACCCTGATTTTCCCCTGCATAGAGGTTCTAAAATGGCTCATTGACCACATGGGTGAGAATGAATTATTTATCAATGATGAAGTGGTGGATGCGTCGAAATTTCCTCCCGACAGAAGTCCAGAAGTACTATAAGCTCAGGGACCAAGAGGAGCGGCTCAACACAGACTTCATGGTAAAGTTCTATGAGTTCCATGACACCAACCAGTTGATGGCTTCATGGTGGAAGGGGGACAAGAAATTCACTAATCAGAGAAATGGATGGTATGGAACGATGAATATGAAGGAGCCATACATCTATTTGATGGCTCTCATCTGCTGGTTATATGGAGAAAAGGACTGCTCCAAGTTTTTGGAAGCATTGATTCCTTTGGCATACATAGTGGTGATCGTCGGGAGAATATTCAATTGGGGAGTGATGATATCGAAACTATTGAGCATCTGTGTACAACAGGCTCAAACATCGAAGGAAGGGGAGGCACCCACCTTCTACATGTCCTTGTACCTACTCAACGTCATGTGCGCAAGGAACGTCTTCACCAACATGAATCTAAGATGGCATGTTGCAGAGCTCTCGACCTACGTCTACTTCAACATACTATGGAAGAACAGGTACAAGAAGTCTTATACACTCATCTACGATGAATTCATTGCTCACATTTATTTCATTATTTTTAAGAAGGAATGCCCAATACTATCTGTGGCAGCCAAGAAAATGATAGCAAAGGTAGGCCATTGGTATTTATACAAACACTCAACCTAAATCAGAGTGTTCGGGGCCACTGAAGCACCACATATCCTTCCCACTCATGTCCTAGACTAACTCGTTGTGGGGGAAATTTGTTATCAGACCATCTTGGAGGGATATAACTCCACATTGGTCAAAGACAAAAAACAGGCTTTCATACCCTACGGTTTTCAAATAGGATTTTATCTAGTGAAAGATACTACTTAAGACAAACTCAAAGGGCTGATCCAACTTGAGTTTAGGTTCCTAACATGCTAATTCTGAAAGAAAGACCTTAAAGGGCTGGTCCTTAAACATGCTTCACAAGTATCATCCTCTTGGATTTATTCTCCTGATAAGTTTGAGGACAAAATTTTCATAGAGAGCACCCATGACTGGGACGAGGTGGTGCAGAGGATGGCCAACCCAAACATGACCACGTTCAAGCCATGAGCATGGATGAATAGGTGGAAACGATAGATCAGTTGACTCACGAGGCTCTCAGGGCCAGGGAAGAGATCAGAGCGACAGAGACAATAGAGTCATAGAGAAGGGGGTTACTCTTAATAAAAATGGTGCAGAGGATCATCGACCAGTTGAAAATGACCTCGAACTAATAGAAATGACGAGGATCCTGACCGATGACCTAGTCAAAAGCTGAGGAGAACCTAGTGGCCCAGAGCTGATACAGATTGAAGAAACCATCGGGTCAGAAAACCATGAATCCCCATCACCATAGATGAGATCACCAGGGGAAGCTTCATCTTGGCCGGAGATAGAAAGGACATCAGGAAGGAAAAGTATACCAAATTCCCTGTTCAATTTAATTACCATCTACAATGATGAGGAGAGTTTAGAGGTGTCCCTGGTCACTCCGATGCAAATTATAGAGGAGAAAGAACCTGAGAAAGAATCCACCCCGGGTCCCGATGCTCCAAGTTAGATCCGTCTATAGAATGAGCATGTGGTAGAAAGTGCCTTGGACACTGAGCCACTCGACATACTAGGAACCCCAATGGAAAACTCGAGGGATGTGCTAGGACATGGAGAACAAGGAGAAAAAATTCCACAATAGGAAATCGACATTTCAACAGCCGATTACCAAGTAAGTACCGAACCTGCTCCTGAGTCCTCATTTTTGGTCGGTACCTTGCCAACCGATGAGCAGAAACCAAAGGCTGAGCCATCAGAACACATAGAAGAGGTTCAGGAACCCAACCTTGAATAGATACACACAGTCGGGAGACTAGAAAAATACTCTAACTTGGGGAGAACAACAAATCCCCAAACCGGTTGATGAGGTCACCAATATACAAGCAATCACTTGCAACTAAAAGAGGAAAGTCATCGTGAAGAGAACCACCAAGAAAAAAAGGATTACTTTGGATAGTTTGATCCTCATCACAACAGAGGAGAAATTGATCATCACATAACATGCCAAGACGTCTGATATTATCGGTGCAGGGATGGAGATCACAAATGCCACCCTGGATAGAGCAAGGAAAGATGAAGAGGGGATGACCGCTGCACCAAAAGAGTTGAAGCATCTGTGCCATTTGGAGAAATACTATTAATACTCCACACAGGCCACAGTATTTTTGAGAAGCGAATTCCAAGATGCCTACAACAAATTCATGAATGAGAGGCACGTTTTCACTGCAGGGATAGCTGACTTCCAAGAAGACACCCTTATGGTGCTAGTGACATGAAAATACATGGAAAAATGGTATGAGAATGCTAACCAAGTGATGGAAAGAATTGATTACATCGATGCAGTTCAAAAGGGCCGAGATGCTGAAGAGAATGACATTCGGGTGCTAAGGGACAACATCATCGATTGTATAAGGAATTCGGTCGAATATTGTGTGAAGATGGCCTAAGAACCTTAGTGGGAGATTCAAGAGAAATGGGTTGATTGTGAAAGAAGCTGGATCAAGATCAATTGGGGGATGAGAGACATCGGTCTCCTATAGTTCGACTCACCCGAGGCATCTGTTGACTTGCATGAAATAGTCAAACAACATGCATAACAAGACTCATCATGGATTGCAGAGATAGAAAAGGTGGCAAACATGGTGCCGGGTCAAGTACAATAGTTCATGGAGCACCCGATCAAGGCTCTTGCAGTATTACATTAGTTAAATGTTAAAGTAGTCAAGTATCAGGCATAAGCAATAGAAATAAAGGAGATCCTTTTGGCCCTGATGGACCAACATAGATTCCCATATGCCAACACATGCAAGGAACTCTTCGTCAAGTGGTCAGAATATGAGAAGAGTCATCCACTTAAGTGACACCATTTGATGACTCTTATAAGACAAATAGATGGAAGCACCATGTGGAGATGTTTTGTTTTATTTATCTTTCACTTTTGATAGTTATTTTTGGTTAATAATTTGTTATAAATAAGAGGATCAACCTTTTAGAAAAGGTCGATGGTTTTGGAAAAGACGCTCATGTTTGGAATTGTAAAGAACTATTTCAGAGATACCTTAATTGCGAAGTCTTTTTCAGGACCAGAGACAAATGTTTGTTTTATATCAAAGGTGTGTGTGATTGGATCATAAGGAGGAATTACTTCTGACTTTATCTCATGAATGGATGTTGTAATGATTAAGAGTTTCTAAATCTATTGATAAGTTAGCTAATTCAATATGTTTATATTTCTTATCTCTAATGATGAAAAGAGAATTGTCGTGTTAATGTGTGATTAATGGTTAGAGCTAAGGAAACTATTTTTCTTGCCATCATTTTATTGCATGTATGTTTTCTTTCAATAATTGTATCTCAGTCAATAATTAAAATACCAACAAGTTGAAGTATTAGTACTAGGCTTGTCACATGTATGAAAATCTTTATTTGCATGTTGAAGCACAAGGGTCATCCCAAGATCAAACTTCTTCAGTAGTTAAGATTTCCCCTTTACCTAGCTGGTTTATACCATCACAGAGATTTTAGCAAACCCACCTATTAAAATAAAATACAAAAGAGAATGTTTAAACTGAAGGAGGAATTTTCATAAGAAGATATCATGTCAATCACTACGTAAAGCCCATCGATTATTTGGCCAAATCGACAGATCTGGAGAACCATTTCACTATCAAATGTTGCAGAGTCTTATTGTGCCTCGATGGAAGGTTTGGTTCCTTCTGTTGAGTTAAAGGGATTTAGGACCCCTCAACAGTACCTATGCATTTTATTTTTCTCATCCTTGATGAATGTGACATATTTCAACAAAGATAAGAATCTTCTTTCATACTCATATATTGTAATACTCCCAAGCTTGAGTTCAAAACACTCCTTCATTTTCTTGTCATATGATTGATTGGTTAAGTATTTCTTTTGAAAATACCTCTTGAAATCCTTCCAAGTAGCCTTCTTCTCATCAATGTGTTTCACTTTCATGAATTGATCCCACCACATTGATGCTTTTCCTTTTAGCTAATAGATAAAAATTCTCCTTTCTGCCTATATAGAATAATTATGCAGCTGGAAATACTTCCTCATACCCAAAAACCAAGTCTCTACATCTTAATACTTATTGTGGTCACCGTCAAAGGTAGGAGGATTGATCTTATTCATTTCTCCCTGTAGCTTGTCTACCCCGATCCTCCTCTTATTCTTTTTGATAGGAGATGGACTTGAGATACTGCACACTTTCCTAAATGAATGCTTTGGTGAGTGAGGGTGATGCCTATCAACATTTCTCGTTTATCTTATTTTCTCATAATGAGACCTACAGATTCTTGACCTACTTGACTCTGTCTCCTTATCAATTTTCTTTTCTATTATATCCAAGCTCTGCATCAACTTTATATTGAAGTCATCTTGTTTTTCCTTGGTTTTCATAATCCTTTCATTATAAATGTTGTATCCTTCGACATCCTTTTACAGTCCCTTTATGGTTTCTACCAAGTTATTGCGCTCCTCCTTGGATTCTATACCATCAAAACCCAAACCGACATACATATCTCCAAATTCATCATCATGGCTATAAGCTCTCTATGCATCTTCCATGCCTTTTGAATTTCTGTGTTGATTCTACCCTTCTCTAATCGCTGCAAATTATGCAAAATGTGCAGACAACAAGATTTGTTAGATGAATTCATGCAACATTTCATGAAAACTCTACACCATTTTGTCAGTGTAACACCCTGTTTCCCCTAGTCTATAAAAATAACTATACTGGCCAAGTATTGTGGCAAACTCATAAATGTGAATGTGTGATGTGAATGGACCTTGTGAAAAAGGTCGATGAATATAAATAACATTATGAATATATATATATTGCAGGATTGCTGAGAGGGGGATGTGCTGAAAAAGAAACCACGATGGCTGAAGAAAGGTGGTGGAAGGCACCTGTAATGGTGGCGTTAAATTCCACCGAAACCAATACCGTATTTGGACTTCAATGGACCAGAGAACCAAGAGCGGCTCACTGGCCCCAAATTAAATAACTTGCCAGGTTGGTAGGTAAATGGATCCTCATGAGTAATGAGGGATGGGGGTGAACTGCCCATCCATAGAGTCCTCAGACCTGACCACTGTGAGGAAGATCGTGCCACACACAACCTTGTTGAAAAGAGAAAAGGTAGGAAGAGTGTGCGATCAAGGGGGAAAATGCAAGGGAAAGAGGAAAACGAGAACTCTGGAAAAACACAGAGTGAGTGATAGCAGAGAAGAAGGAGAGTAACCTTCGTTCTTGGTCATTGGAAAATAGAGACTCAGTCTCGCAACATCATGGTCTCAACTCGGGGGTGGCTAGTGGTAAATCCATTTGGAGTCACTGAGCCTATGGTTGGGTGGAAACAAGCACCCCTCTCAGCAGTTGCAATCACATCTGGTCTTATTTCTGATAAGTGTTTTACATATTGCATCTTGAAATGTATATTCTGACATTGATGATCATAGTCTATGAAATTATAAATGGTTTCAGTATAAGACTGTTTGTGTGGTGTTTTGACCAGAAATGGTGGTTGCATGCTTATAATGGAAAGACTGCATATGTCTTATGTTTTATAAATCACTATATATATGTATACTGATCTAATTCAGACTTCAAGTCTGTTCTCAGGAAATTTATACCCTTATCTGTCTCAGGTAATACCCTGGATAGATCTCCCCATAGAGACACCCTTCTTGGAAAGCTTACCAAGAACCTGAAAAAGGATTTGAAGGCACAAGTCTTAGTAATCCTGCACGAGGAAGAATGGTCCTCTTAAAATCTTGATATTTCATCATTTCGACACCCGGGGTATCCAAGTGCAAGCCTTCTCGTACTTGCAAGTCCCAAAACCCTGATTTGCGAAATCCCAAAATGGCAGCGTGTGGATAAGTATCGATTGATGGACGAGATCCTGTTGAAATATCTGAGGTCAGTCACGACCTTTAGATTGGAGGAAGAAACGAGGCTGTTAAATGCCTTAACCCTTTTCTTTTATCTTCATAAGTAGCGAAGAAATCAGGACCATAGATTCCCAAGGTCCATGAGAGTACCATAACCGTTCATTCATAAGGACACGTGGCGATTGGTAAGCATTTCGGCACTCGGGGAATCAAAGGGAAAGAACCCTAGTCATCGTGAGTCACAAAATCCTGACAGTCGAAACCCCGAAATAGTTTAAAGTGTGGATAAGTATCGATTGACAGACGAGATCCTGTCAGAAGGTCTAAGGTCAGTCGTGACCGTTAGATTGGAGGAAGAAACGAGGGCATTAAATGCCTCAACCCTTTTCTTTTATCTTCGTGAGTAGCGAAGACATCGAGACCGTAGATCCCCAAGGTCCATGGGAGTATTTGGACCATCCTTTTATAAGGGCACATGGTGGTCGGTAAGCATTTCGACATTTCAGCACTCGTGGAATCAAAGGGAAAGAATCCTGGTCATCGCGAGTCACGAAATCCTGATAACCAAAACCCCGAAATAGTTTTAAGCGTGAATAAGTTTGAGAAAGCCAAGATTTGAACATGACCGTTGATCATTCTGAAAATATCACAATGGTTGATCATGGTTAAAGGTCGTAGCCGTACATCGGAGGGACACGTGGCTGTCGGTCGGCATTTCGACGTTTTGGCACCCGGGAAACCAAAGGGTAAGAACCTTTGTCTTCGCAAGTCGCGAAATCCTGATACCCGAAACCCCGATGCGCTCTATGGCAGAAAGTAGGATTCCCGAAAGGATCTATATCGTCCATCAGAGGAGAGGCGTGATGAGCGGTCAAAGTTTGGGGAAAGCTCTGAAATCTAGTGGACCGTTGGATCCAAATCTTCGAGGATCATTGATATCTTACACGAATCCCCATATCGGGATTTGGGGATTTGAGTGACAAGAGTTTTGGAGTCGTTGCATCGTGAAATTTCGGTTCATGAAACTCTGAAAAGATCCAAACCGTTGGATCCAAAATGTCGAGAGCCGTTGGATCTCATACAAGAACTCGAGTATCGAGTTTCGGGGTTTGAAGAGTCGAAAGACTTGACTCTCTTGCATTTCGAACTCTCGATTTTTGAAATCCCGATATGGCCAGGACCATCGGATCGGGGGAGGCTTATAGCCATTGATCTCCCTTTGGAGGGGAACTTCAAAGATTACAGAGTTTCGGGGATTCGAAAGGGAGAGGAAGAGACATCGCATCGTGATTCCCCGAATCACGAAAAGTCGGTAAGTTCTTTGTGGATTTAGCACGTAGTCATGGAACAGGGTCATGTGGAAAAGACCCAAGTGGGGAGCTTGTCACTCGCCAGCTATTTTGGGGTTCGACATTTCGACATTTTGGGGTTTGCAGAGTCGAAAGACTCGACTCGCTTATATCACTGAGTCATGAAATGGGAAAAGGAACGTAGTTGTTTGGTCGATGGTCATAACTGACAATCACATGGAGGTTGAAAAAGGGAAGTGCTAGCCTGTGCTAAGCCCCCGTAGGACTTCAGGGATTCTGCCCCTCAAGAAAAGGCTAAAAATTTATTATGCCATAGTGGGTGTGTTACAAATTGGTATCAGAGCATGGTTACAACACTTGGCCTGCTTGGGCTCATGAACGAGTTGCACGGAAGCTCCATTTGAAACACTCCTAAAAGGAGTGACCACCTGTCTTAACCTTCCTAATCAAAAGATGAAGTTAAGAATGAAGAACCCCTATTGTGTGTGTGTACATGTGAAAATATGAATTATGTACTGGTTATAAATAAATATAAATATTGACTAACAACCAACATTTTTCCTTTTGCACACAAGCAGAAGATCAACTGTGGGAAATTATCAATGCATAGTATGGTGACTCACCATGAAATGGGAGAGGGCTCCCACAATAGAGATGAAGATTATGACAAAAGGAGGGATGTAGGGACCCCTCTAGGTCTATCTGAGACTGTGAGGAGTCTCATGGTCGAATTACAAAGCTGCAAGGCTGACAATGAAAGGATGATGAAAGAACAAGAAAAGAAAACAGAAATTAATGCAGTTTTACTGTAGAGTTTATCCGATCTACAAAGACAAATGCAGCATGAACCTGAAACTCATAAACATGGTCATATCAGTGGCCACACTGAAAGGATCACCTCAAAAAAGGTCCACCCCAGAGGTAAAGGACAAGCGGCGGACGATTCCTCTGAGAAGGAAGCGAGCGAAGAACTAGTTCTAGCAGTAGAACTAGTTCCTATTCCCGAAGGAAACAGAAGAAGAAAAAGTCTTCCAAAGGTCAAAAATTTGAAGAATTCAGAAAAGCCAAACCACCCTCCTTCGACAGTGAAATAAATAAGGGAAAGGAAGCAGAGGCCTGACTGCTTGGACTAAAGAAGTATTTCAGAGTCCATGACTTTTCAGAAAATGTGAACGCCCAAGTGGCCACCTTCAACTTGAACGAAAAGGATTCCATTTGGTGGGAAGACCTTTAGAATGTGAAAGGGGTTCGTGAAGAGGACCTGTCTTGGGAACGGTTTGAGAAATACTTCCGGAAGAAGTATCTGTTGGAAAAATATTTCGACGAAAAGACTAAAGAGTTTTATGAACTCAAACTGGGACAACTCACTATAGAAGAATATGTCAACAAATTCCTCGATTTGTTGAGGTATGTACCCTATATCAAGGTGGAAAAGGCAAAGGTGCAACGCTTCATCAGTGGACTACCTAAGGACTATCGAAATATAATTGAATTTGATGAGCCAAAGACTCTAGAAGGCACTATTCGAAAGGCAACCTATTGTCATGAATAGTTTGGGCATCGAGCAGAACCTCGTGAAGGATGGAAACAAAAGAATAGTTCAAGATTTCAGAAAAAGGGGATTAAATCCCCAGAATTTAAGAACTATAAGAAGAACCCAAGAATGAGCTTCCCAGCCCAGAGTATGCACCAACAGAATTTTCCCTCCTTGAGCGGAAATAAAACTTCTGGACCCATATCCATGAAGACTGATAACCTAAAGAGAGAACCTTTGAAATGATGGGGTTGCGGGGAAAAACATCTATTGAGAGACTGTCCACACTAACAACAAAATAGTCGGAGGATTTATAACATCCAGGAAGTTACTACCATCAATGATGTGGCCAGGAGTGTGCCGCAAATTTATGCAGCCTTAGATAATAACCAAGCTAACCACCAAGCTTTAGTGGTGGAAATAGAAGGTATGATTTCCAATCATCTAGTGTCTGTTTTGATTGACCCTGGTTCAAATTTGAGTTATATAGCCCCTAAAGCTATTGTTAAGTGTAAACTATAGCCGCAAAAACATACCAAGCCATGGTTGGTACAGTTAGCCACTGACACCAAAAGAAGGGTAGCAGAGGTTATACCAGCCTGCCAATTGATGTTGGGGAAATTCCCCACCCAAGCAACCCTTAACTTATTACCCCTGGGATCATATGATCTGTTGATTGGTATGGACTGGCTAGCTGCCCATAAAGCCAGATTGGACTATTACCATAAAACCTTAGAATATGTAAGTAAAGAAGGGAAAAAGATAACCCTTCAAGGGATCCAAAAACCTGTCTCAGTAAGACAAATATCAGCTCTGTAAATGAGAAAGTATTTCTGAAAGGGATGTCCCCTATATGAAATACAGGTTTTGAAAACAATCGAAGGTGACAAACAAAGCCTTGACGATCACCCTATCCTGAGAGAATACAGAGATGTGTTTCTGGAAGAGGTACTGGGTCTACCTCCGAGAAGGGACATAGACTTCTCGATAGAACTTGGACCAGGAGTGGTGCCAGTGTCTAGGACACCCTACCAGATGAGCACACTTGAGTTAGTTGAAATCAAGTTGCAATTAAAAGAAATGATGGATAAAGTCTATATTCGACCCAACGTGTCTCCATGGAGAGCACTAGTCCTATTCGTTAAAAAGGACGGTATCCTTAGACTGTGTATAGATTATAGGCAACTCAATAAGGTAACCATAAAGAACAAGTACCCCTTGCCCAGGATCGATGACTTGTCCGATCAATTGCGGGGTGCATCTATTTTCTCAAATATTGATTTGAGGTAGGGATACCATCAAGTATGAATCAAGGGTGAAGACATCCACAAAATTGCCTTCCGGATGAGATATGGTCACTATGACTTCGTGGTAGTTCCATTTGGGTTGACCAATTCCCCTGCCACTTTTATGTGCTTGATGAACAATGTACTCAGCAAATTCCTAGACAAATTTGTGCTTGTTTTTATTGATGATATATTAATTTACTGCAAGAACAGAAAAGAGCATGAAGAGCATCTTGGACTTGTGTTGCAAGTGCTAAGAGAACATTAGCTCTATGCCAAATTCAACAAATGTGAATTCTTCCAGAAGAAAATACATTACTTGGGCCATGTTCTATCCGAAGAAGGAATAGCAGTAGACCCTGGCAAAATTAGGTATATCATGAAATGGCCTACCCCAAAGGATTTTTCGGACATTAGAACCTTTATGGGATTAGTAGGATACTATAGGATGTTTATAAAAGGATTCTCCAAGATTGGTTGTCCAATAACTAGCCTCCAGAAGAAGGGGACAAAATTCCTGTGGACACAGAAATGTGAAGAAAGATTTCAAACCCTGAAACATCTACTGACCCATGCACCTGTGCTGAAGGTCACCGATCCAGAAGTTGACTTCCTCGTGTGCACAGATGCCTGTAAGGAAGGGATCAGAGGAGTCCTTATGCAGGGAGGAAGTGTGATCTGTTATGAATCCCAAAAATTGAATGAGCATGAAGTCAACTATGTGACCCATGATCTAGAGCTGGCTGCCATAGTGCATGCCTTGAAAATGTGGAGGCATTACCTCCTGGGAAGAAAATTTGTACTTATGATAGATCACTGTGGATTGTGATACCTGTTTGATCAACCAAAGATCAATGCTAGACAAGCTAGGTGGATGGCCCTCCTTAGTGAGTTTGATTTTGAGATAAAACACATTAAAGGAAATGGAAATAGGGTGGTTGATGCCCTTAGCAGAAGTATAAAAACAATTCACCTGGCAGTGGTGAGCACCTGTGAGACGGATGTCAAAGAAAGAGTTAGAAATGCACAAGAAACAAATCCCTTCGTCCAGACCGTGAACATGTACCTACAACAAGAACTCGCCGGAGTAAAATATGAAGGCTACCAGATGACCGAAGGAGGTCTTCTCACTTACAGAAGAAGATTTTATATTCCAGATTGTGACAACTTGAAGAGGTTCATACTGGATGAACTACATAAAAGACCCTATTCTGGTCATCCAAGATACCAGAAGATGATCACGGCCACCAGGAAACAATTCTATTGGCCTGTAATGAAGAAAGACATAGCCAAGTACTTGGCCAAATGCATAGAGTGACAACAGGTTAAAGCAGAACACTGACACCCAGCAGGGTTATTGCAACCTTTACCAATCCCAGAATGGAAATGGGAAACCGTCTCCATGGATTTCATCACTGGATTACCAACATCGACCAAATAGAACGATGCCATTATGGTAGTGGTGGATAAATTGAGCAAGTCTACTCATTTCATCCCTGTCAAATCAACTTGAAAAGCAATCGATATCGCACAGGTGTTCATGAAGGAGATATTCAGACTACATGGTATGCCGAAAGAGATCATGTTTGACAGAGACACAAAATTTACTTCTAACTTTTGGAAATCATTGATGGCTGGTTTAGAGACCAAATTGCTATTTAGCACCACATATCACCCTCAAACCAACGAACAGACAGAAAGAGTGAACCAAATACTTGAAGACATGCTAAGAATGCATGTAATGCATCAACCCAAGAAGTGGGAAGACTACCTGCCACTGGTAGAATTCGCCTACAACAATGGCTACCAAGCATCCTTAAAGATGAGTCCCTTCAAAGTCCTCTATGGTAGACCATGTAACACTCCATTCAGCTGGAGTAATCCCATAAACAAGATTTCTTTTGGACCCGACATGTTGAAATAAATGGAACAACAAGTGACTTAGATAAAACAAAACCTGAAGGTCGCTCAAAGCCAACAGAAAAGTTATGCCAACCAAAATAAAACTCCAAGAGAGTTCAAGACGGGAGACCATGTATATCTCAGAGTTAGGACCAGGAAGAGTTCTCTGAAAATGGGAGCTTGTGCCAAGTTGGCACCTCAGTATTGTGGACCCTTTGAGGTGCTAGATAGAGTGGGACCTATAGCCTATAGGCTAGCACTTCCTCCCACAGTCAAATCACATAATGTTTTCCATGTCTCATTATTGAAGAAATATGTACATGATGCTAACCATATAATTGATTGGTCTGTGATCCAGGTGGAACCAGAGGGAGAATTTCTACCAGAACCTCAATGCATACTGGATAGAAAGGAAACTCTACTCTGGAACTAAACCATTGCACAGGTCAACGTGCAATGGAAACATTTTGGCCCAGATGAGGCTACATGGGAAAAGGAGGATGCTATGAAATGGGCATATCCGATTTTGTTTACATCTGTACATGCATGTCAAGTTAATAGATAGAACATCGAGGACAATGTTCCTTTAAGGGGGAGGGAATTGTAACACCTTGTTTCCCCCAGTATGTAAAAATAACTAAACTGGCCAAGTATTGTGGCAAACTCAGAAATGTGAATGTGTGATGTGAATGGACCTTGTGAAAAAGGTCAATGAATGTAAATAATATTATGAATATATATATTGCAGGACTGTTGAGAGGGGGATGTGCTGAAAAAGAGACCATGATGGCTGAAGAAAGGTGGTGGAAGGCACCTGGAATGGTGGCATTAACTTCCACCAAAACCAATACCGTATTTGGACTTCACTGGCTCAGAGAACCAAGAGCATCTCGCTGGCCCCAAATTAAATAACTTGCCACGTTGGTAGGTAAATGGCTCCTCATGAGTAATGAGGGATGGGGTGAACTGCCCATCTGTAGAGTCCTTAGACCTAACCACCACGAGGAAGATCATGCCACATGCAACCTCGCCGAAAAGAGAAAAGGCAGGAAGACTGTGCGATCAAGGGGGTAGACGCGAGGGAAAGAGGAAAAGGAGAACTCTGGAAAAATACAGAGTGAGTGATAGCAGAGAAGAAGGAGAGTAACCTTCGTTCTTGGTCACTAGAAAATAGAGACTCAGTTTCGCAGCATCGTGGTCTCAGCTCGGGGGTGGCTAGTGGTAAATCCATTTGGAGTCGCTGAGCCTACGTTTGGGTGGAAACGAGCACCCCTCTCAGTAGTTGCAATCACATCTGGTGTTATTTTTGATAAAAGTTTTACATCTTGCATCTTGAAATGTATATTCTGACATTGATGATCATAGTCTGTGCAATTATAAATGGTTTCAGTATAAGACTGTCTGTGTGGTGTTTTGACCAGAAATGGTGGTTGCATGCTTATAATGGAAAGACTACGTATGGCTTATGTTTTATAAATTGCTATATATATGTATGCCAATCTAATTCAGACTTCAAGTTTGTTCTCGAGAAATCTATACCCTTATCCATCTCAGGTAATACCCCGTATATATCTCCCCACAGAGACACCCTTCTTGGAAACCTTACCAAGAACCTGAAAAAGGATTTGAAGGAACAAGTCTTAGTAATCCTGCACAAGGAAGAATGGTCCTCTTAAAATCTCAATATTTCGGCATTTCAACACCCAGGGTATCCAAGTGTGAGCCCTCTTGTACTCGCAAGTCCCGAAACCCCGATTTGCGAAATCCTGAAATGGCAGCGTGTGGATAAGTATCAATTGACAGATGAGATCCTATCGAAAGATCTGAGGTCATTCATGATCATTAGATTGGAGGAAGAAATGAGGGCATTAAATTCCTTAACCCTTTTCTTTTATCTCCGTAAGTAGCGAAGAAATCGGGATCGTAGATTCCCAAGGTCCCTGAGAGTACCAGAACCGTTCATTCATAAGGACACGTGGTGGTCGGTAAGCGTTTCAGTGTTTCGACACTTGGGGAATCAAAGGAAAAGAACCCTGGTCATCATGAGTCGCGAAATCCTGAAAACCAAGACCCTGAAATAGTTTAAAGTGTGGATAAGTATCGATTGACGGATGAGATCCTGTTGGAAGGTCTAAAGTCAGTCGTGACCATTAGATTGGAGGAAGAAATGAGGGCGTTAAATGCCTCAACCCTTTTCTTTTATCTTCGTGAGTAGCAAAGGAATCAGGACTGTAGATCCCCAAGGTCTGTGGGAGTATCTGGACTGTCCTTTTATAAGGGCACGTGGCGGTCGATAAGTGTTTCGACGTTTCGACACTCAGGGAATCAAAGGCAAGAACCCTGGTCATCGCGAGTCATGAAATCCCGATAATCGAAACCCTGAAATAGTTTTAAGTGTGAATAAGTTTGAGAAAGTCGAGATTTGAATGTGACCGTTGATCGTCTTGAAAAGATCACAATAGTTGATCGTGGTTAAAGGTTGCATCCGTACATCGGAGGGACACGTGGCTATCGGTCGACATTTCGACGTTTCGGCACCTAGGAAATGAAAGGGCAAGAACCCTTATCTTCGCAAGTTGTAAAATACTGATAGCTGAAGCCCCAATGTCCTCTGTGGCAGAAAGGAGGATTCCCGAAAGGATCTAGATTGTCCATTGGAGGAGACGCATGGTGAGCGGTCAGAGTTCGGGGAAAGCTCCGAAATCCCATGGACCGTTGGATCCAAATCCTCAAGGATCATTGATCTCCTACATGAATCCCCATATCGAGATTCAAGGATTTGAGTGACAAGAGTTTTGGAGTCGTTGCATCGTGAACTCCCAGTTCACGAAACTCTGAAAAGATCCGAACCATTGGATCCAAAATGTCAAGAGCCATTGGATCTCATACATGAACTCGAGTATCGGGTTTCGGGGTTTAAAGAGTCGAAATAATTGACTCTCTTGCATTTCGAACATTTCCTAAATCCCAATATGACCAGGACCATAGGATCGGGGGAGGCTTATAGCCGTTGATCTCCCTTTGGAGCGGAGCTTCAGAGATTACAGAGTTTCGGGGATTCGAAAGGGAGAGGAAGAGACATCGCATCGCGATTCCCCGAATCGCAAAAAGCCAATATGTGCTTTGTCTATTTAGCGCGTGGTCACGAAATAGGGTCACGTGGACAAGACACAAGTGGGGATCTTGTCACTCCCTAGCCCTTTCGGGTTTCAGCATTTCAACATTTTGGGTTTTGCAGAGTCGAAAGACTTGACTCGTTTATATCGTTGAGTCACGAAATGCGAAAAGGCACCTAGTTCTTTGGCTGGTGGACATAACTGGCGATAACATGGAGGTGGAAAAAGGGAAGAGCTATCCTGTGCTAAGCCCCAGTAGGACTTCAGGGATTCTGCCGCTCAAGAAAAGGCGAAAAATTTATTATGCCATAGTGGGTGTGTTACAGTCAGAATCTTTCCTTCTGAAGTCCATGTGTGCACTGGTTTTCAACACATACCAATGCATGATGTCAATATTTAACATATACACCATGTGTTAGTATTGCACATGCACCACAAATTATGTTTCACGTAGCTCCAAATTTTTAGTGCGCACACCCGTGTACCATTGTTTACTATGCATTTCCAGTGTTGCACCCTAGAACGTTCAAAATTTAGCGTGCACACTTGCGCATTGTTATTTTAGGCACACCAAATTATCATTCAAAATTTTTCCTTAAATATAAACTCATCCCAAGCATTCTTAAACCGTAGCTCTCATACCAATCTGTAACATCCCCATTACCAAACAACTATGATACAAATCTCTAACATCCCCATTACCAAACAACTCTGATACCACAATGTAACATCCACATTACCAAACTACTCTGATATTATTTTGTAACATTACCCAACATACTACTGAGAAATGCTACTCCAAAATATATTGCGTAGATTCTATTTTATAACATCAGTCTACACAAAATACTTGAAGTAACATGCTCAACCCCAAACTGAGTCGCACCACCCAAAATTTCCTCTTTTGACGTAACTTATAACAACGAAAGTAACTCAAAGAAAATGCACACACAATGATACTGAGCACACGACTTTCTTGTGAATGTAATCCATTCTGAACATGTTATTTCTACTACAAGCACAACCATTATGCCATCATATGCAAGTTCTATTTGCCTTGTGCATGCAGACTACTTCCCTGTGTGCACAATCGAATCCAACTTCTTGTGTAGAGAGTATTTGCCTGCGTGCAAAACTATTCTAACTTCACCTCAGAGAGTTATGACCATTATCATAAGGATAACTTAACAGAAAACTAACAACAATTGTCATACTCATGCATGACTACAAATATTGAATATCAGTACCACACTTACATGTGCAAGTAACATTATATGTAATAACAATTATCACTTATATGAAACAACATACAAGAATTAAACCCATAATAAACATAGATAATTAATCACATAGTAAATGAGACAAACACATAAAGACACTTATCTTTTATGAAAGGTCACCAATTGCGTGTAGAACTCAGACGTTCCTCCCATCCCTAGACTTTGTTGCTCATATAATTTCAGCAATAGGACACCCCTGATATGAGGGTTAACTCCACCAAGGAAAAAGGGTTCCTAATTCCAATCTAAGGTATGATAATCAACAAAATTGTTCAATACAAGGTTCTGACTACTGCAACTGGTCTACAGTCTCTCATTCCCAACAAGCCTACAACACCCAAGGAAGTGTGTCCCTTATCTACTCAATAGTCCTTCGACTTCCCCACTTCCCTTCCAGTGTTCCAATAAAATGTCAGACATGAAGTATCAGAGCCCTACAACTAATGCCCAATGCACTAGGGAATGATTCCCAAAAAAATCTCACCTAGAGAGAATGCTCATGTGCCTGACAACCCGCCTCTTAGATAAACAATATCTCACCTAGAGAGAATACTCACGAGCCTAACAACCCGCCTCTTCAACAACAAAACTCTGATTACAATACAAAACACACTCACAATATTTTTTCTGTAGATAAGGTAATAGTCATCCTCTCTCAGATGGTCCGACCCCTTCTGCACATGACAAACTTTAATGAAAAAAATAAAATATCCCCCAAAATACACTAAGGCCAACTATATATATTGGATTCCTTAAAATGGACACTTTTCACCTTTAAAACTATCTTTAGCCACTTTTTGACCCATTCCCATCCCTCGTGAACTTAGGATAAATAATTATCCATAAATTACACTTTTCAGAAATATTAATAAAAGATTCCCTAGGACTTAAGTCTCCCCCCTTTTCCCTTTTCTAATGGAGTTATTGTTGTGTCCATTTCATCACTTTGGTGAGCAAAATAAGGGCAATTACGAGTCTAGTTGGGTCTGTCAGACAAGATAGAGGTTAGTGTATGAATTAAACAATCGAAGCACATGAAATAAACAAACAACTAAGCTATAAACAACTAAGGATCAATAACTAAGGAAATAAAACTAAAATGCATAAGAAACTTTGAACCAAAATCAATCAACCAAATGACCAATGATTATGCCACCAATGGATAACTATATTAGTTGGTAAACACCATAGAGAAAGGAGAACATGTGGATCCCTTCTTCTTCCTTGGGAGGGCTCTTGAGTCCCCTATTTGAAATCTATTCTTACAATGATAAATTAGAAAGAAAATGGGGAAGAAATCCAAGCCTATTCCCTCAAGAGGTGAGTGGAATAGCTTATTGAGATGTTGCTAGAATGATCCAAGAAGAAAAGAGGTTTCTTGAGGGAGGATAGAGGCAGCATAACAATACTATGAGATTCTTAGATTCTTAGTGCACCCATGGCCTCCATTTATAGCATGTCTTTGAGGAAATATCTAACTAGTTCTTAGTGTGGACAAGGGGCCCTTTAGGGCACCCTTAGGTCTTTAACCAACCCCCCATTCAGATTCAGCTCTGATTTGAGGGTCAAATCAAGTTGGGAGCTAGTCTAGAAGTGGGTGAGGGGCCAACAAGAACCATAAATGCACCGTTCACAGGAGTGCACAACATTTCTCGTACATAGTCGTGTATATGGTGCATTGTGCACTCTATGAGATTCTTTGGCCCATGCACTGTGCACGTGCTTCCTCCAGTGTTTCAGTGCATGAAATTGTTTTGACTACTTGTATAGTTTTTTCCCCTTGGAAATGCATTTTTGGTGCCGTAGGTGAACTAATAGGTGTTTGGAGATGCTGTATTTCTATAACCATTTTCATGCAATGTTGTGGATGAAATTTCAGTGATAACAGATGCCCCTTGATGTGTGAGGTTAGGATCATACGTATAGCCGAAATACATAAAGGTTTCTTCTACTGAGAGTGTTGGCATGTTTACAGGCATAGTGTGCTTTTAATTGATGGAAAGACAACAACGAAGACACATAAGAGAAAGCTCAAGAAGCTTAGGAGGAGAAGTGAACAGTATGCAGAGACAAGAAAACTTAGAAGAGATATCAGTTTCCAAAAGCGTAGATGAGGTCCAAGTCATGAGGACTCGCAGAAGGATCAAAGGTCAAGGCCTTTGACACTTAGAAATTCTTCCAAGTCGGAAGGATGCATAAGCTCAAAAGGAGGAGAAACAGTGGTTGTTGGATCACCAATCCCGAATACCCAATGGTCGTTAGATCAGAGTCCAGACAGGAGGAGCACGCAGAGGAGGAGATTATACCTCAGCCATCAGATTAGACCGCGATGAGATATGAACTATTGGATCTAGAGGACACATGGCGAGAGATCAACATTTCACTGACTCGCGAGTTGGAGTAGTCATAGATGAGAGTAGCAGGAACTTGCGATATGCAAAATCACAAAATGATCTAAGCCATTGGATCCATAGGACACGTGGCGAGAGATCATAATTTTGCTGACTCACGAGCTGGAGAAGACAAAGGTGAGAGCTGTAGGAACTAATGATATGCAAAGTCACGAAATTATTTGAGCCATTAGATCACCGAGGATCTCGACCATTGATATGATATGAATAATTTGGGAGTTTCGCGAGTTGAGAGATTCGAAGCAACTCACAGCAGGAAATCACGAAACGTGAAATTGCGATTTGATCGCAGCTATCAATAAAAGGGAAAGATTGGGACTGTTAATCCGATATGGAGTATTTCAGATTTCGTGAGTTGGGAGATTCAAGGAAACTCACAGTAGAAGATCGCGAAATGTGAAATCACGAAGCACCATAGTGCATGGCCCCAGGTCACAACTAGAGGTCACATGAAGGAAGGGGCTTAGAAGCCAAAGAAACCATAGTTGATTGGTTGTAACAGCCAGAACGCAGTGATGAAATCGGCTAGAGAAATTGAGGAGATGTAGGGTGATCACCACAGGAATTGAATAGTCTTGAGGTAACTGCCAATGGAATGAAGATTGATCATAGAGACAATTGACAGATGAAAATGTGTCGAAGACTGTAAATGCAACAAAGAGGATAAGCTCGATTGTGACAGAGAAGATAAAGATTCGCACTGCCAGAGAAGGAAGAGAATCTCAGGATAAGCCCATTGATGATGAACGCATGGAGCTAACGACCAGAGAACATGAAGAGTCTGTATGATGATCAGGTAGAGGTCTTGATGTGAGAAATGGAGGAAAAACATAGAAGTGAAGGAATTCTGCCAGTGAGCCATACAGTCATAAGGAAGAGAGGTAGTGAACAACATGTAGGGAAGAACAATGATGTATTGAAGAACATGCAGAGGTATTGCGTAGAGGATGTAGTTGATGCACATAGAATATATAAATGTAGAACAAAGAAGAGATGTGGGTTGCTTTTGAGAGTGTTTCATGCGGGTAGAAGCATGTTGTGTGAAGGAGTTGAAGGGCACAGAAGAGGCATGGTGCATAGAATGGAAAGAAGACATAGAGCATAAAGCACAAAAGAAGAAAGGAACATAAATGCATATCTAAGAGAAGAATAAAAAGAACAATAGATGCGAGGAGAGAGACACTAATGTAGGCAAAGCAGAGCAATGATGAGACTGGTAAGCCATAGATAAATGTTGTATCACTGTGATAAATTGAAGAAAGAAAATATTGATATTTTAGGGTGGTAGGGAGGTTCTAGGGAGGACTGTTTCCCTCATAGTTTCAAGTGGGTGCTTGAACACAGGGATTTGTAGCTTCCATCTGGTTGCAGCCAGAAAAACCAGGGTGGCAGGATGGTTCAAGGGAGAACAATTGTTCTCTATTATACAGGTTGGTGCCTATGTGACTAGAAGTTGGTGCTTCCATACAGTTGGTTCTATAACACTTAGGGAGTTGGTGCTTCTTTCTATTGGGTGCTAGAGAAACCAAGGAGTTGGTGCTTCCTTCTAGTGGGTGCTAGAGAAACTAGAGAGTTGGTGCTCTCAGCAAGATGCAGCTTGCAAAATAGAGGTGGTATCCTTACAATGAGTTAGTTCTCATAAGAATGATAATGTACAGAAAATAAAGCTTACTTATCATATCAAGAAGAAGAGGTTTTTCCCTTTATGGGTTTCCTCAGAAAATATCTATCTCTGTATATTTCATGTGTGTGATGGATGTTGAATGTTCTATTTCATACATCTCTGCATTATTGTGATCGTCATTGAGTGTGTTGTAAAGAGTTTAAATAGGCATAATTGTTTAAGCACAGTAACAACTAATTCATCCCCCCCTCTCAGTTGTCCAACAATTGGTATTAGAGCCAACCCCTTTTATGTCAGAGTAGATCCTAGAGCTTAAACATGACTAGCCATGAAGGAACTTCAACCAACAAGGTCCTTCTGTTCAATGGAACAAAATTTGCCTTCTGGAAAGTTAGGATGAGAATCTACATAATGGCTTTAGGTGCATATGTCTGGGATGTGGTAGAGACTGGTTATGTAAAGCCAATTGTACTAGCTAATAAGGATGACAAGATAGAATTCAGCTTCAACGCTAAGTCTATGAATGCTATTCTAAGTGGACTTGCAGAAGTTGAATTTGCAAAGTTATGCACTTAGAAACTACCAAAGACATGTGGGACAAACTCATTAGCAGTTATGAAGGTAATGAGAAGGTAAAGGATGCCAAGATTCAAACCTACAGAGTATAGTTTGAACAACTACAGATTAAAGAAGATGAAACTATTGGAAAGTACTTTTTGAGAGTTGAAGAACTAGAAAATGGAATGAAATCTCTTGGTGAAAAAATTGAGGAAGCCTCTTTAGTTCAAAAAATTCTGAGATCTCTGCCAGATAGGTTCAACCCAAAGGTATCTTCTATAGAATAACATAATGATCTAAAATATTTGGCTTTTGATCAACTTCTAGGAACATTGACTGCATATGAAATGAGGATATGTAAAGATAAATCCAACACTAGAGAAGGTTCTTTTAAAGAAAATAAGAATGAGGAATATGAGCCTAATGAAATTGAAGAAAAATTTGCGAGAAGACTAAAGAAAGGATCTAGAAAGTATCAAGGCAAGTTTCCCTTCAAGTGTTTTAACTATGGAAATATAGGTCACTTTTCATCTAAGTGTCCACAAAAGAAGTAGGATCATAATTCTGAAGGTGAAAATAAGTACAAATCCAGGAGACTTGGTAAACATAAAAGTTTATGTGTAAATAATGATGACTCTTCAGAAGAAACAAATAGTTACTCTTCTTGTGAAGATAAGGTTAATGACTTTGTGCTTATGGCCAAAGAGGACTATGGTAATCAAAACACAAGAAGTGATGTTAATGATGAAGAAGCTATGGTTGATATGGAAGGTGAACTAATCAGTGCCTTAGAATATATTGACAGAGTCAGACTCGAGAAATAAAACAAAAACAATTGTTGATGCAGTTTGAAAAGAATGCTAAAAAACCTAATGAAGACTTTGCCCTACTAAAGGTGGAGTTAGAAGAGGCAAAGAAAATAGAGGACATTATGAAACAAAATTTATCTAAGAAGATAGAAATATGTGAAGCCTTAGAAGAGGAGGTAGTAAAAACCAGAAAAGAGATAGAGAAGTTCAAAGCATTATATCTCCAAAATCTTCCAAGCATTAAAGCCTCAGAAGGATTAACCACCATTTTGAATCAGCAAAGGAATCCAAATTTGAAATCTGGTTTGGGTTATGAAGAAGGATCAAGTTGTAGTCAGCCAAGAAACAAAGAATTCATCAAGTTTGTCAAATCTACATTCATTGACAACAACAAATATGGAGAAACAGAGGAAAACAATCAACCACCAAGGAAGAGTGAAAGAAAAAGTACCAGAACTGAATCTGTAGAACAAAGAAATCATCAACATGGAAGAAATCGACCTACTCAAAGAAGACAACCATTTTCCAGGTACGAAGGATTTTTCTATGGATATTTTTTTTTATGTTCTAACTTTGGTCACAAAGCTGTAAACTGTTCTTTAAGATTTATACATGAACAATCAAAACACTCAAGGAATAGATATCTGCCGCAACAAAGAATGAGACAACCAAGTAACAAATAATCACAGACTACAAATCATGTGATGGATGAGAAAAGGACACATGTTAAGAATAACAATCATTATGATCCTTTATTCAATGAACCAGAATGTTACACCTGCCATAATTATGGACATAAAACTGCAGATTGTCGCTTAAGGAACTATGAACCAGATTTGAATCTCTCTACTGAAAATGTCAAGGTTTGGAAGAAGAAAGAGAATGACAAGTCTGGATTAGTGTTGTCCGATCAAAGACAAAAGAACCCCTGGTATATTGACAATGGATGCTCCAAACATATGACGGGGGACAAAAGTAAGTGTCTCTAAGAGAAAACAAATAAGGAAATGTAACCTTTGGAAATGATGCTCTAGGTAAAATCAAGGGTAAGGGGATGGTGAGTTTGAGTAATGATAAAGGAAAATCCCAAGATGTTCTACTTGTAGATGGGTTGAAACATAATTTTCTTAGTGTAAGTCAAACATGTGACAGAGGATGTGAAGTGGTGTTCACTTCCAAGGATTGTAAGATAAATTCAGTAAACTCAGGACAAGTGGTGGCTAAAGGCATAAGGAAAGATAATAATGTATATGTGCTGAAAGAAGACAGAGAAGAGTGTCATCTAAGAAAATATGATGAAAGTTGGTTATGGCATAGGATACTTGGACATCTAAATTTTGACCACTTAATCAAGCTCAAAAATATTGAGGCAGTAAAATATCTTCCAAGAATATCAAAGCCACAAGATTCTGTGTGTAAACCCTACCAAGTAGGAAAGCTAATCACGACACAGTTTAAATCTAATATCTCTACTTCAATAGAGAAACCACGCCAATTAGTTCATATGGATGTATGTGGACCATCAAGACAGGAAGGCACATGGAAGGAAAACTACTTTATAATGGTCATTGATGACTACTCTAGACTCACTTGGGTTTCTTTTCTCAAAGAAAAATATGAAGCATTTGAGAAATTTAAAATATTCAAGGCATTAACTGAGAATGAAATAGGCAACATATTAAAGGTTGTGAGATCAGATAAAGGAGGATAATTTATGTCAAGTGATTTCAAAGAGTTTTGTGATAAACATGGGATCAAAAGAGAATACACAATCCTAGGAGCCCCACAACAAAACAAAGTAGTTGAGAGGCAAAGCAGAATAGTTCAACAAATGGCCAGGTCAATGATGAATGAGAAGAACATTGGTCAAACCTACTGGGTATAAGAAATAGACACAACAATCCATATTCTTAATAAATCTCACCTCAGACCACACAGTGACAAGACACCTTATGAACTGTGGCATGTAAGACTTGCTACAATCAAACACTTCATAGTCTTTGGGAGTAAGTGCTACATAAATAATAATAATGAAAATATTGGCAAGTATGATGACAGGGCTGATGAAGGCATCTTATTAGGGTATGCTACAAACAATAAAGGATACATATGCTATAATAAGAGGCTGCATAAATTGGTTCATTTTATTGACATAAAATTTGATGAAGGAATCCCAATAAGAGAGGTGAACAATATTGAATCAACAACAAAGGATATAGGTGAAGTTGAAGCTGAACAGGTCCAAGAATCAGAACAAGAAGACTCTGAGTCAGATGAATATGCAAATACTCAAATAGACTCAAATCAACAAACAACATCAAATTCTTCCTCCAGAATTACTCAAAAGGATCATCTTGCAAGTAAGATAATTAGTGAGAAACACAAAGGTGTACAAACCAGGAGAAGGATAATCAAAAACACCGAATGATCACATATAGCCTTCATATCCATGGTGGAACCCAAGAACTTCAATGAAGCCAGTGAAGATGTAAACTGATTAAAATCAATGAATGAGGAACTGCACCAGATTGAAAAGAATAAAACTTGGGAACTCACTCCTAGGCCAATAAATAAAAATGTAATAGGATCCAAATGGTTCTACAAAAATAAGATGGATGAGCAAGGAAATATTGTAAGAAATAAGGCTAGATTGGTCCGCAAAGGATATGCTCAAATAGAAGGATTAGACTTTGATGAAACATTTGCACCTGTAGAAAGATTAGAATCTATTAGAATGTTTCTTGCCTATGATTATCATAAGAAGTTTAAAGTCTACCAAATGGATGTCAAGTCAACTATTCTAAATGGAGATCTAAAAGAAGAAGTCTATATGGAACAATCAGAAGGTTTCCAACTGTCAAATAACCTTGACTTTGTCTGTAAGATAAATAAATCTTTATATGGGTTGAAACAAGCTCCTCATGCTTGGTATTACATACTGTATAAGTATATTCAAGATAAAGGATTCAAGAGAGGAATAGTTGACAACAATCTATATATCAAAATAGAGGGTGATGATTTGCTCATTATGTTGGTCTATGCAGATGACATCATTTTCGGAAGCAATAATGCTTCATTAGTACAATGGTTTGCTTCTACCATGCAGTCTGAATTTGAAATGTCTATGATAGGGGAACTGCCATTTTTCCTTGGTCTGCAAATTACTCAGAGGTATGAAGGATTGTTTCTTTCTCAGGGGAAATATCTAAGAGAAATGTTGAAAAGATTTCAAATGGAATATTATACACCTATGGTCACTGGATGCAAGTTAAGAAAGGATGATCACTCACCTGGTGTTGATCAGAGTTCATATAAGTCTATGATAGGCATCCTATTGTACATCACAACATTCTGTCTAGACATAATGCATGTTGTTGGCATGGTAGTAAGGTATCAGGCTGCACCTAAACAAATTCATTTATTAGCTGTCAAAAGAATATTTAGATACTTGAAAGGAACAATGGACTACGACCTATGGTATCCTAGGAATCAAAATTTTCAACTATCAGTCTATTCAGATGCTGATTGGGCTAACTATGTGGATGAAAGGAAAAGCACGAATAGAGGTGAATTCTTCCTAGAAGATTCCCTTGTATCATGGTTGAGCAAGAAGCAAGCTTCCATTTCCTTATCAACTACAGAAGCTGAATACATTGTAGCTGCCACCTGCTATACCCAAGTGTTGTGGATGATTCAGACACTTGCAGACTTGGAGGTAAATTATACTGCACCGATCCCAATCCATTGTGATAATACTAGTGCAATTAGTGTGTCAAATAATCCTATCTTTCACTCCAAGACCAAGCACATACCCATCAAGTATCACTTCTTGAGGGAACAAGTAACCAACCGTGTGGTTTCTTTGCATTATATTCCATCCAAAGACCATATTGTTGATATCTTCACTAAACTTCTTGTAGAATCTTAGTTTGAGTATCTACGCCAGATGTTGGGCGTGACCCCACTATCAACCTAAGAGATTCCATCATGTCAAGGGGAGTATGTGTTAGTTGAATATCTGATACCTCCGAAAAATACTACAACAACTTAGGGGGAGAATGTTTTCTTTGACATTAATGTCAAAGGGGGAGAAAAGGTGTGGATGCTATAGTTGGAGGTCTAAGATGAATAGTGTAGTCATTCAGGGTTGCCATCAATGCCAAAGGGGGAGATTGTTGGCATGTTTATAGGAAGAGTGTTCTTTTCATTGATGGCAATAAAAATAGAGAAGACACAAAAGAGAAAGCTCAAGAAGATCAGGAGGAGAAGTGAATAGTATGCAGAGATGAGAAAGCTCGAAAGAGATAAGAGTTTACAGAAGTGAAGAAGAGGTCCAAGTCATCAGGACTTGCAAAAGGATCAAAGGTCGAGGCTTTTGAAACTTAGAAATTATTCCGATTCAGGAGGATGTGTAAGCTCAAAAGGAGGAGTGACAATGGTCGTTGGATCACCAATCCCAAATACCCAATGGCCATCATATCAGAGTCCAGATAGGAGGAGCGTGCAGAGGAGTATATTAGACCTCAACCGTTGGATCCAGAGGACACATGGTGAGAGATCAACATTTCACTGACTCACGAGCTGGAGAAGTCAAAGGTGAGAATAGTAGGAACTCGTGGTATGTGAAATTGAAAAATGATTTGAGTTGTTGGATCCAGAGGACACATGGCGAGATATCAACATTTCGTTGAATCATGAACTAGAGAAGTCAAATGTGAGAGTTGTAGGAACTTGTGATATGCAAAGTCGAAAAA
Organism: Picea engelmannii; assembly: GCA_009831015.1. NCBI lineage: Eukaryota > Viridiplantae > Streptophyta > Pinopsida > Pinales > Pinaceae > Picea > Picea engelmannii. Next base: position 61,787 of record ML791396.1, read on the forward strand.
TGATCTGAGCCATTGGATCACCGAGGATCTCGAACATTGATCTGATAGGAAGAATTTCAGAGTTTCAAGAGTTGAGATATTCGAAGCAACTCATAGCAGGAAATTGGGAAACATGAAATCGCAATTTGATCATAGTCGTCGATCAAAGGGAAAGATATGGACCGTTAATCCGATATGGAGTATTTTGGATGTTGAGAGTTGGGATATTCAAGGAAACTTGCAGCAGAAGATCCTGAAATGTGAAATCGCAAAGCAGCCTAGTGCATGGACCCAGGTCACAACCATAGGTCACATGAAGGAAGGGGATTAGAAGCCAAAGAAGCCATAGTTGACTGGTTGTAACTACTAGAACGCAATGATGAAATCAGACAGAGAACTTCAAGAGCTGCAGGGTGATCGTCAGAGGAGCTAAAGATTCTTAATTCAGTGGAATGAAGATTGATCATAAAGACAATTTACAGATGGAAAATTGTTGAAGACTGTATTTGCAACAGAGAGGATAAGCTTGATTGAAGAGTTGCACTACCAGAGAAGGCAGAGAATCTCAGTATAATCCCAATGATGATGAACGCATGGAGATAATGGCTAGAGAAGATGATGATCAATTAGAGGTCTCGACATGAGAAAGAAAGGAAAAAAAAATAAGTGAAGGAATTCTGCTAGTGAGCCATACAGTCGTAAGGAAGAGAGGTAGTGAACAACCTGTAGGGAAGAACAATAATGTATTGAAGAGCATGCAAAGGCATTGCTCAGAGGATGTAGTTGATGCACAAAGAATATAAAAAATAATATCATAGAAGAGATGTGGGTTGCTGTTGAGAGTGTTTCATGCAGGTAGAAGCATGCTGTGTGCAGGCACTGAAGCGCACAGAAGAGGCGTGGTGCATAGAATGGAAATAAGACATAGAGAATAAAGCACATAAGAAGCAAGGAACATAAATGCATATCTGAGAGAAGAACATAAAGTGCAACAGACGTGAGGAGAGAGACACTGATGTAGGTAGAGCAGAGTAGTGTAGCAGAACAGTGATGAGACTGGTAAGCCATAGATAAATGTTGTATCACTGTGATAAATTGAAGAAAGAAAAGATTGATATTTCAGGGTGGTAGGGAGGATTGTTGTCCTCATAGTTTCAAGTGGGTGTTTGAACATAGGGAGTTGTAGCTTCCATCTGGTTGCAACCAGAAAAACCAGGGTGGTAGGGTGGTGCAAGGGAGAACAATTGTTCTCTGTTATATAGGTTGGTGCCTGTGTGACTGGAAGTTGGTGCTTCAATCTAGTTGGTGCTGGAACACTTAGGGGGTTGTTGCTTCCTTCTAGTGGGTGCTAGAGAAACCAGGGAGTTGGTGCTTCCTTCTAGTGGGTGCTAGAGAAACTAGAGAGTTGGTGATCTCAGCAAGATGCAGTTTGCAAAATAGAGGTGGTAGCCTCACAATGCGTTGGTGCTCATAAGAATGATAATGTACAGAAAATAAAGCTTACTGATCATATCAACAAGAAGAGGTTTTTCCCTTTATGGGTATCCTTAGGAAATATCTGTCTCTGTATAATTCATGTGTGTGATGGATGTTGAATATTCTATTGCTTACATCTATGCATTATTGTGATCATCATTGAGTGTGCTGTAAAGAGTTTAAAATAGGCATAATTGTTTAAGAACAATAAAAATTGATTCACCCCCCCCCCCCTCAGTTGTCCAATAGAGAGTACCATTATAATGAAAAGTGTTGATAAGAACTACAAGAGTGATCCTATTGGAGGGGGAGGGGAAACCATGGGATACAAACCTTTCTCTAGGTAGGAAAATAAAATCTATATACAAATGAGGCGGGAATGCCCCATGCTCATGTCATGTAACTAAAAAATGTAAGACAATATCTCAAGTTGTATGATAATATAGATAACTGCAGTGCCCTCCGGGGTGTTTTGGTAATGGCAGATGGAAATTATGATGGTGAACATACTCTAAAAAGAGGCAATGATGTCTGTAAGAAGTGTCGATGACTCATAAGCATTGGTGGCCTGTTAGAATAGGGTAAAATTGCAAAATAGAGAACTCTTTTAAATTTCAAAACCAAAAACAACTTAGATTTGGAGTTTAATCAAAGGTAAAGCATATATGAGATGGATCTATACAAGATATTAACATCTTGAAGAGAACAACTCAGAACACATATGGAAATTAACTCAGATCCATAATACTTAGATCTAAACCTCAGATCTAAAAACCCAGATCTATAACTCAGGTCTAAAACTAAGATCTATAAATAACTCAGAAATGAAAATCAATAACTCAGATATAACAAGCAATAAGATGAGCAGAGGTATGAATCTATAAAGCTATATGGTACATACTTAGATATGATCTTAAAACAGTAAGCAGTTATTAAGGACAGTTTATACACAGAATTAGATAGCTGTAACAGTAGGATAGCATCCAGATCTGAAGAGATGAGTTAGTAGCTCTGCCTAATCATTTCACAATAAACATCTCTTAAGATCTATACAATGCTTACCATATTAAACACTTATGTAATCAGATCATATTCAAATCAAAGGAAGGTACGTAGGAAGCAAGACTTACCTGGCACAATAGCCTTACCTCAGAAGGAGAAACAATAACCATAAGATATTTAGTACCATTTGTGATATGCTCAGATAAGATTCAGTTCATGGATCTACTGGGATCTATAAGCCAAGGAATGAAGGAACTTGCAAGCCACCAAGCTTAAGGGTTACAAGAACAAAAATATCAAAGAACCCAAACCCTTTCCAGCCAACAACTTTGCCAAGGAAAACTTAGATATGAACTCTCAAGACTATAAGTGAACCCTTGTTTAATAATGGACAGTGTAGGAGCTTTTCACCAGCTCAACAAAGACAAGGAACTATCGTTCTGAGGAGGGGTCAAAACCTTAATAAGTAGCACCAATGTAGTCTACATCGTGGCACCTCACAACAAGTAAACCTACATTAGAAAGGGACGCGACACTTTCAGCAAAACACCTAACTGTAGGACGCAGAAACCCCAACAGACACCTAACTGTAGGACGTGGCAACCTTACACAGCAGCTGCAATACAATAGGATGTGGCTCCACCATTCAGCAGTTAAAGGATGCATAACACAACAACATACAAAGGGACGGTAGCCCACAAGGAGGCACTACAACCACAAGGGAACAGAGCTACACCAGTAATAATCCACAAACAAAAGCTGAACCACACTTCAGATCTGCAATAGGGACATACAAGGACTGAGGCCACGAGCTCAAGGTATCTCCACACTATCACAAAGGGTGAGTATGTTATAGGTGAAGGAGGGGGGGTCATTAAATAGTAGAAAGGGAAAGGTTAGGGCTAGGTTAGGGTAACTTTAGGGCTAGGTTAAGTTACATTAATAAGTCACATGTTTAAATTATAAATTTAACCATGTGACAATTATCAATGTTTAACTTTAGAATCATAACCCCCATTAAACCAATAAAAGCCCAAAACAAGTAACCAAGGGTAAGGGTGGGTTTGCAAGGTGGCTTTACTCATTCCTTCAAATCATATGGTGAACCTATTACTTTATCATCACTGCATATGGGACTTATCCCTCTTGTGGTAATGTCCT
>ML791396.1:65745-93842 GCA_009831015.1 Picea engelmannii
GGGGCCCTAGATCACAGCTAGGGTCTTATCCACCAAGGTACACAACCAAGGATCAATCCAAGCATCGAGCAAGGATTCCCTGGAACACATCCAGGGGCCCTAGAACACATCTAGGGACTTATATCATCAACCACCAAGGAACATATCCAAGGATCAATCCAAGCACTAAGCAAGGATTCCCTGGAACACATCCAAGGGCCCTAGAACACATCTAGGGACTTATAATAGCTTGGTCTCAGACCAAGAACCCCAGTCATATGCTGGGGGCCCTAATAAGGGTCTTTTTCCATGGAACTAACTGATTGGTCCCAAACCAAATACCCCAAGAGTGCACTAGGGGCCCTAGATCTCGTCTAGGGTCTTAGCCATTCTTCAGGAGAAATGGCTCTCGCATCTACTATAAATTTAACACTCCCTCTCAGCAAGAGAGGCATTCTCAGCTACACCAAGCTTGTCACGAAAGTGTACAAACTTTGTCAAGGATAGTGGCTTGGTGAAAATGTCTGCTGTCTGTTCTGCTGTCGGAACATACTGAATGCTGAGAACTTTCTTCTGAACTATGTATCGGACATAGTAAGACCTCATCACAAAGTGTTTCGAAAAACACAGGGTCTTCAGTGAGCTTAACACTGTTCTGATTTGACATAGTGAATGACTGTGGGTTCAAGCTCTAAACTGAGCAAGTCTAAGAGGAGCTTCCTGAGCCACACTGCTTCTCTGCTGGCAGTGCTAGTAGTAATGTATTCATCTCCTGCAGTGTTTTGGGCTACGGAGCCCTATTTCCTGCTGGACCAGGAAATCATTGCTGAACCCAAACTAAAGTCATAACCTGAAGTTCCTTTCAGATCCACTGTACTGTCCATCCAATCTGGATATGTGAAACCATGGAGCCATATACCTCCACTTGAGGTGTATCTGAGACCGAGTCTCAAAATGTGTTTCACAGTAACTGTATGTAAATGTTTCTGAGAACACTTACCGTATACCAGATGTCTGTTCTCGTATATATGAGATAAATCACTGATCTGTAAGGTGAGAACTTTTTGGATCTGAACTTGTGGCCTGATCTCGTAGAATCTTTAGATTAGAGATCATTTGTATGTAATTGCAGTTTATCCTGTCAAAACTGCAAAGCACATCAATTACACATTTTCCCTGTGAGAGAGAGATCTCTCCTGATTTCTGCCAACAACTTCAAGCCCAGTAATGTGAAAAATCCAAGTCTTTCATTTCAATTTCTTCATAAAAGCTCCCTCTTAATCTGAGTTATAAAAATTCTTTCCTGTAAGAACCAGATGAAGATTTTGAACAATCTTCACATAAGGATCATCTCAAAACTTTGTCATACCGAGCTCCCAGAGTTATAATCTATGAGATTCTTTTCATGGATAGCTTCTTGTTTTACTTCACTGCTAAAACAAGTTTAACATCTGTCCAATGAAGTATTCAAAGCAAGAATGTGGAAAAAGGATCCTGAAGAAGGTAAGGATCTTGTCATAGGTCATGAGTCACAAGTATATCCTCTTATAGACCATACATCATTCTTTATTGTTACAGTAACCTTCCTTATTTCAATTTAGGAAGTTTTTGAATCAATCATGATTCACTTTATCTAGAGACCCAGAATACACATCTAGTTTCTGCTTCCTGTGCTAGTGCCTTTAGGTGCTAGAGGCTTTTCGCTTCCTTTAATATTTCTTGGCATCAGGCTGTTTTTCCTCTCAAAGAAAACTGATAGAATTCTTGGATTCTATTAAGCTGCTGATTTTGGTCTTGGACAAGGACTAAACCATATTCAGAGACTGCTCCCTCCGAGTCCAAGAAATCTTCCTTTCTGTCAGTTTGCTCCCTCTGTCAATTTGCTTCCCTTGAACATTTGATTCTGATTAGGTGTCTTAACTTTTCAAGATGTTCATGGTGCCAATACGGGATGAAAAACTGACTCAGACTTCTGAGTTCCTGTGCTAATGACTCAAATACAAAAAGTGATATTAGTAGTATCTCCTCAAAACAAAATTTATCCCATCTACCACGGTACACAGTTGGACTCTTTGACTGAAAGAAATAGCCCAAGGTTAGATGTTATCTTTCATAAAAGATCAACAGACAGCCAGGTTTCCAATCAAGGAGTAGGGCTTAAATTTTATCAAAATAAGTAGGTGCTGGGATCAAGGCTTCTTTGTTTATATGAGATTCTGACAGTACAAAGAGATGACAGCAAGGTAATCTCTTCTTGAAGTCATAATCAGTCATGTAAAATGAGGTGTACATGAAACTTGCTTAGGCTTGAGATGAGCATGAGCTTTGTAATATGCTACTGACTCAAAATTAACCAGGACTTCTACAGAAATAAAAATTTGTCAAATCAAATAACTTTAATATCCATAAGTGAATTACTTACAGTCCTGTACATACTCATCCATAAGCAAATATGTCAAGGAGTCATCTTATTCAAAGCTAAGTACCAAAAACATTTCATAAATGTAATGTGGTCAGTTTTAAAACTTGTTTAACATGAAACATGAGTATGCAGAAGGTGCTATCAATTTCACAATTTAAGAATCTCAATACAATCTAATGCTGCCCTTGACAGTGCCTTCAACCTCCTTGTACACAGAACAATACTGATACAGAGTAAGTACACTTCTCTGTCGAAGGGAAACTGCTGTGTACAACTGTGTTGCTGAAGTAAGAACACCTTCAGAGAAACATGGTTACTCTAACCTCTTATAGTCTAAACTTTGAACTTTAGGGGAGTACAGCCTACTTCAGAAAAGATCATAGCTTTAGTACATATACACAGTGGCATAGTTAACTTGCTTTACACAGTGAAGCAACTAGACATGGAAACTATACAAGTGTCAAGACTAAAGAGATTTACATGATTGAAAACATTTTCAAATTATACTTCAAATTAMTCAAAAACCAGATTATCRCCTATCATCTTCAAATGATGGTTTTCCATGGCAATTTTCATCAGTCCCCTTCTTACCTTCTCTCGACTGAATCTGTTAATTAATTTAYAGTCAACCAGTATAGAGGAGAAGTCTAGTGAAGACCTCTAGAATAAAATGWCAGTCTTATAATGAATCAAAACTGGAMATGCTAGAAATCAAGCCYGGGACTTCTTCCCCACTAGCARRCTATTCYACTATTTGACTACATGCCTCCTTCATGACCTGGAGATGTGTGGATTGCTGCATCTAACAAATTCTACAGACCATGTAAGAGTTTCAAGATTTAGGCACTAGTAAATAGATATCAGCTTGCAAGAAAACTCAAGATACGCTAATCCCCTCCCATAGAAGGAGGCACTAACACTTTTGGCATGAAATCACTCTCCTCTTTTAGATACTGCCCAAAACTCAGCAAACTTCCAGGTTTCTGTCTCACTGTAAAATTCTTACATCCTATGGTTCCACTTAATAATGTTTGTGATTCCTGGCATACAATGTTATTGAAGAGCCAATGTTTTCTAGACCTTAAGAAGATTTGGATCAATGAACTGCTTATGAACTGGATTTACAAGGAACAGATATCTATTACAGGGAAACATAGGCTGAGTAGGTGACTGAGGAACCCAAAGGTATAGCAAATTAAAAAAAAGGAATTTACCTGTACAGTCTTGCTAAGACCCCTTTCTTCTGCAAGAATTTCATTTAAATTGTTGTTATACATTCATTGCAACCCAACAAGTTGTTTTTGCTGCTGCAGCCTCCTCTTCTGACAGACCTGTGCTCTTTCCAAGACAGAGATTTAATTTCCTTTCTAACATCTCCTGATCTGCAAAAAAAATACCCTAGTGAAGGATCTACGTGGGCTCAAGGATTCTTCTTGAGCTTCTTCACGTCCATAGCTCTGATACCATGTTAGAATAGGGTAAAATTGCAAAATAGAGAACTCTTTTAAATTTCAAAACCAAAAACAACTTAGATTTGGAGTTTAATCAGAGGTAAAGCATATATGAGATGGATCTATACAAGATATTAACAGCTTGAAGAGAACAACTCAGAACACATATGGAAATTAACTCAGATCCATAATACTTAGATCTAAACCTCAGATCTAAAAACCCAGATCTATAACTCAGATCTAAAACTAAGATCTATAAATAACTCAGAACTAAAAATCAATAACTCAGATCTAGCAAGCAATAAGATGAGTAGAGGTATGAATCTATAAAGATGTATGGTACATACTTAGATCTGATCTTAAAACAGTAAGCAGTTATTAAGGACAGTTTATACACAGAATTAGATAACTGTAACAGTAGGATAGCATCCAGATCTGAAGAGATGAGTTAGTAGCTCTGCCTAATCATTTCACAATAAACATCTCTTAAGATCTATACAATGCTTACCATATTAAACACTTATGTAATCAGATCAGATTCAAATCAAAGGAAGGCAAGTAGGAAGCAAGACTTACCTGGCACAGCAGCCTTACCTCAGAAGGAGAAACAATAACCATAAGAGATTTAGTACCATTTGTGATATGCTCAGATAAGATTCAGTTCATGGATCTACTAGGATCTATAAGGCAAGGAATGAAGGAACTTGCAAGCCACCAAGCTTAAGGGTTACAAGAACAAAAATAAAAAAGAACCCAAACCCTTTCCAGCCAACAACTTTGCCAAGGAAAACTTAGATCTGAACTCTCAAGACTGTAAATGAACCCTTGTTTAATAATGGACAGTGTAGGAGCTTTTCACCAGCTCAACAAAGACAAGGAACTGTCGTTCTGAGGAGGGGTCAAACCCTTAAGAAGGAGCACCGATGTAGTCTACAGCGTGGCACCTCACATCAAGTAAAACTACATTAGAAAGGGATGCGGCACCTTCAGTAAAACGCCTAACTGTAGGACACGGCAACCCCAACAGACACCTAACTGTAGGACGCGACAACCCTACACAACAGCTGCAATACAATAGGACGTGGATCCACCATTTAGCAGTTAAAGGATGCAGCACACAACAACATACAAAGGGACAACAACCCACAAGGAGGCACTACAGCCACAAGGGAACAGATCTACACCAGTAATAATCCACAAACAAAAGATGAACCACACTTCAGATCTGCAACAGGGACATACAAGGACTGAGACCGCGAGCTCAAGGTATCTCCACGCTATCACAAAGAGTGAGTATGTTATAGGTGAAGGAGGGGGGGTCATTAAATAGTAGAAAGGGCAAGGTTAGGGCTAGGTTAGGGTAACTTTAGGGCTAGGTTAAGTTACATTAATAAGTCACATGTTTAAATTATAAATTTAACCATGTGACAATTATCAATGTTTAACTTTAGAATCATAACCCCCAATAAACCAATAAAAGCCCAAAACAAGTAACCAAGGGTAAGGGTGGGTTTGCAAGGTGGCTTTACTCATTCCTTCAAATCATATGGTGAACCTATTAATTTATCATCACTGCATATGGGACTTATCCCTCTTGTGGTAATGTCCTTCCTCAGGGAAGATTATGTACCATCAAGTACTTGATTTAAAAAATCAAGTAGCCCCAGGTCTTTTCCTGAGGTCTTATACACCAAGGTCAGAGACTAGGGATCAACCCATGCCCCAGGCATGGGCACCCTGGACCTAGTCCAGGGGCCCTAGACATATCTAGGGTCTTTAATATCTTGGTCCCAGACCAAGCAACCCAATGCCCTAGGAATAGGTACCCTGGATCCAGTCCAGGGGCCCTAGATCACAGCTAGGGTCTTATCCACCAAGGTACACAACCAAGGATCAATCCAAGCATTGAGCAAGGATTCCCTAGAACACATCTAGGGACTTATATCATCAACCACCGAGGAACACAACCAAGGATCAATCCAAGCACTAAGCAAGGATTCCCTGGAACACATCCAGGGGCCCTAGAACACATCTAGGGACTTATAATAGCTTGGTCTCAGACCAAGAACCCCAATCATATGCTGGGGGCCCTAATAAGGGTCTTTTTCCATGGCACTAACTGATTGGTCCCAAACCAAATACCCCAGGAGTGCACTGGGGGCCCTAGATCTCATCTAGGGTCTTAGCCATTCTTCAGGAGAAATGGCTCTCGCAGCTGCTATAAATTTAACATGGCCTAACAAATTTAGAGGTCTTTGGCTAGTATAAAACAACTGCAATAGTCGCATAGTAAGACCCACCGTAACATGAGATTGTGTTGAAGTCGAATTTTATGGGGGTCAATGATAGCAGAGAGAAATGATGGTTCTCTCTGTGCCATCTGAGAATCCTCATTGTAAAGGTAATGAGAGTCAAGATACTGTCTCCCTTCTAGAAATGGTGTTGATGTCGACAAAAAGGGAGTCGCGACTCTAAGAAGCAAAGGGATTCATGAAATCCACTAGATAAAATCAGGAACTGATAGGTAACATGAACGAATTTAAGATGCGGTGAGACTCAAGACTACCCTTGGTTGGGGATATATGTGAAGGATGATTGGAAACAACCATAAAACTCGATCTAGTGTCAGGGGGACAACCATACATGGGGTTAAATTGTGGAAGAGGTGTGACAAAGTGGAAAAACTTAGAGATCAGGGGTAAATGGACTGTGGGATACTCGGGGTTTCTGGACGATGTTAACATGAGTATAATATAGTGAATTCCCAAACCAAGGGAGACATGGGTTGGTTTGCCAAAAAAAGGAGGTTGCCAAGGGAGACAACAAAAAGCTATGTAAATGCTGGAAAAAAGTATTTTTACAATTACCAAATAAATAAAGAATAATGTGGGATGAGTGTACAAATACAAAAACGGGTGCCCTAGTGAAAGATGGCTTGTCCTATGAGGGCACATGTTGCATGGAGAACTGGTGGAGGGTGCGTCCCCATTGGTGGGTTTCTGTATGAGGTAAATGAATGGAAGGCAATTTTGCAGATGGGAAAACTGATTTTGGATGAAATGCAGGGTTAATGATACTGTGGAGGCATAGTCAAAATAGAACTAAGATGATATAACTTGGAAGTCCATTGGGAAAGATAGAAAAATGATGAGAAGGAGTATGTGGCTAATTCCCGGAAATGCGTAAGACTATCAGGACTCCCATATCTAGGGGATGAAAGCAGCATGAGTGTCAAAGTGACAAGGGGGACTAAGAATGGGACAAATCATGTGGGGGAGAGTGCTACCGGGTGATAGTACCGAAATGTAGTGGAGGTGACAGTACTGTAGAGCTGGATGTGAGGATCCTATAGGCAAATGCCAGAGGGTGTGACTAGGAGATGCAATTGATATTCAGAGGGAATGATTACATGCTAGTGTCAATCATATATCTGAAGGGGTGGAGCTGGTTTGTGATGACCAAGTACCTGCATGCATTAAAACCAAATTCCCGATGTGAACAATATCTGAAGATAAAGAAAATTATAACAATTATTTGATAATTTTGAACATGAGCATGCGTACCTGGGCTTTATGTGAGAAAAATGCTTCCCCGGGGCTGAGTACGGATGGTGAACTGGGGAATGTGACTGTGTAGTAGGCGGGATCTTGATCCCATGGATGAAGACAGATTGGAAAACCGAGACTCTGAGCTCCTGTAACTGAGCGTGGAAGTTTGGAAAAATGGACTATATATGGCTGTGGGGCCCACACTGCCACCTCATTTGTACCTACTGCCATAGTGAGTTGACAAGAGGAGATTTAGATATTACAAGAGTTCGAGTCAACTGATCCAGGAGTTGTGAGAGCTAGGTTAGTGTCCCATCCTCCTGCACAGTAGATAGGTTCTATTTCTTGGATAGGGTCCTATGGATGGTCGTACTAGGGTTTTTTGTAGGGGTGGGCCCCATAATGTGCGGGAGAAGGAATGATACTCGCGATGAGGTGTGTGGGTATAATTCCCTCTCCTGCGCATGCTATGTGGCTGTGATGAATACAACTGTGCATGCAGGCACGTGGGTGGGAAAAATAGGTGCGCATGTGATGTGCTCCTGCTCGATTTACAACTACGCACTGTGCACAACTATTTCTCAAACAAATGCGCATCAATGTGCAACTGTGTAGAGAACAGATGTGCATGAATGCACACCTGTGGGTGTGACAGATGCACATCTATTTCTCCTACAACTGTGCATTGATGCGCAGCTGTGAGGAGAACAAGCATCCATATGTGCATGCCTGTGGGGGTGACAACCACACACTTGAGGCAAAGCTGGGGGGTTTTATGAAAAATTGAATTTTTTGAATGTGTTTTATAAATGATGATGGATGACCAAGTGTTTTTGTGTGAATGTAGGTGATCAGGTTATCATGCCAGTCCACTGGAGGGAGTGAGACTAGGAGTGCCTCCGGGAGGCAGTGAGAGATGAGCCTAGCATTCAGAGACTCTTGGCAGCCTGTGGGGTGCTAAATTTATTCGTTTGCCCATTAATATGATTACATGAGTACCTTCTTCACTATATGATTTTGATGTGTATTACTGACCTGCAGTGCATCATTGTGTAGGGGCAGTAGTTGACATTCTCAGCTATAGAGGATGCGTGTTTTTTGACAGAGCTCCCTTTTCAAGGACTGGCCCTACCTGCTGACCCCCAGCTACTAGGGGATGTCAAGTTGATAGATTTGACGTGTGATTATTGCTCGGGGTCGAACCCGATGTTGGTTTCATTTTTCCTTATTAAATGGATGTGCTCTTGCATCATTGCATTGCAACGATGATTGTGAGAATCTATGGATCCTTAGCGACTCAATAGATCAATGGTGGTCAGCTGAGGATTATGTAGAGAGTCCTTGATGGGGATTTTTTTACCTGGGGATTGATGCTATATGCCAAGATGATGGGGAAGCTTCACCGGTGTCAGACCACCGACTCTGGTGATTTTTCCTTTGGATATATCTTGGTGGTGTGGTTTTTGGAGAGGGTGCCCATGTTGCGCCCTAGAGTGTTGCTACCTATTGCTGGGCCACAGGAGCCATGACTGATGCGGTGGGAATCGATTTTGGTACATCATGGAGGGGGAGAGGGTGGCCACTATTTTATGTCCACATTGGCGCATGTGTGGCACCATATGCCACATATTGTACTGCAGTTCCCATATGGTGGGATGGACTTCCGGCATGACCTAGACATGGTATTGCCTCCTGGAGAGGATTGGGACCAGAGAGGTATGTTGGTGTACTTATGTTTTGTAATTTTGATAGTGTATCATATGTTTATATGTATGGATGATGATTCTATATTTGTTTTTGTGTGTGCATATGTGGGGCCACGAGGTCAAGAGGCAGAGGTGGCATGAGAGTCGGCTCACTAGGGCTTAGTGAGATCGTCGCAAGTAGAGACGCGGGTGGTAGAGCGACGTCGGAGGGACGAGGCTGGTGCGAGGCCAGAAGATGAGGAAAGAGATGATCATAGACACAGATTTGATGATCCAGGTGCAGGACCATTGCATACACCTCAGGTAGAGGCTAATGGTGGGTTAGATGATTTTCGACACCAGTTGGAGGTGGTACTATAGGATGTGCCAGAGGGCATGTGGTCCCATATTCAAGACAAGAGAGTCCTGGAGTAGTGTGTGGGTGGCCCTGCAGAGTTGCATACCCTGATCTGCAGAGTAGATGAAGCCAGGTAAACGATGATTGGGCGACTACCCCCTAGACTTGGATGACCCCCAGCTAGTGGGGCACCTCCTATAAATAGAGGACCTGGTGGTGGCACTCTAGGGAACCATGAGTGCTATTTGTATATTTTTTTATTTATATAGGCCTGGGAGCGCATTTTGTATAGGGTAGTGTGACACCTATTTTGTACCTATAGGGGTGAGGGAGGCTCACTTGCCTACGAGCCATGTACATGTTCTACTATTTTGTAAGCATTGATGACACATTGATCGATATATATATATATATATATATATATATATACATGTTTGTGATCTTCCGTGATGTTTACATGTGATGACATTTTGGTTATGTTTTTATGATGTCTAATCTATATGTTGTGACAAAATTTTGATAATTTATGTATGTGTGATAATGTCTTGATGTGATAAATGCCAATCTAACACTAGGTTAGTCATGTTATCTACTATTTGATTAAATTTTCATGGAATATGTGTAAATGTAATTGAATCAAAATGTCGAGATAAGAGTCTAACTTGCAGGTATTTGCGAAAGAGGCAAGGATCGTAGACATGGTATAAATTATTGAGTTGTAGGACGACGAGATGGGAATCTAATAAGATGCTAAGGTGGTGAATGTGGCAGTGAATGGCCTCGGTGAGGAGACCAATAACGGTGGTGTATTTTGCTTTATTGTTGGTTGCTGGGCCCAAACATATGCCGCTAGAGTGGAGCAGTTCATGTGAGGGGGTATAGAGGGCCCAAGTGGACAAAGCGAGATTATGTGTCCAGCGGCTAGCTCCGTTAACATAACATATGTGGTAGGATGATGTAGGATACATCTGCCAATAACATAGATGGTAGATCAAACATGAGGAGTGGAGGTGAAGAAAGAAGACTAAAAACTCTACAAGTGTGTACAAAGAAAAATCCTAGTGTAGAATGACTAAGCTCAGGCGTAAAAGTTCTTTAAGTACAACCCATTGACGGGTTATTTGAGAGGATAACCTTTTGGACAGGCTAGGATGTATGCATCTTTAGTGAGGTAGTGTTGGACGATGTAGGGTCCATGCCATAATTACTCTAATTTCCCATGACCAAGAGTATTGTGAGAGATATCGTAGGCTAGGACGAGATCTCCTTCGTTGAATGACTGAAGGTTGACATGGTGGTCAAAGGTGGCCTTTGACCATTTCTTAGTTGCCTCATTGTTCCATAAGGAAGACTGATGATATTCATCCAATGACTCCAAGGTCAGCAATCGCTGCTCCATTGGAGCAGTGTCAGGTAATATCTTGATGGCGCTACGCAACGTGGGAATTTCACATTCGATGGGGAGGGTGGCTTCGATCCCATGTATGATATGAAACGGTGTAAAACTGGTGGAATTTTTTACTTCCGTGTGATAATCCCATAATGATGAAAACAACCTATGATGCTAGTTGGTCTTATGTTTGTTGACAGTGCATTGCATCATGGTTTTGAGGACTTTGTTGACAACCTCAACCTGTCCATTGGACTGGGGGTAGTATGGGGAGGAAAAATCATGGGATAAACCTAACCTTGAAGAGAGTTTGACGAAGATATCATTCTCAAAGTGTTACCATTATCGAAGACTAACTATAGTGGAACTCTGAAACGGGAAATGACGTGGTTGAAGAAAAAGTGTGTTGCTGTGTCAACGGTTTTTTTGAAGGTAGGAATGGCATCGGTCAGTTGGTTAAAGTAATGGTTTCAACAACTAGGGATCAAAATTTGGAAAGGAAACCAAAGAGGGGAGGCAAGAGCGCGAGAAGGGACTAAAATTTGAGGGCATTCCACTAGAGTCATGGCAACAATGAAAATGATCTCTGTGGTAAGATCGCTAAGGTAAAATAATGAGAATTCATAATTGGTTGAGGTTAAAATGCATGGAGAAAGGATACATATACTGATATAAAAACGCAGGAGTAAGTGATTATCAACAAAATCATAATGCTAGTAAATGTAGAGACAAATCTAAGGTTGCGCCTAGATATATTTGCAAGGGATGGATGGCCAGGGAGGGGTCCCAATGCAAGGCGAAGGTCTTTGCAACCAACCGAGATGAAGCAAAGGAAGATGCCATGGAAACAAAATGGAAACACATGGGTAATATTGGTTAATCATTGAGTAAAGAAAGTAACGTCGGGCTGCGAGAGATTTGTCACAAGGGGGGATCTCCTTGGCGGGAAGAAAACAACAGAAACATAGAGATTCTATGCCATAAAATGCTGGTAATACCATGCATATATACCAAAAAAACTCAACCATTACAACTTCAATTAAATTTTAATAAATGAAATACATAGAAAATTTCATACAGACACTTCTCTTCAATGTCAGAACAAGAAAACGTGCACCCATTCCCTCTTCCGGGAAACATTAAAATTTTCATCAATGCATAAAAAAAAACTAATTTTAAGAAAAACTACCACGTATACAGTAACCAAAGGAGAATAATCCAAAGTGGTTGTCCCATGCTTGCGCTCCATCTAGATCCTACTTGCTAACCATTGAGATCTCACTGATACCTCCCAACCAACGCTAGGGGTACTCTTCTTCCCCTTGAGCCCCCTAAGCTATAAATGGGCCACACACATGAACCATAGAAAACTAGCTCCAAGGTTGCCTCGCAAGGTCGAGCTACCACTCTCTAATCGAGCTGGGCATCCCAACTCCCACAAGAAAAACCAGTCAAGAAAAATATCAACATCGTAACCTTACGCCTAACAGATGTGATCCATTCTCCTCCTCTGCCATTTCTTTTATAGAGTTTTCTTGGTGACTTCTTGCCAAAATGCACATTAAATTCATTTTATTAAAAATTAATGAGGAAAATTCTCCCCCATACACTTGTCACCCGATCCCTTAGTTGCCTCAAAAATTTATTTGATTAATTAAATTAATTTGACAATTTCCCTCACCCACCTAAAAGAGTTCCTAGAAAATCTCCTCAATGTCCCTTTATTCCCTTACATTCCCTTAATGACTGACGCCTTTCTTAAAGCTTAGTTGAGTTCAAAATTAGAAATTTCTCTAGGCTAGATTCCCTCCTATGTTCCACATTCCTTTTCTCTAGGCTAGATTGCCTTATTGCATGCCCCTTAGAATCATCGTGAGCAACTATCACAGTCCACCCTCATGACATCGTGGATATATTGAACTAGGTAATCGTTAACCTACAACTCGAGCCACAATGGGAGTGCTAGTAGGTTGTGGCAGGGCTGCACACTTCTCCCTCAATATCTCTGGTTGTCGAGCATGACCCCTTTACTCCAAATGTGAGTTTGGTTAGCAAGCTGTCATCGGCCTACATCCATTAATGAAACATGTCAGCGATAAAAAATCAACATCATAATATACTAGTCATATCTCACATATGAAATATCAAAAACACTCAAACAATAACAGTCCACTCCCTGACTCGATCTAGAGTCCAAGGAGGTCCATCAATGCCATCAGAATCCTCAATCGGTCCAGAGTCCTGCACACTCAGGAAAAACCAATTAATAACACTTGTCGATATAAATATCATAAAATAATATATCGTCATATCCACAACATCATCATAATCCATAATCGAAACAGTCAATCATATAATGAACCGGATCACTTGCATGCAAGTGTCCTCAAAGAATAAGTCTAATTAGGTGTGCATAAGAGTGAGATGTTATAGGCCTGATTATCTTCCTGATTCAAAGGTATTTGTTTTCAGCCGTTTTTATTCCCCATGAAGAATTTACACCCTGGAAGAATGTACACTCCTCCATGCGGGGGAGTGCAGAGGGGGGTTACCCCCTCTGTGGGATCTGGGGGAAAGCGAGCCCCTGATGGGGTTTTTTGGGTGAATCCCCTGAAGGAAAAAAACTCTTTGTAAATGTATATTGTAATTTCATTGTAAATCTAGACCTATTACAAGGGAAAAACTCTCTATGGCCAAGGGTAAACCACAATAGATAGGTATGACTGTAGAAATCAACTCGATTCCAACATGTGCTATATAAACTAATGTGCAATACGAGGAAGAAGCCTACCTCAATCCAATCGTTTGATGTCGTTCCATCATTGAGCACTTTGACCCAAAGCCTTACACCTACAAGAAGTTCTCAGCAAACAAGCAATGCAAGTATATAGTGACAACATATAAAATGAGTTAGCACATCAGATAGCACAATCCGTTAATAAACATTAAAAACATGCCCATGGATAGTAATCATATATTTGAAAGATATCGATAGGATGGGAAAGGAGTATTTCTATTAATAATTGATCAACAAAAGTATCAACATTACAGACTTCTGTGTCAGCACGGTTCGAAACCAAGAAACCAAGTTCCTTCCAATTGGGTCTCCACCACTTCAATCCTCCACCAAAGGCAATCTCATAGCAAAGAGATAAAGAGATTCTCTTGACAATAAGGGAAGAGATTGGGGGTTGAACACTGTGTTCAGACTTGAGGGACAAAGGGATGCAAACTCAATATGAAGTAATTCCTCCAGAGTAACTTTTCTCTCAAAGTTGAATGCTTTCTCTCTCCTTTTCCATAGCTCTAAATTGTGCTCTTATAGCCTCCAAAATGCAACTGAAGGGCCGAGTCAGAACGTTTCCAGTATATGGAAGGCCAAAGATCAGAGATCTTCTATTGTGACATGGAAAGCCGACCTCATTTTGTATTTTCTGGCACAAATCCTGATATATGTGAGCTGTAGTGGAGCATCAAGCATATACACATCTTGCAAATCAATTAGGGAGAGTATATGTGGAAAAATACATATATTTGTCTCTGGATTTATCAAAAAGGGGTTTGATAAGTATGCATAGGGAAATGAAAAAAGGCCTTCTGTGCAAGATAACAATGGTGAGGCAAATCTTGCTATAACATATGCCCCCTAATGTTTGAGATCAGAGGAGTATCTGCGATGTCCTAAATACATTATAAATAACCCAGAAGTGGAGTGGTAGAGAACCAAATGGATGAATTCAATTGCTCATTACATTATGTACTGACTTTGCATACATCGCTGCCAAGAATACAATGCATATCCATGTGGAAAATATACCAACAAGTGTTCATGGCCATGAGTAGGGAAATATAAATGTGGTTACATGCCAATAGTTGTCATAGTCACGAAAAAGGCTCAATGAATCCAGTCTCAAAATCAATCTGATGATATCTGTATACCAAGGAGTACAATCTAATATCCCATGATAGCTTAAGTCAAATAGGTACTGGTCTGACGAAATGGAAACAACAACTCAGGAAAGTTGTGTCTACAAAGTGATGTCTTCAAGTCTTCAATACAATTCACCAATGGTGCAAGTCTACATCATGTGAATAAATGAGTTGAGGTCGAACATGATGGGACATTGTTTAATTATCGGTCATTGAGGTATAATGTTAACAAATGTGAGACAACCTACCAATGATGAAAGTAGGTATCAAGTCACCGAGTACATCTCTACAAATGTGAATGAAGGAGCTGGTGTCAAACATTTGAGAGATTCATTGATCGGGAGACATTGATGTATTCCCATCTATCAATGGCGAGAGAGCCTGCCACTAATGACTACAAACCTCAAGGTACTCATAAAAATCTAAGTCTCATATCCAGAATACATGATCTGAAGTCGATGGAAAGAGACCTGCTAAAAGGAGAGCATTAAGGCATCTCTCATCAGTTAGTACGAGGAACAAAGTAGGAGCTTCATGATTTGGTGGATGTTGGACGAAGAACATGTTCACGAACCAATGACCCTGTGCATCTTTCACATGTTCCAAATGAAAGTGGTACACGAAAAAGACTCCCTGAATAGAAGCTAATGATGAAAACTGCTGACAAAGGCAAGGAAACCACCAACAAGGTTAATGGCATCCAAGACACTGCATGAATCCCAAAGTGTGAATAGATGTATTGTCATTGAACACAAGGGAAACTACTCAGTCAACAACCCATGATGAAATGTCGATTATTGGGTTCAAGGTGACCTACCAATGATGAAAGTAGGGCCAGGGTGCATCATAAGACCAAAGTATCATGTGATTCTGAGACAAACTGAGGGTATGGTTGACATGCGAAGTCAATATTTCTGAGGAGTGGTTGACACAGGTTTATAGACTTCCTTTGAACAAGAGAATGAGACATACAGTGGACTCTGGTAGCATAGACCTAATGATTTGACGATTAGATGCAGGAGGCATCCATAATGTTCTCTATAGTGGTTGGAAGATTAACCAGTCGGTATAGAAAATTATGTAACGAGATCAGCTTCTTAAGGCCATGCTAAACACAAAATTATGATGACGCAAGGACTCAATAACTTTGTGCTCTGTTCAAAGGTGATACGACTGCTTCCAAATACAATATAGTACTCCCTTCCCTCCCGTCTTTTTTTGTTTTTTCATAACAATTGAATGCTATGATACAGAGGAGGGAACGAGTGTCGCAAGTAAGCAAAACTAGTTCCAACAGTGGAACGTACCTATGCTCAATGCAAGGAAATGCAAGGAAATGCATGCAAGAGATGGACACTCGGGGTGATGTTCCCTCCAAGGTATAGGGTGTCAAATTGTGAAGGATAAGAACAAGGCTCTGCTGGTTGAGGATGTAAACTTCTTGGGCCATGGTTTATAATGCAAATCATGAACTAGCTAAAGGCTCAATACTGCAAGCAAGGGCATGAGATGCAATCACAATTTAATGCCAAAAAATTCCCTTTTTTATATCTTTTAGTCTACTTGGTGTGAAAAAAGGGTAAACTTGTACCAAATAGACGTATTTTCAAATCCAATTTATGAGTGTGAAAAAGACAAGTTCACTCGACAATCTTTTCTATTCTTGATAGCGAGTAAAAACAGAGCTTAACTAGGACTCATGATCTTTTAAATCCAATTTTAACGAGTGTGAAAGGGACAAATCACTCGGTGATCTTTTCAATTTTTAGACAAGTTGAAAAAGAGCTTAACTAAGACTCGTTAGGAAGATTCTAGGCGAAAAGCCATGAGGGAGGCCAAGGCTCCCGAACCGATCTTCTGTGGAATGTCAGTATCTTATGAAGAACCGACCCAAATCTCTCCAAGTTGAGGAGGAAAAATTGATAATGGAGGTTATCGTCTCCGTGTTATATCGAATGATGTATCTTCCTAGAAAATACATAGGTAGATACATTGGATACCCCACAAGACCATCCCAATCAAAGGGAACCTCGTCAAGACTTGGAGGGAGAGAATTTGGGAAGAGTAAAAATCTCTCTTGCTCAGAAGGTGAAGTAATAGAAATGCTAAGGACATGGCATAGAAGGTATAGAACCAGAACCAGAAGAGTGGGATCGACCAAAAAATGCATTGGCGCAACCACTTCCTTAGACTTGTCACTCTCCAAGAGAAGAGTGGGGTTGATCGAATATTTCATTGATACGACCACTTCCTCAACCATTGGTTGAATAGGATGTGAGACAACAAGGTCAAGAGGTGAATCACCCAAACAAATAGGAGTGTTATCGTTCGAAGATTGCATTGACACGACCGTTGGTTGAGAAAGATGTGAGACAACAAGGTCAAGAGATGCATCACTCTTGAACATAGGAGAGGTGTTGGTCGAAGATTTCATCGACACAATCATAGGTTGAATGGGATGTGAGACAACAAGGTCAAAGGATGCATCAACCCCTAAAGAAAAAGGGGTGTCAGCTAAATATTTCATCAGAATGATTGTTGTATCAACCAAAGAAGGAACAGAGTGTTGTGAAACCATAGATGCCTCATAACCCGAAGGGCCCTTAGGTGAGCCCCACGCTTCTGGTATCCCAGTAGTAACATGACACAAACGAGTAAGGTGACTTCCTTCGCAAGTCCTGCAAAGGAATATAGGGTTACGTCTGAGACGTCAAGGATTCTCAATCATATGAATGCCCCCAGCATGACTTGCAGTTGCTGGTGACATGCTCCCAGCATGACTTGCAGAGGCTAGTATAAAATATCCAACATGACTATCAGAGGTTGGTGATGAATCCCCAACATGACTAGAAGAGGTTGGTGATGAATCCCCAACATGAATAGCAGATATTGGTGATGGATGTGCAGTGTGAATAGCAGTGACTAGACATGTGCCCCCAACATGAATTGCAATGGCTGGTTGTAGGTCTTCAGCATGAATCATAGAGGTTGTTGATCAATCTCCAACACGACTAGTAGAGGTTGGTGATATAATGCTAGTATGACATGCAGTGACTGGACTTGTGGCTGTAGTGAATTGTGGCATTTGAGTCCAAGGTCCAAGGAAAGATTGGTTTTGAAAAATTGCAGGCTAGGAAGGATCTTGGTTTACACCATGTCCCTATCCAGTAGGATAGTATCCTCCTCCATACTGATTCATAAAGGGTTGTAAGGGAATCGACACTGAGGAAGCCACTTGTGAAGAGAAAGAGACATGACAAGGGTTACTCATGTGAGGATATATGTTGCCCCCATATGAAGGAAATTAGTGAGGGGGGTTGTGCATACTACAAAAATAACTTCCCCCATATGAAACACCAGAGGATAGATGGAGGTCATCCATGGGAAAATTGTTAGTAGGAATCGACATGGTGGAAGAAGGATAGGTAGACAGAGTGTAATAAGTAGAATGATTGCATAGTTGGGCACTTACTTCTCGCATAGTGGATTCGTAGGAAGCAAGATTCTAAACTCCTACTGTAAGAGGTGTTTGAAGGACATGAATCCCACCAAATGGAGAGGGATAAGAAGGAGGCATCATGCCCCTAGACCCAAAACTTGTATTCGCATAAGGAGGCGAGACAGAGGATGGTAAGTGCAAAGACATATCAGACATACCATGAGAAAAATGATTAGAGACCCAAGGCATTGACTGAGTACCATAATTCTGCATACCATTATAAAAAGTGGAAGGGTCCATCCCCATGAAATGAGTAGGCATAAATGAGGGGTGGGTAGAAGTAAATGAGGGAGAAAAAAAACTCCACTATCCATCATAACAAAGATTCAGCACAAAATCCTATGGTCAACTAATAGTCAAAGAGCATACCAAAAGTCAAATGGCCAATATGCATGAAAACGGGCTAAAGTGGCTGAGTGGCCTCCCTCAATAAAGAAGGTATGTCTTGTTCAGGAGGGACCTGAGACTCCCTGCTAAAGTTTGGAGGTAACAAAATCAGTTATAAGGGCCCTCGTAGGCTTAAAAACCAGTCAGTCAGATCCCCCCAGAGAGGTAATCCTCCATAAAGGTTGTGTGTTGTCTAACCCCTATCTGACTCAGGGTATAAGCAGAATAAACCTTGCAAGTAACCTATGAGATACCTAAGTCAAGAAACTAATAAACCACTGTATAACCGATGCACAGGCGAGCAGTCGTAAGTCCAGATCACCGTATGGGCAGGGTAGCAAATCCCGAAACCTTGAAAGTATCGCCTCTCATAGAGGTATGGGCACTAGAAAGATCCACAAATACGAATAAATCCATAGAAATATCTCTGACTTTAGGTGAGTATCCAGGGGTTATCCCTTCAAGTTACTTCGCGTGACCTCGTGATTAACTCTGGTGTGAGCAAAGCCTCTTAATATTACCAATTACACAATGGACTTCTAAAATACCTATCTCAGACACATAAGTTGATTTGATTGCCTTAGAGAAGTTTACTCACAAAATCCTATTCCAAGGCACTAAATCCTAGGCTAGTTTGTGCACCCTAAAAAATAAAATTGTGACTAATCAATTTTAGTTTAAAGCGTAAAATTTTATTGGCCTTGATTACTCAAAAAGGTATGGAAATGAAACTCATGGTGTTATGACTCTGCATAAGAATACAAATAGATATAATGCAAAGCCTAAATTTCACTTTTCAGTAAATGATATGCTAAATAAAATAGCGCAATCTTCAATTTTAATTCAGCAACTCAGAAATAAAATGCAATCTTTCTCTAAATGTGCTAAGCTAATGATAAAGTTTCAAAGACAAAAATACCAACCAATGAAAAGTGCCTATTTTTTGTATTTTCAATGTATTTAAAAAGAAAATGCATGGATTGATAAGTGACTTGATATACAACCTCTATGATGTATAAAAGAAATCACTCAAGCAGAATATCAAGCAGCTAAGAAGACAATCCAATTACCAAGGATAAATAAAAAACGGAAAACCAAGAGAAAGATGATGCCCAAAAATTCAACTCCAAAAAGGTTTCCTGTCATCCCAGATAATCTCAACATGTACCACAGAGAGCCAAGAAGGCTCAGTGATCCTCAAAACCTACCCAACAATCACTAAACCAAGAAAACAAGTAAGGGGGAAGTGGTATACGCTCATGTTCAAGAGAAAAGGGAATATATACACTTCTTGTAGTGGGACAACAAGCGTATACGTGCAACTGTCAGGGAAAAAGGGGCATATAACCTTTAAAACAAGGCTAGGCAAGGTAAAAAAGGATGAAAACTCAGACCCAGAGTGAACAGACTTTGTCCAACTATGATACGACAAGAAATACAAAGGCAAAAGAGCAACGTAAGAAGGAAAAATACTTCAACCCTTAGAAGGAAGATCTATCCCCAGTGGAGTTTCCAATTCTGTTACAAGGGAAAAACTCTCTGTGGCCAAGGGTAAACCACAACAGATAGGTATGACTGCAAAAATTAACTCGATTTCAACATGTGATATATAAAATAATGTGCAATATGAGGAATAATCCTACCTCGATCCAATCATTTGATTCCGTTGCACCATTGAGCACTTTGACCCAAAGCCTTACACCTGCAAGAAGTTCTCGACAAACAAGCGATGCAAGTATATAGCGACAATACATAAAATGAGTTAGCACATCAGATAGCACAATCCATTAATAAACATTACAAACATGCCCATGGATAATAATCATATATTTGCAAGATATTGATAGGATGGGAAAGAAGTATTTCTATTAATAATTGATCAACATAAGTATCAACATTACAGACTTCCATGTCGACACAGTTCGAAACCAAGAAACCAAGTTCCTTCCAACTGGGTCTCCACCACTTCAATCCTCCACCAAAGGCAAGCTCATAGCAAAGAGATAAAGATATTCTCTTGACAATAAGGGAAGAGCTTAGGGGTTGAACACTGTGTTCAAACTTGAGGGACACAAGGATGCAGACTGAATATGAAGTAATTCCTCCAGAGTAACTTTGCTCTCAAAGTTGAATGCTTTCTCTCTCCTTTTCCATAGCTCGAAATTATTCTCTTATAGCCTCTAGAATGCAACTGAAGGGTCGAGTCAGAACATTTCCAGTATATGGAAGGCCAAAAATCAGAGATCTTCTGTCGTGACATAGAAACCCGACCTCATTTTGTATTTTATGGCACAAATCCCGATATACGTGAGCTGTAGTGGAGCATAAAGTGTATACACATCTTGCAAAGCAGTTAGGGAGCGTATATGTGGAAAAATATATATTTTTGGCTCTGGATTTATCAAAAAGGGGTTTGATAAGTCTGCATAGGGAAATGGAAAAAGGCCCTCTGTGCAAGATAGCAATGGTGAGGAAAATCTTGCTATAACAAGACCATTCATTATAAGTTTGTAGATGTGACGATAGAAGTTATGTTAGGGTTTTTTTCCCTAGAAGGAAACCCTGTTTTATGAGGGAAATGTATTGTGGCTATGTATCATTGCAAATACTGTATTCTAAAAGAGGATACTGTGAGAGAAAGAAGAGGAAGTTACAATGGGTGTGTTGTAGGTTGTATCCCTTCATTTGTTGGATAATAATAAAGGAAGGACCTGCCAATTTCTTTGGTGGATGTAGCCCACACTGGGTGAACAATGTATATCTGTGTCTCTATTGTATTGTGTATCTTCTATGTTTTATTTCCGCATTTGTTTTATTTTATTTCTCTGCAATCCTGTTTTTCTAACAATTTTAATTGGTGATTCTCTAAACAAAGAACTATTAGAGCTGCAGTTTGTGTAATTAATGGTCACCAAGTCTTCCTTGGTCGACAACCACTCATGATAAACATATTGTATGCATGTATTAGTCTTCAATTATTTTGTTTATGTTTTAATTGAAGGTTTTCAACCTAGCTGATAGAGTGGATGCAACAAAGTACTATTGAATACAAAAATATATATTCAACCTACAATTCTACCTTATAATATCCACCGATAGATGAGAAACTAGTTCATAGAGTTTGTTTCATAGTTTATTAAGAATGGTGTTTCTTTGAGGTTTGTTCTGCATATATAATTCCCCTTGCTTCATAATTTTACAAATTCGGGTTGATAATTAATATACATAATTATTACCATACAATTCGCCTAACAATATTCCATGCCAAACCTTTTCAGGGGAAATGAAAAGAGGTACAATTCCATCATAGTCAATAATGGTTTAGAAAGAATTTGTACAATGGGTATTAGATGTAATTGGTCCAATGAATACTCAATCTAGTAAAGGGAATTATTACATTGTCACTACAACTAATTATTTTACCAAGTGGAAGAAAGTTGCGGATTTAAGAAATCCATATTCAAAGCAATTGATTCATTTTCTAAAAGAAAATATTCTATCAAGATTTGGTGTATCATAAAAATTCATAACAAAAAATGGCTCAATCTTCATTGGGTCAAAATTTACAAATTTCTATGGATAATATGGAATAATCATGGGGAAATCATCCAACTATTATCCACAAGGAAATGGTTTGGTAGAGTCAACAAACAAAACATTAATTTAAATCATCAAAAAGACAATTGAAGCCAACCATAAGAATTGGCATAACAAGTTGATAGATGCATTGTGGGAAATCCATCTTACTCCAAAGGATATTATTGGGCACTCCCCCTATAATTTAGTGTATGGAAAATAAGAAATTTTACCGGTACAATTGGAATTGAATGCACATGCACTTCCTGGAAGTGTTGATGATACAGAAGAAAAAACATCAATACATAAGCGATATCATGAACTTCTGCAACTTGAACAAAGAAAACAAGCAATGTTGGAAATAAAAACAAGATAACAAGTGGTTAAAAGATATTTTGACAAGAGTACTAATTCAAAGGATTTTCAAAAGAATCAACTAGTTTTGTTATGGAACAAAGAAAAAGAAAAAACATCTTTCCATGCAAAATTCAAAGATCTATGGATTAGACCATATCAGATTGAAAAAAATATTGGTAACAATTCATACTTGCTAAAGGATATGAAAGTAACAATGCAATCATTGCCTGTGAATAAGAAATATCTTAAACATTTATTCTATTAAAATCCCCGAGTGAAAATTTGTACATAGATGTTTTTGGTACTCTTTTGTATATCCCTTATCATCCCATTTTATTTCCTTTTTGAATTCATTTTCCCAATGGAATAATATTCTAGATTCTCGTAAACCCACAGGAGGTCACTATCCCACAGCTGGATCCGGATGTTAATCCAAATTCATTGATCAACATTATTACATACACACCCATCCTTATCCTTTTTCCAATTTTTGTATTTTCTCCTCAAATATTCCTTACTTAGTTGGTTTCTCATTTCAAATGCGGGTTGCATATCAAACCACTATCAAATTCCCTTGTCCATAAACCAACAAGCCCGTGTACCTATAGTTAGTCATTTTTCTTCTTTCAAAATTCCAACACTTAGTTGTTGTCAAAGTGTTGTGGGAGTAATGATGTAGGATACTAACATGTTCCTTTCCTACAACTCCCCATTTCATGTGTCTCTTAGTTGTGTAGCACTTACAATGACCAATCTATCTCCGCATCCTTTAAAATGCACCTTTTATTTTTTTTATTTATATACTTATCCATTTCATTATAATGCCGATGCAGGACACACGTCTATTCCACTTACCTTATTCCTAATTCTTGTGTCCCACAACTTCCAATTCTGTGTCCTACAGAATAACCCTCTCACTTTTGTAGCACGCATAATGACCATTTCCCATACTTAGCCAATTTTCTCATTGCGGATGTGGAATTCAACCTATTTAAGTTTTTCCATTCCCCATGTCTTATGTCCCACATCCCACATGTTAGCCTATGGCTTACCTTTACCAATAAATAATTCTAAATTGTCACCTATATTTGTATTATTCATTTAGGATATTAGTAATATATCCTCAAGTGATGACTAATGATTTAGTTAAGATTTCCTAGCTTAGTCATCATGCATGATTTTACGATCTAGAGAAAATATCACTATGAGGTGGCATGACCCATTGTACTATAAATATGTAACATTGGAGTGAATACAATGAGTGTTGGCTAATATGCCTTTTCTGCCATGTTGTTATTCTTGTTTATGTTTTACCAATTGATATCAGAGCTCTTATGGTCTTAAGGGCATAATAACTTCACCGTGGTAGTTTCCATGGAAGGTAAAGTGGTATGAGAGCTCTTATGTTCTTAAGGACCTTGTACCCTATACTAACAAATTGCAGACTTGCAATATTTGGGATGTGCAATGGAGATAAAGAGAGCTAGAGCTGAGACAATGTACAGACACGATTCAAAGTTTGGCGTGCAATTTACAGAATTTACAACCAATCAAAAATTGGGTAAGGCAAATTTTTCAATTTCTTTTATGGAATTATTTCACCGCCATCGGGATTGAGTTATGATTCATATATTTTGGCATGAAATTGCAATTGGGCACAAGTTAATTAAATTGTTGTTGTCTCTAAGATGATTTTTTTAGTTGAGCCTCTTGCTGGTCCTCTTTGGGAATTTTGAATCAAAGTTGTGATATTTATCATTTTTTAGTCAAGTCAAGGCATAGACATGCTAGACGAAGTTAGATCTACTACAGAATCTTGTACAATTGTTTATGGAACATTTCATGACTAAATACTCTAAAACAAATCCATACCCAACAAATCTGTCAAATTCCCTATAGATCCGTCAAACGCTCAACAGATTTACCTTCAGAGTGATTCTCTCAACTAAGGCTGAGATTTGAGGTAAGAATTTCTAATTTAGTGCCTTGAGCCTCCTCAAATCGAAGAAACTAGAAATATCACTCATGGCCCTCTAAACAACATCTTGAAAAATCCTAGGGTTTCCGTTATCAAATCCGTGTTTCTATTATGGACAAAGTGTATATTCTCAGAGCCGACTTTGTCAATTGTCGACCATAGCAAAGACTGTATTCTACAATGAATTTTTGTTATATTTTTCAAAACCCGTCCATAAATTAAGTCTCATTTTTTCGTTTTCATTTGCATGCTCGCCATTTAGTTGTTGCCTCCACCTCCGCCTTCATGCGTAGTTTACAAGCCTAACTTGCCATTCCAAGGAGATCAAATTAATGAAGAAATTTCCATTGAATTCTATTATGTCCAACTTACCTAGCGACTGAAAAGTCATGCTGATTTTCCCAACAATATGAAAACACACGAATTAGCATTTTTGGCACACAATCTCACAAAATCACCCAACCTAGGATTCTTTATGTCGTCGTTTCAGTTTGGTGACTAAGTATTGTAGGCATTATCATCAGATGCTTGAGCCTTGGATCTTCTTATTGTTAATATAGCTGTAAATATTACATAGTAATCAACACGTAGATGCTCAAAGAGATGCACGCTGCATTGAACCTCTGATTTAATGCATTGAATCCGATATGAAGGTGACAACAATAAAGAAGATTTTGACGATATTGCTTTCTTCCCAAGAAGACAAAGTCTCATCCCTCATGACATCCAAAATGTCATTGTAAAGGATTTAGATGACAATGATGATTGCGCTAGTAACTTCGTGGTGGCAGATGTCTACACAATCAGAACTTTTTAATATCTGCTTGGCTGTAGGTTACTGTGGCTTCTCAGGAATTTGTGAATGTGGTGTCGTAGATGAGGTGCATTAGAGACCTGCATCCAGATAGAAGTAGTCATTGACTATAAAAGGTAGCTCACCGAGTGGAAGAGACAGTTGTCGTAGAACTGTGGGGCATGTGGAGAATTCACTGCTTCATGTAACAAATTGTTGCAGAGAAATGAAGATTGATCAACGAGAAGCGTTGAGCCAACTAGTAGAGGCATTTGATTCAGCACACCTCTATATCCTGGAAAATGATCTGAGTAAAGAATATTTCCTTTGTTCTATTTCTATCAATTTGCATCAACGATCTTTCTCATCAATAATGTGCACCATCACTCTCTGATCTGTGGAAAAATAATCAACACTCTACCAATGAAAGTATTTGGTGTATCAATTCTACATGATATTACTCTTTTCCTTCTCATGTACTCTGTAAACAAAACCAAATCTGAAAGATCTGGATATAAAGTGAATCCTAGAGAGCCCGCGGCCTGTTTGAAATTCCATGTATCTGTTGAGTTGGTGTGATCTAGATCAGAGGTGAGATCAATATCGTTCTTCAACAAATCTGCAGAAGAAACCAACCCATCACCACATCCACCACAACTTGATTCTCTTTGGGGAAGAGGATATTTCCATCACCACGTTGGCACCGAGTAGTCCAAGAACACGAGTTGCCAATACTAGTTGAAGCAAGTCACCAGCTGCCAAATTAAGGTTGAACTGCCCATTTTGTTTTTTAAAAGGAAATGTGAATGGTGATTTTTCTCTTTTATTAGAAAGAATTCCTTTCTTTGAAGATTTATGGAGTTAGTCTAAAGTAAATTTGTTTTGGGTTATGATATTACTATCCATCTTTTTGGTTGAAAGATAATTGAAATATTTTTTTAATGACATATGAGTTATAAAGAATATTTTATTAAACTATTCTCTATGAACAATTTTTGGAGGTATAAGGAGGATCCTCAATATTTTGGAGATTTTGTATTTATATCCAAAATAAATTTGTAAAAGTGGGTGGAAGTTTAATGTTCTTATTGAGAAAGAGGGTCTTTCATCATTAAAAAGGGGAACACAAGTCTAATTGAAGGTTTGGCAATGAGATGTGATGATAAAGGAATACAACAACTTGGACTATGGTTGATCACATTGTAAGCGATGGGAAGTCTTATGAAAGGACTATGGTAAATGTTTGAGTGTGTTTATCTTGGTATAGGTGTTTTCTAGAAGAAGGCTTGTAATTCATACACCATTGTGATCTCAAGAAAGTTTCAAAATGTATTTGAGCATGGTTATTGTAAGAACGATGCTCATAATAAAATTGAAGTCTTTTTCTCTGTGTCCTAGATCCGCCTGAAATTGAATAAGGGGATATTAGTTACACTTTGTGTTGTGTGATGGTAATATTTTTATGGAATCTTTATGTCATTATGTCTAGTGTTGACATAATCATACTTGCAATTCATCATTTAACACAACAAACATGAAGTTCAAGCTCAAATTCATGTCATTCAAGCATATGTGAAGAACATTCTCAAGCATTCAAGTCGTCAACTACATCAGTAATGGACAAATCAAAGTTTTCGAACTCAACTCATCATGGAGCATTTGAAGTTAAATTGTAACTTGCAAACACTGTTTGTTGTAAGATTACTTAATCAAGATTTATTGTAACTTGCAAACTATCCTTTTGTAAGTTTACTTGTCTTTTTGAAATCAAGTTGAGTTGAATTGAATTTGTCATAAGGTGGATTTTCGGATGAGCCCGACACCCTAGAGTCATTTTGAGTCATAATTGACAAGGATGAGTACTTGAAACTCAAATCATTGTAATACTTTGGGATGCATTTTCGGTGGTAACCGACATCCTCAACTTCCTGGAAGCAAGTTCAAGCAAGGCAAGTTCAAGTGAGCATGAATAGCAAGCGAGCGGGAATTTCAAGTGAGCGATTCAAGTGAGCGAGTTGCAAATAAACCTTCTTCTGTCGAGTCAAATTGTAATCAGGATCTACCTGTAGAAGGAGACCTCATTTAGTGTTTTTGAAATGGATCGAAGTCTCAAATTATTAGAGTTACTGAACACTCTAATAAACACCATTGAAGACAACATAGTGATATTGAACAAAACAACTCTTCAATCAGTGCTAACTTGTTTGCAAGTGATGCAAGATAAAGTTAGGCTTCTTCAATCTCTATCCCAGCTATTAAATGATGAGTTGATAGATCTCAAAAATCAACAGTTAGTGAAGTGTTCTGAACTAGTTTATGTTCAGCACAATCCTCTCTATGATGATGATGGTGATGTTTTTAATCAACAATCAATGAAGGAGAAACTCAATAAGACAACTTCAGATGCAGACAAAGATGATTCTATTCTTGAAACTACTTTTCAAGAGTTTTCTTTTGAGTTTAATGAAGAAAACTTTTCAATAATGCATCAACATGTAGTAAATTTGCTTCCACGGATTTCAAAGAAACAATTTCATAATACTCTTTCCAAGCCCATCATCAAACCTTGGGAAGAAATCATCTACAACAAGAATATAACATGAATTGGATATGACAAGGAAGTTACCTTTCATATTCCTGATTATTCAAGACCAATCAAGTTCCAAAGTGTTGGATTCCTTCAAGAAGATTCACTTTCACATGTTCCAGTTCAACATCAGAATGATAAGTGTCAACATTGTAAT
>ML791396.1:110683-147340 GCA_009831015.1 Picea engelmannii
GATCTCGAAAAACCTTCATTTGGACCCTCAAAATGGCCCCGGAAGCTAAAACCTGCTAAAAATAGTAAATTGCCAAAATGGCCAGAAAACTGTTTTGAGCCATTTGGAAAAGGTGGGTGGCCACCGATATCCACCTGGATCAACTCCCTACTTTTCTCCCTCCCCTTTTCCACTGCCTACATTTCTACCCTTCCCCCCTTTTCCTACATTCTCGTCCCTCCCACACTTATTCCTTTTCCATTAAACCTTTTACTATTATTTTATTCATCCACTTTAAACCTTTTACTATTATTTTATTCTTTCACTTTTTAATTTTACCTATTATTTTAATAATTTACCTTTAACATTATGCCATATCTCAATATTTATTTGGATCAAATCGAGACCATTTTGAGCTATGAAATCATGACATTTGGCAGCGTGAAATCATGACACTTGGAAGCATGGAGTGGTCCCACTTGGAGATCAAAGAATGGTTCCACATGGCATCCAATTAATGGAATACATGTGGAATATCATCATTGGAGACACATGGAAATACACTAATGGATGACTCATCAATGACTTGGAACAAGTCAAAATCTCTTAAGGAAGGACTGTTGGGATTTGGGTACCTTGAAAAGTGGTCCCCATGTGCTTGTGAGTCTCTAAGCACAAAGGGGGAAGACCTTTAACCTTGTACTATGTACTTTGTGTCTAATTTCACTTTGAATTAGGAGATTTAATTCAAAAGTGAAATTTGGTCATTTTAGACTAAAGTGACAATTAATTCACAAAGTGGGTGAATTAATAGACATAAAGTGGAAACTATGGAAACTTAAGTGAAGTGGGTTTTGAGTTGAGATATATGTGAGATGATCTCAACCATTGATTAGGGATGAGATGAGATGATCTCATCCATCCATCATTTAGGTTTTGTTATGCTTCCTAAATGAGGGTGCAAGGGGCAAAGTAAAGCTCATTCACTTGTTTGTTCACCAAAGGAGCTTGGAGAAGGGAAAGAGTTTGAGAAAATAAGCAAAGGATGAGGAAATATTAGGCACACATGTTCATGGAGGGCTCATGGAATATTAGGCCTCGGTTATTTGATGTTGATCACATCTGTTAGGAGGAGGGTGCACCATAGGAGTGGAGTGCACATTACTTGGTAGCAGTTTCACTTGGAGGAAGTCAGTCCTTACTGGTTCAATGGAGAGGCAACATAGAGGTGCATCTTTTTGTGGAGGGGTTTCTTCATTGGGTTAGAGAGGAAGGAGGGTGCTTCATTTCAGTGGAGAGAAAAACAAAGGGAGGATCGTGAGGATATTGCTATGTATAATGATTACTTTGTATTGTATTAATTGTTGTATCTCATGCTTTTATCATCATTATATAGACATATATCCCAAACTGGTTTTCCCAAGAGGGTTTAATCCAGGGTCATGTTGACCAAAAATACCTATGTCAAATTTATGCATGCTTAGAAGTGTAGATCATCATTTTAAAGTTAAAAGATATAGAGGTAGTGTTATGTGTTTTAATGTATTATGCATGTGCTAACATTG
Organism: Picea engelmannii; assembly: GCA_009831015.1. Lineage (NCBI taxonomy): Eukaryota > Viridiplantae > Streptophyta > Pinopsida > Pinales > Pinaceae > Picea > Picea engelmannii. The sequence continues at coordinate 112,228 of ML791396.1, forward strand.
AGTAAAGAAAACACTTGCAAGGGCACCTTAAAAGAGAACTTAACCATTAAATATTGAGCAGAAAGTTTGGTGACTATTTGCTGTCCTAAAAACAACAAGATAAGAAAGCCACATAGTTGAAACTTAGAGCCATACTAAGGTCAAGGACAAACCTTAGGTGGCAGCCTTATACGACCTCATAAAATATACATGGTATCAGAGCCAAAGGTGGCTTAGACTTGCTGATTTTGGAGCAATTTTGGGGGCAGTTTTGTGAGGCTTTATATCAGAATTGTTGGCTATTTTGGACAACAAGTTTTCAGTCCAAACCAATGGGTAAAATTCAGATATGAAGGTACCTCTCATTTAGTGCCAGTTGGACAGCTCAAGGAAGATTTTGGAAAACTAGTTGACAGTGTTTGTGGACAGTTGTGGGCAGATTTGTTGGGCTGATTTTTTACACTTGTGGAAAACCTGTTTTCACACCTATGTGGACAGGAGTGAGGCTGTAGTATACGACCTCTTTTCACACCTACTTGATAGGAGTGAGGTCAGGGTTTCACTTTCCTCTTTTCACACCCGTGTTGACAGGAGTGAGGCAACGTTCCTTTGCATTTGGAGCATCAGAGTGAGCACAGTTTGACATACATATCGGTATGTCAGATGTGTGTTGAGAACATGCTATCCGAGGCTAGCAATTGGCCACCTTGGGAGGTGAGAATTGTCTTTGTCTTAGAGGATTGTTGGTTGTGGAGACTGATTGTCTTCCATATTCAGAGGTCTTTGTTTTCAGCCATGTTTATACACCATGAAAACTTTACACCCTAGAATAATGTACATTCTTCCATGCAGGTGAGTGCAAAGGGGGGTTACCCCCTCTGTGGGGTCCGAGGGGCTATCCCCCTTGCTGGGGGGTCTGGGGGAAAGAAGGCACCCGGAGGGGGTTCAAGGGTAGTGTCCCCTTATGGGGGTTTGAGGGAGAAGCCCCTGAATGAAAAATTGCCTTGTAAAAGTATATTTTAATTTCCTTGTAAATCTAGACCATTCATTATAAGGTCACAGATCTAACGATAGAAGTTATGTTAGGGTTTTTTTCCCTAGAAGGAAACCCTCTCTTATGATGGAAATGTATTGTGGCTAGGCATGATAGCAAATATTGTATTATGAGATAGGATACTATGAAAGCAAGAAGAGGAAGTTACAACAGGTTTGTTGTAGGTTGTATCCCTTCGATTGCTAGATAATAATAAAGGAAGGACCTGGCAATTTCTTTGGTGGATGTAGCCCACACTGGGTGAACCACGTATATCTGTGTCTCTATTGTATTCTGTATCTTCTATATTTTATTTCCACATTTATTTTATTTTATTGCTCCGCGATCCTATTTTTCTAACAACTAGTATCAGAGCGAAAGGTAACTCGCAGGAAAAGAGGGTTCTTGGTTCGAGTGGGAGCAATGTCGGAATATGGAAAGTTTAGAGTCAAAAAATTTAACGGCCAAAACTACCAGTTATGGAAGATGCAGATAGAAGATTATTTATATTAGAAGGATCTATTCCTACCATTGGGAGGAATAACAAAGAAGACGACGACTATGAAGGATGAATAATGGGAGATTCTTGATAGAAAGGCTCTAGGAACGATACGGATGAGCCTGGTAGCATCGTTGGATTTCAATATTTTGAAAGAAAAGACAACAAAGGGTTTGATGGATGCATTGACTAAATTGTATGAAAAACCCTCGGCATCCAATAAGGTATTTCTAATGAAGAGATTATTTAATATGAATATGTCAGAAGGTGGGTCTGTTCTAGATAATTTAAATGAATTTAATATTGTTACTAATCAACTAAGTTATGTAAAAGTGGACTTTGATGATAAGGTCAGGGCTCTTCTAATCTTGTACTCATTGCCAGAAAGATGGAAAAACTTGGTCATGGCTGTAAGTAACTCTGTCTCTGGTTCAAATACTTTAAAATTTGATGATGTTGCTGGTGTTATCCTTAGTGAGGAAATGCGACAGAAAAGCACAGGTGAGATATTAGGTGATGCGTTGAACATGGAGAACAGGGGAAGACAAAAGGATCGAGGAAAGGGCTCAGGGAACAAAGAGAATTCTAGGAAGGGTAGATCCAAATCCAGACTTGGAAAGATAGAGTGATGGAATTGTGGGAAGAAAGGACATCTGAAGAAAGACTGCAAAGCTCCAAAGAAACAAAGATATGTACAACATGAGAGAAATCAGGAAACAAATGTAACAGGTGATGTGTTACAAGATGCTTTGATTCTTTTTGTAGATAATATTTATGAGTCTTGGGTGGTAGATTCAAGGGCTTCATTTCATGCCACACCCCATAGGAAACATTTTCTAGATTATGTTCAAGGTGATTTTGGATAGGTTCATTTGGGTGATGATGCACCATGCAAACTTGTTGGAATGGGAAAAGTAAAAATAAAGCAAAGCAATGGCAATCAATGGTTTTTGAAAGAGGTAAGACATGTTCCAGATCTAAGGAAAAATCTAATTTCAACAGGACAGTTGGCAAGTGAAGGTTCTATATCCATATTTATAGATAAGGCGTGGAAGGTCATCAAAGGATCATTGGTGATAGCAAAAGGAGAGAAGGTATGTACATTGTATTTATGTACTGGTAGTACTAACTCTTCTATCTCTTTAGCTTCTACACTAGTAGATACAACACTGTGGCATCATAGGCTTGGACACATGAGTGAGAAGGGGATGTAGATACTTCACAAAAGAAGTTTGTTGCCATATCTTAAACAAATTGATTTGGACTTCTGTGAGCATTGTGTTTATGGAAAACATAAGAGAGTAAGATTTCTCAGATTCAGAAAGGAAAATAAGAGTGAAAGGTTAGAGCTTGTGCATACAAATGTATGGGGACAAACTCAGGTATCATATCTTGGTGGCTCTCGTTACTATGTTAATTTTGTTGATGATGCAACTAGAAAAACTTGGGTTTATTGCATTCGAGAAAAATCTGATGTTTTTGATACTTTTAAGAAATGGAAAGCTTTGGTTGAGAATGAGATAGGAAAAAAGTTGAAGTGTCTTAGATCAGATAATGGAGGTGAATATTGCAGTGAGTTTGATGATTACTATTCATACCATGGGATTCGTAGAGAGAAGATAGTTCCAAGAACACCACAAGAAAATGGTGTGTCAGAAATGATGAACAAGACAATCATGGAGCATGCAAGGAGTATGAGATTGCATGTTGGTTTGCCCTTACATTTCTGGGCAGATGCTGTAGATACTGCTGTTTACTTAATAAAAAAAGGACCTTCAAGCTCTTTCGATGGTAGAATTCCAAAGGAGGCATGGACAGAAAAAAAGATAAACTATTATTTTTTGAAGACTTTCGGTTGTGAAGCATTTGTCCATATTGATAAAGAAAATAGAACAAAGCTTGAGGAAAAATCCAAGAAGTGTACCTTTATTGGATATGGTGTCAATGATTTTGGTTATCGATTATGGGATTATGAAAATAAAAAAATCATTAGGAGTAGAGATGTCATATTCAATGAGAAGGTCATGTACAAAGATCAGTTGTAGGGAAAGAAACAGAAAAAAGAAAAACCATAATACACATTGCTTGATGAGATCACTGGAAAAGAAATTCCAAAGGAACCAGAAAATCAAAATGTACAACAATAGGACCAACATGTACCTCAAACTCCTGCAAGTGTAGTTAGAATATCTACCAGGTTAAGTATACCCCCTGAACGGTACTCTCCTTCATTGTATTATTTATTGTTGATTGATTCTAGTGAACCCGAATGTTATGAAGAGGCAATGCAGGTAGACACCAAAAAGAAGTGGGAGAAAGGCATGAAGGAGAAAATGGATTCCTTGGTAAATAACCAGACTTGGGACTTGGTTCAGTTTCCTGTAGGAAAAAGAGCATTGCAGAATAAATGGGTTTACAAGTTGAAGGAAGAAGATGGAGGAGAAAAGTGGTACAAGGATAGACTTGTTATAAAGGGGTTTGCACAAAAGAAAGGTATATATTTTGATGAAATATTTTCTCCTGTTGTTAAAATGACTTCAATTACAACTATTTTGAGTCTCATGTAAGTAGAATATTTGCATCTTGAATAGTTATATGTAAAAACAACTTTTCTCCATGGGGATTTGGAGGAAGAGATTTATATGCAATAACCATAGGGGTATGAGGTCAAATGGAAGAAGAATTTGGTATGAAGGTTGAAGAAGAGCTTGTATGGCCTAAAGCAAGCTCCAAGATAGTGGTATTTGAAGTTTGACAAGTTTATGATAGAACAAGGTTATAGTAGATGTCATTATGATCACATTGTTTATTTTAAAAATCTAGAAAATGGAAGCTATATTATCTTTCTATTATATGTAGATGACATGTTTGTTGCAGGGTCTAATATGTAGGATATAAATGTGCTCAGGAAGAAATTAGCTAATTCATTTGTGATGAAGGATTTGGGTGCTGCAAAGAAAATCCTTGGTATGAGAATAACAAGAGACATGAAAAGTCACAAATTGACATTGTTTCAGGGTGAGTACATAGAGAAGGTGTTGGAAAGGTTCAAAATCCAGAATGAAAAACTAGTTAGTACACCTTTGGCCAACCATTTCAAATTAACTAAGGAAATGTGTCCCAAGACACAGGAGGAGATAAAATACATGTATAGGGTCCCTTATTTATTAGCAATTGGCATCTTGATGTATGCGATGGTTTGTACAAGACCAGATATTGCACATGCAGTGGGAGTTGTGAGCAAGTATATGAACAATCCAGGTAAAGAACATTGGGAGGCAGTAAAGTGGATTCTTATGTATTTGAGAGGTATTATTACTCATGCATTATTTTTTGGAGGTTTAGACACTATTCTACATGGATATGTTGATTCAAATATGGCAGGTGATAAAGATAGTAGGAGGAGCACCATAGGGTATGTTTTTACTATAGGTGGAACAACAGTAAGTTGGATTTCGAAACTACAAAAGGTTGTTTCACTTTCAACAACAAAAATAGAGTATGTTGCTTCTACAAAGGCTAGTAAATAAATGATTTGGTTACAAAGGTTTATGGAGGAATTGGGAAAGAAGCATGAGAATAATAGGTTGTAATTTGATAGTGAGAGTGCCATTCATCTTACAAAGAACTCATCCTTCCATTCAAATAAGAAGAATATACAGCTGAGGTATAATTTCATACGATCTGTCTTGGAACATGGACATTTGAAGTTGGAAAAGATACACACTAGCTAGAATCCTGCAAACATGTTAACAAAGGGAGTATCCAGGGAGAAACTGAGTTCTTGCTTAGCTTCAATTGGTCTTCAAGCATGAAGGTGAAGATGAGAAATTTTCTAGGTCCAAGAAGGTTCATACTCCATTAGACACAATAGCGGTGGAGTCGTTGAGATCAGTCTCCAAGTGGGATATTGTTGGTTGTGGATCCTGATTATCTTTCAGATTCAGATTTCTTTGTTTTCAGCCATGTTTATACCCCATGAAGACTTACACCCCAAAAGAATGTACACTCTTCCACATGGGGGAGTGAAGAGGGGGTTACCCCCTCTTTGGGGTCTGGGGGGGCTATCCCCCCAGATCCAGGGCCAAGCGGGCCCCCGACAGGGGTTCGGGGGTAGTGTCCCCCGATGGGGGTTTGAAGGCAAAGCCCTCGAAGGAAAAATTTCCTTGTAAAAGTATATTGTAATTTCATTGTAAATCTAGACCATTCATTATAAGGTCACAGATCTAACGGTAGAATTTATGTTAGGGTTTTTTTCTCTAGAAGGCAACCCTCTCTTATGAGGGAAATGTATTGCAGCTAGGCATGATAGAAAATATTGTATTCTGAGATAGGAGACTGTGAAATAAAGAAGAGGAAGTTACATCAGGTTTGTTGTAGGTTGTATTCCTTCAATTGTTGGATAATAATAAAGGAAGGAACTAACAATTTCTTTGGTGGACGTAGCCCACACTGGGTGAACCACGTATATCTGTGCCTCTATTGTATTATGTATATTCTGTATTTAATTTACGCATTTGTTTTATTTTATTTCCCCATGAAACTATTTTTATAACAAGGACCTCGAGCTATGGGACATAGTCAAGGTGGTTGTTCCAGTCATTCCTGTCACTGCTCCCATCTTGGTGGTAGAGTTTAGGAAAAGGAACAACAAAGCAAACATGACCATTTGTTATCCAGTTCTTGATCATATCATACCCCATTTGACGGGGAAGACTTATGCATATGAGATGTGGGAATCTCTATGCAAGTTGTATGAGAGCTCTAATGAGAACCGAAAGTTGGTTCTTCATGATCGACCTAGGAGCATTCATATGCTTGAGGATGAGTTAGTTACTTCATTCCTTGGTAGACACACCCAAATCAGAGACAATCTTGGAGCCTTCGAAGAGGTGGTGAACCATAACTCTTTGGTGAGGACAACTATGAATAACTTCACCAAACCTTAGGGTCCATTCATACGCGACATTGTTTCCAGGGAGATTATGCCTACATGGGAGAGGATATGGGATGAATTCGTCCATGAGGAGATTAGGATTGTAGCCGAAGCTTCTGGACAACAACAGTTAGTTTTGAGTGTTGAGGACCTTTCTCTTTGGACAAAGGGCAAGAAGAAGATCGTCCATGGGGGTCAGCAGGGTCCCAAGTTTGGTGCCCCACCATAGGGAGGAGAGAGAAACAACAATGGGTATAAGAGAGACATGAGAACATTGAGATGATTTTATTGTGGAGAGATGGGTTATTGTGCAGGACAATGTCCCAAGAAGAAGAATAAGCAACAGGATGTGTCAACAACGACAACAGAGGAGATAGAGTTCAATGATCAGTTTGCGAGAGAGTGTGCATTTGTGACTACCTTTTCTGCTATTACACCATCCAACACTAGATGGGGAGACAGAGTTGATGAGGACCTACTGACTCACAATAGTGATTCATAGGCATATGAGACTCAATGTCCTTAGACATATTCAGAGTGGGTGACTAGTCCACCCAGTATAGCTACAGTTTCAGAGCAGCCGAGCAGACAGAGAGTTGGTGCTACAACTTCAGTGAATCACAGGTTGATGAGGAGGAGTAACAAGGCACCATGGAGGCTTGAGCCTCACTTAGCTTCCGAGATAGGCATATCAGGTTCTAGATCCAATTCAGGTGGAAGTTACATGGTGAGAGGCCAAGTTGATGACTCTTGGTGAGACACCAAGAGGGGTAGACTCTTGGTGAGATGCCAAGAGAGTGAATCTTGGTGATATGTCAAGAGAGTGAACCTTGGTGAGATGCCAAGAGTAGGTGGAAATCCTTGGTGGGAGACTAAGGTAGAGATATTCGATGTGATGCCAAGATCTAGGTGATATTGGATATATGGAGAGTCAGTTCCATTTATAGATCATGCAGATTGAGTAGATCTGTGATAGAGTCCACTTTTAGTGATCAGGGTACAACCATACTCACCGAGTATATGCCAGGAGGTAACCATGTCCTCTGCAAGGATGAGATTGCTAGTGACGAGCACTTTCCTTAGTAAGAGGGAGTTTTGGGATTTGGGTACCTTGGATAGTGGTCCCCATGTGCTTGTGAGTATCTAAGAACAAAGGGGGAAGAATTTTACCCTTGTACTATGTACTTTGTGTCTAATATCACTTTGACTTAGGATATTTAAGTCAAAAGTGAAATTTGGTCATTTTAGCCTAAAGTGACAATTAATTCACAAAGTGGGTGAATTAATAGACATAAAGTGGAAAATATGGAAACTTAAGTGAAGTGGGTTTTGAGTTGAGATATATGTGAGATGATCTCAACCATTGATTAGGGATGAGATGAGATGATCTCACCCATCCATCATTTAGGTTTCCTTATGCTTCATAAACAAGAGCACAAGGGGCAAAGGAGAGCTCATTCACTTGTATGTTCACCGAAGGAGCTTGGAGACGGGAAAGAGGATGAGAATAGAAGAAAAGGGTGAGGAAATATTGGGCACACATATTCATGGAGGGCTCATGGAAGCTTACGCCTCAGTTATTTAATGGTGATCACATCTACTAGGAGGAGGGCGCACCATAAGAGTGGAGTGCACATTACCTGGTAGCAATTTCACTTGGAGGAAGTCAGTTTTGACTGGTTCAGTGGAGAGGTGGCAAAGAGGTGCATATTTATATGGAGGGGTTTCTTCATTGGGTTAGAGAGGAAGGAGGGTGCTTCATTTCAGTGGAGAGAGCAACAAAGGGAGAGGGTGCACATCTCACTAGATCTTGTGGAAAGGATCGTGAGGAGCTTGCTATGTATATAGGTTCCTTTGTATTTTATTACTTTCTTTATATCATGCTTTGATCATCATTATATAGATATATATCCCANGTTGACCAAAAATACGTATGTCAAATTTATGCATGCTTAGAAGTATAGATCAAAATTTTTAAGTTCAAATATCTAGAGGTAGTGTTATGTGTTTCAATGTGTTATGCATATGCTAACATTGAGTAAAGAAAACACTTGCAAGGGCACCTTAAAAGAGCACTTAACCATTAAATATTGAGCAGAAAGTTTGGTGACTGTTTGCTGTCCTAAAAACAACAAGATAAGACAGCCACACAATTGAAACTTAGAGCCATGCTAAGTTCAAGGACATAAATTAGGTGGAAGCCTCATAGGACCTCATAAAATCTACAAGGACAAAATTTAATCCAAGGGCCTAGATCTGCCCATGAATTTTGATCGACGATTGTTGAGTGTTAATCTTGGGGAGGTCATAACTTGAGTTCTGGGTGTCGGAATAACAGACAATTTATACTATTGGAAAGATATTTCGATGTAGAAGATGATGGTATAGGTTTCAAGGAATGAAGGTTTCTACATTTTCCCTATAAATTAAACATCATCCAAGTTCATTTTTAATGGGCCCATGTGACAACTTAAAGTCAGGAGCTCATATCTTGAGAACTGTGCAACAAATTTGGCAAAAAATTATATTTTTGGAAAGTGGATATGATGAAAATCATAAAATAAGTGGTTTCCATGGCTAAAAATTTGATTTTGACTTTTTTAGCACAAATTTCTACCCTCCAATATGAGTTGATAAATCTATTATGACATTGGTAAAAACTTGGCTAATTCAAGGAGAAATAGCCACTCATGTCATGGGATAAACCCCTCTCCATTTGGGCTAGGCCTTGCTTGCCTCAAGTAGGATTCCCTAGGCATAATGAAATCACCTTGTTGGCTGATCTAAGGTTTAATTTATGCATTCAAAATGAAAAATTAGTGAGCTTTTTTGTCTTGGACAACATGTAAAAGTGGTCCAAAACAGTGAGAAAATCAATCTTATATGTTTAGAGGGAACCTACAGGGTTAGCACAATGAATATAGACTGGAAAGAACATGAAAACTGTTCAAAATGATTGAAATTAACTATGATAAACAGTTCATAAAATGACATATCAGATTACAAATTTACCATAATATCACCAAGAAAAGAGGTTTGAATGACAAACACACACTTATTTATTGATAAATCTTCCAAGAGAGTTGATTTCACCACACTTGAAAACCCTACAACCAATACAATGGCTACTTTCCTCAAAGAAGAGCCACTAGACTAGAGAATGAGAGAGACACTATGTTGCTACTGCAAGAATCGATGAAATAAGCCAAGGAAAGCCTCCAATATATAGCTGGAGGGGGCGCATATCTCGAGGATAAAGAGGGATGCATGAAGTGGGTAAAAATAGAGTGTAATTTTAGAGTGGGCACATGAGTGCATGGTGATATAATTTTAGGAAACTCATGCAACCTATCCTTCCATCATAAATTAATTATGATATGCTCCAATTTTAGGAATATGCTCCCTAGCCTAGGTGGATGCCACATCACTACCATGTGTCAACCTAGGAGGATTCCACTTGGCACTGCATGGATGATGAATAGACCTGCTAAATATAGAGGCAGCTAAAAATAGAACAACTAAAAATAGAACCTATAAAAATAAGGTTCTCTAAAAATAAATTACTGGTTCTATTTTTAAAAAAATTGTCCACATACATACTGTCAAAAATAGAAAATCTTCCAAATACCCTTAAATTTATACTCATTAATCTCGTCTTTCCACAAGGGATCCAAATATGACATCAGATTTTTCATGCAGACCCTAATGCTCAACTTGCTAAAAATACAACTCTGGGTGACATCATTCGGAAAAAGGTCCAAAGGCCTTTGGATGCCTCAAGGAACAATACTACGCTCTCGGACTATGAATCTTGGGATTGAATCACAACCTACCAAAAATAGCAAGTTCTTGCATGTCACCCAGAAAAATGTCATCGAGCCTAGAATCCTATAAGGACTCATACAATATGCTCTGAACTACCTCAAACTATCAGACCCACTCAAACTGTTCCTCCTAAAAAGTAGCAACACTTCTATACATATCTCTCTCACAAATGAATGGAAACCAAGTAGACTATGAATCTTGAACTAAGTAACCCTATACTAATCATGTACCTGCTTCGTGTGTGAATCAACATCCTTGTCAACATAAGTGCTAAAAACCTGGGAAAATCTCAGTATCCCAACTGAAGTGCTGCATATTGGATCTTAACCCTCAATATTTTCAAGGGTGAAAATCCATGGGTTAACAATGGTAACTCAAGGGGAAAGGATCCCCCTGCGTGATGTTGAGAACCATAAGAATCTTTGCATCCATATAATCAAACTGATGCCCTATGAGAACTCTGTAAAATGTACCAATGATGCTCCAAGGTCATGTTGACCAAAAATACCTCTGTCAAATTTATGCATGCTTAGAAGTGTAGATCAAAATTTTAAAGTTCAAAGATATAGAGGTAGTGTTATGTGTTTTAATGTATTATGCATGTGCTAACATTGATTAAAGAAAACACTTGCAACGGCACCTTAAAAGAGCACTTAACCATTAACTATTGACAAAAAGTTTGGTGACTGTTCGTTGTCCTAAAAACAACAAGAGAAGACAGCCACACAGTTGAAACTTAGAGCCATGCTAAGGTAAAGGAAAGACCTTAGCTGGCAGCCTCATAGGACCTCATAAAATCTACAAGGATGAAATTTAATCCAAGGGCCCAGATCTGCCCATGAATTTTGATCGACGATTGTTGAGTGTTAATCTTGGGGAGGTCATAACTTGAGTTTCGGGTGTCAGAATCACATAAAATTTATATTGTTGGAAAGATATTTCGACATAGAAGATGATGGTATAGGTTTCAAGGATTGAAGGTTTCTACATTTTCCCTATAAATTAAACATCAGTCGGGTTCATTTTTAATGGGCCCATGTCACAACTTAAATTCATGAGCTCATATCTTGATAACTGTGCAACAAATTTGGGAAAACTTTATATTTTTGGAAAGTGGATATGATGAAAATCATAAAATAAGTGGTTTCCATGGCTAAAAATTTGATTTTCACTTTGTTAGCACAAATTTATACCCTCCAAGTTGAGTTGATAAATCTATTATGACATCGGTAAAAACTTGGCTAATTCAAGGAGAAATAGCCACTCATGTCACAGGATAAACCCCTCTCCATTTGGGCTAGGCCTTGCTGGCCTCAGGCGGGATTCCCTAGGCCCAATGAAAGCACCTTGCTGGCTGATCTAAGGCCTGATTTATGCGTTCAAAACAAAAAATCAGTGAGATTTTTTGTCTTGGACAACATGTAAAAGCGATCCAAAACAGTGAGATTATCAAGCTTATATGTTTAGAGGGAACCTACAAGGTTAGCACAATGAATATAGACTGGAAAGAAAATTAAAACTATTCAAAATGATTGAAATTAACTATGATAAACAGTTCAAAAAATGACATATCAGATTACAAATTTCCCATAATATCACCAAGAAAAGAGGTTTGAATGACAAACACACACTTATTTATTGATAAATCTTCCAAGAGAGTTGATTTCACCACACTTGAAAACCCTATAGCTGACACAATGACTACTTTCCTCAAAGAGGAGCCACTAGACTAGAGAATGAGAGAGACACTATGTTGTTATTGCAAGAATCGACAAAATAAGCCAAGAAAAGCCTCCAATATATAGTTGGAGGGGGCGCATATCTCAAGGAGAAAGATGGATGCATGAAGTGGGTAAAAATAGAGTGTAATTTTAGAGTGGGCGCATGAGTGCATGGTGATATAATTTTAGGAAACTCATGCGACCTATCCTTCCATCATAAATTAATTATCATATGCTCCAATTTTTGGAATATGCTCCCTAGCTTAGTTGGATGCCACATCATTGCCATGTTTCGACCTAGGAGGATTCCACTTGGCACTGCATGGATGATGAATAGACCTACTAAATATAGAGGCAGCTAAAAATAGAACCTCTAAAAATAAGGTTTTCTAAAAATAAATTACTGGTTCTATTTTTAAAAAAATTGTCCACATACATACTGCCAAAAATAGAAAATCCTCCAAATACCCTTAAATTTATACTCATTAATCTCGTCTTTCCACAATGGATCGAAATATGACATCATATTTTCCATACAGACCCTAATGCTCAACCTGCTAAAAATATAAATCTGGGTGACATCATTCGAAAAAAGGTCCAAAGGCCTTTGGATGCCTCAAGGAACAATACTGCGCTCTCAGAGTCTGAATCTTGGGAATGAATCACAACCTACCAAAAGTAGCAAGTTCTTGTATGTCACCCAGAAAAATGTCATTGGGCCTAGAATCCTGTAAGGACTCATACAATATGCTCTGAACTACCTCAAACTGTCAGACCCACTCAAACTGTTCCTCCTAAAAAGTAGCAACACTTATATATATATATATATGTCTCTCACAAATGCATGGAAACCAAGTAGACTGTGACTCTTGAACTAAGTAACCCTGTACTAATCATGTACCTGCTTCATGTGTGAACCAACATCCTTGTCAACATAAGTGCTAAAAACCTGAGAAAATCTCAGTATCCCAATTGAAGCGCTGCATGTTGGATCTTAACCCTCAATATTTTCAAGGGTGAAAATCCATAGGTTAACAATGGTGACTCAAGGGGAAAGGATCCCCCTGTGGGATGTTGAGAACCATAAGAATCTTTGTATCCATATAATCAAACTGATGCCCCATGAGAACTCTGTAAGATGTACCAATGATGCTCCAGGGTCATTTTGACCAAAAATACCTGTGTCAAATTTATGCATGCTTCGAAGTGTAGATCAAAATTTTAAAGTTCAAATATATTCAGGTAGTGTTATGTGTTTTAATGTATTATGCATGTGCTAACATTGATTAAAGAAAACACTTGCAAGGGCACCTTAAAAGAGCACTTAACCATTAACTATTGACAAAAAGTTTGGTGACTGTTTGTTGTCCTAAAAACAACAAGAGAAGACAACCACACAGTTGAAACTTAGAGCCATGCTAAGGTAAAGGAAATACCTAAGGTGGCAGCCTCATAGGACCTCATAAAATCTACAAGGATGAAATTTAATCCAAGGGCCCAGATCTGCCCATGAATTTTGATCGACGATTGTTGAGTGTTAATATTGGGGAGGTCATAACTTGAGTTCCGGGTGTCAGAATCACATAAAATTTATACTGTTGGAAAGATATTTCGACGTAGAAGATGATGGTATAGGTTTCAAGGATTGACGGTTTCTACATTTTCCCTATAAATTAAACATCAGTCAGGTTCATTTTTAATCGGCCCATGTCACAACTTAAATTCATGAGCTCATATCTTGATAACTGTGCAAGAAATTTGGGGAAACTTTATATTTTTGGAAAGTGGATATGATGAAAATCATAAAATAAGTGGTTTCCATGGCTAAAAATTTTATTTTCACTTTGTTAGCACAAATTTATACCCTCCAAGATGAGTTGATAAATTTATTATGACATCGGTAAAAACTTGGCTAATTCAAGGAGAAATAGCCACTCATGTCATAGGATAAACCCCTCTTCATTTGGGCTAGGCCTTGCTGGCCTCAAGTGGGATTCCCTAGGCATAATGAAAGCACCTTGCTGGCTGATCTAAGGTCTGATTTATGCGTTCAAAACGAAAAATCAGTGAGTTTTTTTGTCTTGGACTACACGTAAAAGTGGTCAAAAACAGTGAGATTACCAATCTTATATGTTTAGAGGGAACCTACAGGGTTAGCACAATGAATATAGATTGGAAAGAACATGAAAACTATTCAAAATTATTGAAATTAACTATGATAAACAGTTCAAAAAATGACATATCAAATTACAAATTTACCATAATATCACCAAGAAAAGAGGTTTGAATGACAAACACACACTTATTTATTCTTAAAGTTTCCAAGAGAGTTGATTTCACCACACTTGAAAACCCTACAACCGATACAATGACTACTTTCCTCAAAGAGGAGCCACTAGACTAGAGAATGAGAGAGACATTATGTTGTTATTGCAAGAATCGACGAAATAAGCCAAGGAAAGCCTCCAATATGTAGCTGGAGGGGGCACATATCTCAAGGAGAAAGAGGGATGCATGAAGTGGGTAAAAATAGAGTCTAATTTTAGAGTGGTTGCATGAGTGCATGGTGATATAATTTTAGGAAACTCATGCTACCTATCCTTCCATCATAAATTGATTATCATATGCTCCAATTTTAGGAATATGCTCCCTAATATAGGTGGATGCCACATCACTGCCATGTGTCGGCCTAGGAGGATTCCACTTGGCATTGCATGGATGATGAATAGACTTGCTAAATATAGAGGTAGCTAAAAATAGAACAACTAAAAATAGAACCTCTAAAAATAGGGTTCTCTAAAAATAGATTATTGGTTCTAGTTTTAGAAAAATTGTCCTCATACATACTGCCAAAAATAGAAAATCTTCCAAATACCCTTAAATTTATACTCATTAATCTCATCTTTCCGCAAGGGATCTGAATATGCCATCAGATTTTTCATGCAGGCCCTAATGCTCAACCTGCTAAAAATAACAATCTGGGTGACATCATTCGAAAAAGGTCTAAAGGCCTTTGGATACCTCAAGGACCAATACTACGCTCTTAGAGTCTGAATCTCGAGATTGAATCACAACCTACCAAAAATAGCGAGTTCCTGCATGTCACTCGGAAAAATTTCATCGGGCCTAGAATCCTGTAAGGATTCATACAATATGCTTTGAACTACCTCAAACTATTACAAGACCCACTCAAATTGTTCCTCCTAAAAAGTAGCAACACTTCTATACATATCTCTCTCACAAATGCATGCAAACCAAGTAGACTGTGACTCTTGAACTAAGTAACCTTGTACTAATCATGTACCTACTTCATGTGTGAACCAACATCCTTCTCAACATAAGTGCTAAAAACCTGGGAAAATCTCAGTATCCCAACTGAAGTGTTGCATGTTGGATCTTAACCCTCAATATTTTCAAGGGTCAAAATCTGTGGGTTAACAATGGTGACTCAAGGGGACGGGATCCCCCTACGGGATGTCGAGAACCATAAGAATCTGTGTATCCATATAATCAAAATGATGCCCTATGAGAAATCTGTATGATGTACCAATGATTCTCCTTGAACTGAGGAATGTGTACCAAGAATACCCCTGTAACTGTGTGGAAGGATGACAAAAGGCCCTGTAATCTTATGAAGAACAACCTATAAGATGACTTGTAGTACAAAATCCTATCCAATGGGCCATGGATTTAAAGTATATAATCCTCCCAATGAAAACTAAAAACAAAGGGGTCACATATAAATCCACTACCTGCTACCACCCAATAATGTACACTCCTCCCTATGGTAAATGTGTTGATGTGAACACAAGGGAGAGAGTCACTTCATCAGATGTCAATAATCTAAACACTTGTGAAGTGCGAAGGAACACCACCAATAATGTCAATGGGTCTTAAGGTATGAGCACAACCTGACACTATGAAAGATGCGATGGATTCAAACAGTGGAAAGGATCATCCAATCATGGCCCAATGATTCTCATCCTTGTTGGATGTGAAATAACTACCAATGAGGCTAATGGATACTAAGGTGATCTACTTCTGGGTCACCTGTAGATAATGTTGTTGAAGTCGATACAAGATGACCTACTGAAAAAAAAAGAAAGAAATGATGTCTCTCTTCCCTCAGTGTGAAGTGATGCCTCAAGAAGATCAATATGAAAGAACCAAGTACCATATCTCTATGCTAGATGGGGGGGGGGGTGACTACCTCAAAACATAGGAATCAATGATATGAGATGAGGAGAAAAAAAATAAGATGACTCAATATATTCCTATGTTTCCTCAAACTACCCATCCTAAAGGCTCAATGCTTTGGGAATAATGAAAATGGGACTCCCATCCAAGTTCACTCTGATGATAGACATAAAGGCCCAACATGCATAAGATAGACATTCATATTTTGACCTAGAAAAAGTTCTAGTGGACAGCCATTTATTTATGGAAGGAAAGACACACAAGACATGGCCACATGCTGATATAACTAGGAAAAAATCAGCGAAACTTAAGAAAATATTGAAGTAAAAAATTAAAAATGGAAGACACTTGCAATGGAAAGTAAATTGTTTTCCTAAAACTATAAAAAATAGAAAGAAAGAAAGACATGAAAAGACAATGTTGAAAGGAAAGAAAACTACCCTAAACCCAAAAATTTTACCTCAAATTTGTCATAATTAAATCATCATACTCAAAGGACCAATGTAACCATGCAACCAGGTGATTAATCTAATGAGAAAGGTTAGAACAGTCAACCTTCCAAGGGGACCAACCATGAAATATCATATGACCTAAAGTCACCTTGAAGTACTTGTTGGTGAAGCCATAACTGAAGGGTTCTAGTTGACTAAAGGTTGGTTGGGACTTAGAGCACGGTATTTCAACAGTAGAAATCATGAATGCATGAGATCCAAAACTCTTGACATCTACCTTCTGAAATACATCCATCATTATGAGCTCAACTAGGTCATGGTAAACTCTAATATCCAAGATTTTATCAATCTCTAGATCCTAAAGAACAATCTCTAGATGCATAATTGTAGGTAAAGTGTAAGGGACATCATTGTTTGGTTGAAACACAAGTAAATCATCTTGTTGTAATGGTATCGGATCAAGCGACTCCTGAACCACTACTTTGATAGGCAAGGATAAATCCTCTTCTAAGATGGGCACAGATGAAATCCCCTTTTGATTGATCTCTACTTGGTTAACCTATTGTTCCTCCTCTTTAAGATTTTCATCCTCTTGAAATTTCTCATCTTCACTAATGGGAGGAACAATAGGTTAACCAATTAGAGATCAATCACATCTTATTAGAGATTAATCAAGTAGAGATAAACCATGAACACTCTAGATTAATCGCATCTTCACCTTCATCTTATTAGAACTCTTCCCACAACTCAATTGGTTTATCTAGTGGCTCTGGATCATCTAAAATTGGGCTATCAACCTCATGTTCATCTATGGGAACTTGATACGGTGCAAGTTGTGGTTCATCTTCAATAACACAAACTTATTTCACTTCTGTAACTACCAATGGTTGAATATCATCAAGCGGAGTTGCCTTCACTGGTTGGATTGGGACATGGATTGGAGGGAGTTCACAAGCTATAAGATGATTTATTTCTAACTTGATAATGACATCTTGTGCTTCCTACAGACTTTGAGGGTCTTCACTCTTGAGAAAACCACCAAAAATAACATCAAATTCCTGAAGCTAATAAATTAAAGAAACAATTTCATTAGGCCTCACTCTGTAAGGAATTTGATTGTAAAATTTGAAAAAATGAGCGTTAAATTGAAAAACAATTTCACTTTCATGCTTTTTAATAATTGAAAAAATTGTGCATAAGAAGAAAATGTCTTGTGTGTTTTCCCATCTTTCAATGAATTTCTCCTGGAAGGAATCCCATCCATCAATGGAAGCATATGGAATGGACTTGTATAATTCTCTTGCCTCCCAATCAAGGGTCGACATAAACATTCTCATCACCACATCTTCATGTTCCACATTAAAATCACTCACCACTTCCAAAAGTTTAGCCATGTGATCCCTAAATGATTCTCCTATCGTCCATGAAAACAAAGGTATGCATTTAAGCCACTTACGTGTAGTAAATTCATGAGGATAATATGGGAATGCAAAAAAACTTAGTGGGTAAAAGGAAGAAAATATCCACCTTATGGGTGGCCTCACAACTGCATCCATATTGTTAGGCTCAGATAAAAGAAAGCACAGTTGCTACCATACTACTAGCTCAAGATGAAAATAAAGATGAGGATGTCGAAGATACACTTACCATAGTGCTTATCAAAAATAACTTACCTAAGAACTCATATGCTTACCAACTTTGATAAGAGTTCTTGGTAAAAGAAAAGTCTTGTTCCAAAAAAATATATTAAAGTTTGTTGAAGCTCAGAACTTGAATTTATGAGGGAATTGAAACTGAGAGATCTTCTTATAAGTTCCCTATAGAGCTTCCCCTGTATCCTATGGAGTAGAAAGGTGATTCAAATAAAATATAGAAAATAAAATAAAAAATCACCAATGTCATTGTTACCGAGGTTGGCGTTCCCCGATAACAGTGCCAATTTATTAGCACAAATTTCTACCATTTGAGCTGCTAAACCTGTTATGACAATAGTAAAAAAATGGCTAATTCAAGTATAAATAGCCCCATATGTGATGGGATAAACCCCTCTCTATTTTGGATAGGCCTTGCTAGCCTCAAAGGGGAGTCCCTAGGCATAATGAAAGCATTTTGTTGGCTGATCTAAGGTCCGATTTCTGCATTCAAAAGAAATAATTAGTAAGCTTTTTTGTCTTGGACAGTGTATAAAAGTGGTCCAAAAAAGTGAAAACATCGATCTCATATGTTTGGAGGTAACCTATAGGGTTAGAAAAATGAAGATATACTATAAAGAAGACGAAAAATATTCAAAATGATTGAAATTAACCATGATAAATAGTTCAGAAAATGACATATCAAATTGCAAATTTACCATAATATCACCAAGAAAAGAGGTTTGAATGACAAATACACACTTCTTCATTGACAAATATTCCAAGAGAGTTTATTTCACCACACTTGACAAGCCTACAACCAATACAATAACTACTTTGCTCCAAGAGGAGCCATTAGACTAGAGAAAGAGAGAAGAGAATGAGAGAGACACTATGTTGTTACTGAAATAAACAATGAAATAAGCCAAGGAAAGCCTCCAATATATAGCTAGAGGGGGCACATATCTGAAGGAGAAAGAGGGACGCATGAAGGGGGTAAAAATAGAGTCTAATTTTAGAGTGGGTGCACGAGTGCATGGGGAAGATAATTTTAGGAAACTCATTGGACCTCTCCTTCCATCATAAATTAATTATCATATGCTCCAATTTTAGGAATATGTGCCCTAGCCTAGGTGGATTCCACATCATTTCCACATGTCTACCTCGAAGGTTGCCACTTGGTACTGAATGGAAGATGACTGGACTTTCTAAATATAGAGGCAACTAAAAATAAAAACCTCTAAAAATAGATTCTTGGTTCTATTTTTAGAAAACAAATCCACATACATGATACATACTGAATATGCCATCAGAATTGTCATGCAAGCCCTGATGCTCAACCTGCTAAAAATAACAATATGGGTGACATCATCTGAAAAAGGTCCAAAGGTCTCTAGATGCCTCAAGGATCAATATTGTGCTCTCGAAATATGAATCTAGGGCATGAATCACAACCTGCCAAAAATAGAAAGTTCCTGCATGTCACCCAAAAAAATGTCATCGAGCCTAGAATCCTTCAAGGACTCATACTGTATGCTCTAAACTACCCCAAACTATTAGGAGACCCACTCAAACTATGCCTCCTAAAAAATAGCAAGACCTATATACATATCTCTCTCACAAATGCTTAAAACCAGGTAAATTGTGACTCTTGAACTAAGTAACCTTGTACCGATCATGCACTTGCCTCGTGTGTGAACCAACCTCCTTCTCAACATAAGTGATAAAAACCTAGGGAAATCTCAGTATGCCAACCAAACTGTTACTTGCTGGCTCTTAACCCTCAATATTTTCTAGGGTGAAAATCTAAGGGTTAACACATTTCTAGAAAATTAAAACAGAGTCCCTCGTTTAAAAAGGGGAAATTAATCAATTTTTTGAAAATAAAAGTTCAATTAAAAACTTTCATTAAAAATGGAAAGGGACCCATTTTATATATGTATATATTGATGATATATTTTCATTAATGAGGAATTAATGAGACTTTAATTAAAGAGAATACTTCAAGAAAATAATTGTACAAGAAATCGAAGAAGAGGAAAATCCCTAGCTACTCAAGTAGTTAGAAGATATCATTTTTAAAAGAGAAGAAGAGATTCATCAAGTGTTCCAAGAGTCAGAATTGTCATAGGGGCAGGGAAGAATATTAGAGGGAGAAGAGTGTACAACCATGAATGTATAACCAATCTTCTGATCAATGAAGAGAGATCTCCATCTTGCCCACTCTTTATATTCTTCTACACCATTTCTCATAGCTTTATGCTTAAGTCTCTGAGTTGCGAACAAGGCTGAGTTCTTGAGTGTTCTTCTCGTATTCTTCCAAAATATTTTTCCTGTATGATCATGGAGTGTTTACAGCCATATACATGACTATCAAAACTTTTGTAATGAAGAATATTTTTCATGAATAGATTCCACAAAGAATTTCTTCAGGGTTGATTGTGGTTATATCTTGTAACTTTATGTCTTAGGTATGAGGTATTTGAGATTGACCTATCAAATTAACTTTTGATCTTGATAGAAGTACTCTTTTAAAATTCTTTGAGATGATCAAATTATTCTCTCTTATTTTTTGAGAAGAATACATGGATGTATTTATATATGATTAAGAATATTGTGTATGTGATGTTGATCATAAATAAATTCTGATTTTGAATCCCTCCTTCAATCTTTTCAAATGTTTAAAGAATTCTTGTTGCATACAAAGATCAGATTAGGTTATTGAAGAACCGTATCATTTCATAAATTCAAGAAGTAAAGATCTAGTGTTTGCTTCCTAATCATTCTCCTAATTCAAGATATCACATATATATATCTTTTATCCAAAGAGGAGTACCACCTCTCTAAAAATTGCAGGGGGATTCATATCCTTGTGAGGTTGTCGTTTCAGTCCTGACGGATTCAAGCATCAACATTTTTGGAAACCATACCAGGGAAAAAATTATTTTCAAGATATTTGAGGCCTTGCTTTAGATCGGATTGAAGAACCAAAAATATCTATGGATCAAAGTTTCGAAAAGAATATTTCAGAAAATTTATGCTTATTTTAAATGCAAGGGATTTATAAAGGATTATTGAAATATATTTCACCTTTTGTATAATTTCCAAAAGACTCAAGAAGCACCAAATATTTGGGCGAATGAATGCTCTGGAAACTTTGTTGGAAAGACTCAAAATGAATAATTTCATTCATGTCATGATGCTTCTTTAAATTATTCATCAAGCCCATCAATGGCTTTACATGACTCAGTAAAAGGGGGAAATACCCAAAGAAGGAGGAACTTTCATAAAACCCCTTTAAATCTAGCAGAAATAGGCTTTCAAATGCCTAATATTTCTATTGAAATTTTTTCTACATTCTTTGGGGATGCTTCAAAAGATGAAAAGAAACACTTGATTAATTTTAGAGGTACATGTTATGATTTCAACCTCACTAAAGACAATTTTACATGTATATTATTCTTACAAAATCTATGAGGAAATTCTTTTGAATGGTATAGTTCATTAATGCCTAACTCCATTACCGATTGGGATGTGTTAGAAGATTCATTTGCAGAAAACTTCATCCGAAAATTTCATTCATATGTTTTTACTATTGTTTTAAATGTTGTTTCTCACCCATCCTCTCCCATATGGAAGCAATATAATGAAGTGACCAATTTTGAAGAAGAATCTAATCAAAGAGTTGATTAAATTTATAATTCAAGTCATGTTGTTGAAGAGGAAGATGAAAATTCCAAATTACAAGAAGAAAATTTCATCCTCCTATATACTCCATATGAAGATATTTCAAGCAACAAAGTTGAGAATGAAATTGAGGAGCTTCCACCAAATAAACAAGAATATTTCTACCTTGTAATAGACGACGAAAATCCTCAAGAGCCTTGGCAGGAAGAACAATTGGTGGAATAAATGGATCTTGAAAAAAATAATGAATGAGATGGCCATTACATGAAGGGAAATTATTTTCAAGACATTGTTATTGAATCAAGAATCTTGGACATGGACAGTGATAAGGAGAGAAATGAAAGAATGTTATGATTGTAAATTCTCCATCCAATCAAAGGAAATAAATTTTTTGAGAAGCCAAGAATTGATTTCATTGAATTATGATTCCAGATCATTGTTGGAGAAGAAACCAAATCATATCCTCATCACACCTTATTCAATCTTTCTCTAGTACATATTGAGAGCACCCATGACTCAATGTTACAAGTTTCAATGTGTTCCATAATGATGGAGTTCATTCCACAAATCAGATCAATGCTTGAATGGATCCATTGGAAATCTTCCTACACATAAAGTACCCCTTTCTTTCAAGTACGTTAGGGTAGGTAGATCATGTATGCACATATTTGTTTTCTTCAGTTCATTTTTTCATGATAATATAGTATTTATATTGAAGTTTGAATATAAATCCATGAAAGAAGAATAATTACAAGAATTCATTTTAAAAATGAATCCATCAACCAATGGATAAGGCAGTTGGTCTTGAGATTTTGGTGTTCTTAGAAACCCACATGGGGTCATTGTCCCACAGTTGGAGCCATTTGTTGACCAAAATTTCGTCAACTATATTTTCCCACTCTTGGATTAATAAAA
Organism: Picea engelmannii; assembly: GCA_009831015.1. Taxonomy (NCBI): domain Eukaryota; kingdom Viridiplantae; phylum Streptophyta; class Pinopsida; order Pinales; family Pinaceae; genus Picea; species Picea engelmannii. The sequence goes on from ML791396.1 coordinate 135,103, forward strand.
AAAAAATGATATAGGAAGATGAAATTTTTTGAACTATTGTAAGTTCATTGTGTAGCACTTAGTATCATCTTCGCCACACATTTTTATGATCGGAAATCTAAGTTTGTATGCTCAAGATATCCAGGTTTAAATTTTAAGCGGAAATTGACACCTTTTTCATGTGGATTAAGGCTAACTGTTCATAAATTTATCCATATTTTCTCAAGCCCAAGACCCTTGATATTATTAATTTATGCTGGGTTCAAAAACCATAAAAATCTATCTGTCAAAATCACCCACCATAATTCTCTATTTTTCTCCCATCTATTTTTCCTCTCTTCCTATACTTAGGCTTACCCCTCCATTCCTCTCATTCTATACTTAGCAAATTAAGAAAAAAAATACTCACACACATCACCACACCTCACCCATCACCCTCACTACTCGTGAAATTTTCCTAAGTCCTTTTGGACTTTCGAACTCACCTCCACCTCCCCCTTCCCCCCACAAGTCCGCAAGTTTGATACACTAACTTTACCTCACCCCCTCCACTCACCTCACCCTACGTCACTCCTCCTCACTCTGCTCCCTACATTTCTCCCTCCCCTTTTCTGCCACCTACATTTCTACCATTCCCCCTACACTACCCTCCCCCCCTTTTCCTACATGCTCATCCCTCCCACATTTATGCCCTTTCCATTAAACCTTTTACTATTATTTTATTCATCTACTTTAAACCTTTTACTATTAATTTTTTCTTTCACTTTTTTATTTTACCTATTATTTTAATCACTTACCTTTAACATTATTCCATATGTAAAGCTCTCTTTGGATCACATGGAGACTAGATTGATCTATGAAATCATGACATTTGGCGGTGTGAAATCATGACACTTGGCAACATGGAGTGGTGCCACATGGAGATCAAAGAATGGTGCCACACAGTAGCCAATTAATGGAATACATGTGGCATATCATCATTGGAGATAAATTACAATATACTAATGGCTGACTCATCAATGACTTGGCACAAGTCGAATTTCCTCAAGGAAGGACGAAATTTAATCCAAGGGCCCATATTTTCCCATAAATTTGGATCGATGGTGGTTGAGTATTAATCTTACAAAGGCCATAACTTGAGTTTCAGGTGTCAGAATCTGTAATACCCCGAGTTTTGAGCCCCCATATTAAATAATGTATATTTACATTGATGAGAGGCCAGAGTGCCCAAACAATTATGAAAAGTCCAGTGTTCCTAAGAAATGTAATGTTTTGATCATTATTAATAATAAATACATTGTTGGATGCCAAGCGGACAAGGACTAGAGTTATAGGGGGATATGATTCCACAAGAGAGGGGGCTTGAGGGGCTAAGTGATTATTTATTTTATNGGGGGGGGGGGGGGGGGAATCAGTTACATGAGATCTTGGGGGAAGGCCAAGAGGTTCTTGATCCCCACGAATTACAAAAACCTGTCCCTGGTCTATGGAAGGGGTTCCCCTGGTTGGCTAATTCTCTCATTCATTTTGGTCACTCACTCACTCTCATTCCTGTCCCCATTATGGTGTTTTTGTTGGTTTCTTCACATGTTCATTCACCTAATATTTTCACTATTCATCCTCTATCACGGAGTTTGTACTCCATTCATTTATTCACTCACTCACCTTTCCTCATTTTCATGTCTTGGCTTGGGAAAGGAAGATGAACTGTTGAAGAACAACCACGGTTGTTGGTTGTAGAGATTGCTGGTGTAATCCAACCATGATTGGAGGTCTTCATGTTTGAGATTCTTGGCATGTGTTCATATTTGATCATAACTACGAGTCCTGAGAGTCCTAGAATGGATATTCTGGACCAACTGCATTGGAGCCCTGGAAGGAGAGGGACTACATGACAAAGAAGAGTGGAGATACATTCTCTTGGGTGGTGCAGGCTAGATAGAAGAGAGCTGGATACTTGGATTGTTGTGAGTGTTGGAGAAGCATGTGAGAGCTTGAGTGCTGAGTGGTTTGCGAATCCAAGTAACACTCTAGAACCATCCTTGTGGATTCATATCCCTGGCTCAGGGGTGACATTTTTTTCGAGACTTGGAACAACAATAGATTCTATGGTTGGGTGGAAAATCCTTGGTCTGTAACCAATTGGTGTCTTATTTTATAAAAGACAAGTGCTCTCTGTTAGGATTTCTTTTTCTTGTGTATTTATTTTTGCTGTGTATCAAATTATTATACCTGAGATTGTACCTATAATATGCATTCTTGCAAGTCAATGTTGTGAATGGTATATTGTGCATGTCTTTTATGTTGTGGTATGAATATTGAGAATTGCATGTATGCATTTAATGCTTCTTTATTAATTAATTGTTATCAGAGATTCAAAATCATCCAAGAGGTGCATTCTTAGTGTGGCATGTCCATCCTATGGGAGGCTGGGTATGTTATAGTTTGGTAACATAGTAGAATTGTAGTGGTGTTTCCCAGCTTGGGTGGCTCGGGAGGTTACAAATTGGTATCATAGATTCTAGTTCAAACACCAGACTGTTACGGGCCAAACCAAGTGTGAATTGGGAAGATTCGTTGTCACATATTTTATATGTTTGTGAGAATTTGGGGAAAAACGATGAAAACGTTTGAGTGAAATTCCCCAAATTTGTGAATAGATCTGAGTTTGAATGATTCCAAGATTGTCTAAGAATTTAATAGATTCGATCTGCAGAGTTACGAATCCAAATTTGACTTAGAAGGTCAAAAAATTCAAATTATAATGGTCGCTACAATGCTGGACAAAGTTTGGCGAAATTACCAAATCGAAGGCTGGGATTGATTCGACGATTTGAAAAATGAGGAACATCAACAGTTTGTATTAATTTTGGTTGTTTGGGGAGTTGGAGAAAATAAATGGTCATGATCATCTTGGCCGGGAGATCAACGGTCCATATTCACCGGGGATTTTGTAAAAAATTCTAAGTGTCGAAGTTTGCCAACAAAAATCATCGATAGTTGATGGTTGGGGATCGATGAGGAAAATCGTTGATTGTTGATGATCGATGGTCAGGGATTGACAGATTCTGGTAAAGTTTTCCTTTTTTCTCTGGACAAAGAAAATATTCGATCACCGATCACTGATGGTCAGGGATCGATAGAAAACCTCTGATGTCCCCAACTCCAAAGTAAATATGGACCGTTCATGTTTAAGGACATGTTTCTGCAGATCAAACTATTTGGGGATTCACCATTTGGGGGATTTTTAGTGTAGTGTGGAGAAGTCTCTCAAATTTTTGAAGTTCTAAAGTCTCAAAGTCATGAGGCATCGAAGTGACATGACCTACTGATGTCACCTAGGGTGATGTGGATACAATTGATGCTTTCCATGTGTCATCGTGTCTCATGTTTTTCAAAGACCATTCCTTCCAGTTAGTATATGACATGTGTCACCCATCAGATAGGACCATGTGTCCTTTCCTTATTTTCTGCCATGTAGAACCTCTTAGTGTTTAGTTACGGACAAAGACTCTGGGAGTTCACTAATTCGATGTTCTAAAGGAAATAAGTGAGGTGAAGGTGAAACCCCCGAAGCTCCGAAGAGCAAAGTAAATCCTCATCGTTGATCGATAGGGGACACATGGTAGTAGATCTCATCCTCTGAGACTTGGCACTCTAGAGGATTCAAGGCATAAGGATTTGTAGTTGAGGACTCCTGATGACCCGAAGTTCAGAGTCCATCTCAGCCATTGGTTACAACTAACACATGGTGCAAGATCCTTAGGTCCGAAGACTTGGTACTCTGGAAAATTTGTGTTACAGGTTTCTTTGAATCAAGAACTCCCAAAGGTCGTAGTTAATATCCATTGTTGATCGAGAGATGATACATGGAGGAAGGAGAGGAATTCCAGTAGTTTGGAACTCTGGGAGATCTATGGATAAGTACTTGGAAAATCCCTGAAGCCCAGAGCTACGAAGGAAATCCTAGTCGTTGATCGAGACAGGATATGTGGAAACGTATCCTGTAGTCCAGAGACTTGGCAATGCAGAAGAGTTGAGAGTGTGGACAGTTTGGAACTCCTAAATCCTGAAGTCTCAGAGCTCCTATTGACGGTCGATCTCAGCCCTCAATCGATCTTAAACCACACAATCTAAGATATAATAATTATAAAACAAAAAAGTGATATGAAGGATTTTGTCAGCGGTTTCGAGTCATGGTCACTTGGGAAAGTGGTTTGAAGGAAGTGCCTATGAAAAATTGATTTATGTATCAGCCTAGGAATAACATGGAAGTGTTATTTATATATATTCTTCATGATTTGAAAATATTTGTAGAATTATTAACAATTGTTTTTTTATCATATGCTTAATTCTGACAAAATGGTCACTTGCACATTTTGCAGAATAGGATCACTTGGAATCAATTCAAGAATTATTTCTATAAGGAGTACCTCTCAGAGCATTTTTATGACAAGAAAATGCATGAGTTCTTTGAAATTAGGCTGGGAAGCATGTATATGACAAAATATGAGAAGAAGTTCTTGGGGTTTTTAAAATATGTTGGGTTTATAAGCGATGAAAAGGTGAAAATTAAGAGGTTTTTGAGTGGTGCCAACCTTTTATAAAGAAAATATTCGGTATGATGAGCCCAAGAGCTTGACTAAGGCCATCAGGAAGGATAAATACCTGTATGAGCAAGGCCAGGGAAGAGAGTCCATGCAGAAATATTGGAAGGACAAGAAGAAGGAGAAGTTTGATCAGAGGAGGAAGGGATTCAAGCCTCCTTTCAATAGGAATGAACCTAATAAAAATCATCAAGACCAGTATGCTAAGGATGATTCCAAGAAAGAAGACTCCTTGGGAAAAAGGGGAATCCCACCAATCCAATTTTGGGGATGCAAAGAAGATCACTTGTACAAGGATTTCCCACACAGAAAGGATAGAGTGAAGATTGTACACAAAATCTAATAGGATACAACAACCGAAGACATGGGAAGGATTTATGCAGCCTTAGATGATCGACAAGTAGAATACCAATCTAACATGATTGATGTGGAAGGTAATATCATAAATCAATATGTTTCTATTTTAATTGATCTAGGAGAAATTCATTGTTACATTGATCCTAAAATAGTGGATAGTTTACATTTGGAGAAAATTAATCTTGGAAAATCAAGTTTGGTTCAACTAGCCATTGGAACCAAAAGGAGAATCCATGATATGGTCAGAAGTTGTTCTATAAGTCTTAATGGTGTGAATACTAGTGTTGATATAAATATCATACCATTGGAGTCTTATGATATTCTAATTGGAATGGATTGGTTGTATAAGAATCATGTTGTCCTAGATTGTCATATCAAGAAATTTACATGTCTTGATGGAGATGGAAAAAAGAGCACTGTGAATGAAGTTCCAAGACCCATCTATATAAGGGAGATGGGTTTTCTATTTTAATTGATTCAGGAGCAAGTCATTGTTACATTGATCCTAAAATAGTGGATAGTTTACCTTTGGAGAAAAGTAAGCTTGGAAAATCAAGTTTGGTTCACCTAGCCATTGGAACCAAAACGAGAATCAATGATATGGTCAGAAGTTGTTCCATAAGTCATAATGGTGTGAATACTAGTGTTGATATAAATATCATACCATTGGGGTATTATGATATTCTAATTGGAATGGATTGGTTGGACAAGCATCATGTTGTCCTAGATTGTCACAACAAGACATTTAAATGTCTTAATGGAGATGGAAAAAAGTGTACTATGAAAGGAGTTCCAAAGCCCATCTCTATAAGGGAGATTTTAGCCTTACAACTAAAGATATGTTTCAAAAAATGATGTCAATTGTATGAAACCCATGTGGAGGAGCCAAAGGATACAAAGAGGCCAAGCCTTGAATATTTATCAAGACTACAATAATTCGATGATATATTACAATAAATACTAGGGTTTCCACCAAAAAGGGAAATAGATTTCTCTATTGATCTAGTGCCAGGAGCTTCCCAGGTGTCAAAAACACCTTACAGAATGAGTACGCCCAAGTTAAAATAATTACAAAAGCAGTTGGAAGAATTGTTGAAGAAAGGGTACATACGTCCAATTGTTTCACCTTGGGGATCACCAATAATCTTTGTCAAAAATAAGGATGGAACCTTGAGGCTGTGTATTGACTTTCGACAACTGAATAAGTCTACTATAAAGAACAAGTATCCTCTACCCAAAATTGATGACCTCTTTGATCAACTAAGAGGGTCAAATATATTTTCAAAGATAGACTTGAGATCAGGATACCATCATGTAAGAATCAAGGAGGAAGACATCCATAAGACAACCTTTAGAACTAGGTATGGGAATTATGAGTTTGTAGTGGTGCCATCCGGATTGTCCAATGCACAATTTTATTTATGTGCTTAATGAATGGCATATTCAGAAATTACTTGGATAATTATGTCATAGTATTCCTGGATAACATACTTGTCTATTCTAAGTCTAAGGAGTAGCATGAAAATCACCTAAGATAGGTATTGCAAGTTCCGAGGGAACAATAATTGTATGCCAAGCTGAGTAAGTGTTCTTTTTATCAAGAACAGATCCATCACTTGGGGCACATTATTTCAGAACAAGGTATAACAGTGGATCCAGAGAATATTGAAGCCATTAGAGGATGGCCAACACCCAGGAATGTTTCAAAAGTTATTTTATGGGGTTAGCTGGATACTACAGAAGATTTATAGTAGGGTTCTCTAAGATTTCTCATCCCATCATTTCTTTGCAAAAGAAGGGAATTAAATTTGAATGGATAGAAAAATGTGAAGAAAATTCTAATTCACTAAAGGAATTAATTACTAGTGTACCTATTTTGAATATTGTTGACCCAAATGAGAATTTTGTGGTATGTACAGATGTGTGCAAGGAAGGACTTGGTGGGGTCCTCACTAAAAATGGACCTGTCATTTGTTATGAGTCCAGAAAGATTAAGGAACGTGAGAGGAATTATGCCAGACATGATTTGGATATTGCTTCCATTGTTCACACATTGAAGATGTGGAGGCATTATCTTATGGTAAAGAGATTTGAATTAAGAACAGACTATAGTGGTCTAAAGTATCTTTTTGAACAACCAACTTTGAATTCCAGGAAAACACGATGACTGGAATTTTTAAGTGAATACGAGTTTGATATCAAGCATATCAAAGGAAAAGAAAATAAAGTTGTTGATGCACTTAGTAGAAGAGTGCATCTCATGCATGATACATTTTTCAGTATGCATTAGTCAGACTTGAAGAGCATAATTTTAGATGATGTTGTTATAGATCAACATTACCTACAGGTAAAGGAAAGCTTACAGCTAGGAGATGTACAACAAAAAATGAAAGAGTATGAGATGAAGGAAGATGGACTACTTATGCATAAAAATAGAATTATGTTCCTAGTTCCAGAGAACTTAGGAATTTGGTATTAAAAGAAATGCATAATGTTCCATATGCTAGACATCTCGTTAACTAGAAAACAATTACAGCAACAAGAAGCCAGTTCTTTTGGCCAGTAATGAAAAAGGATGTTGTTGATTACATCACCATATGTATGGAATGTCAGAAAGTGAAGGTTGAGCATAGACACCTAACGGGTTGGCTACATCCATTATCAATTCTAGAGAATAAATGGGAAGTGATAACCATTGAATTTATAACTAAATTTCCAAGGAAAAAAAGGAAACACGATTCAATCATGGTAGTGGTTGATAAATTGACAAAGGACATTCATTTTTTTCCTCTAAAAACAACTCATACAACAGTTAATATTGCAGAAATTTACATGAGGGAAATTGCTAGGTTGCATGGGATACCTAGGAAAATTGTCTTAGACAGAGACACTAAGTTTAGTTCAAATTTCTGGAAGGGATTATTTAAAGGATTCGGTACAAATCTAAACTTTAGCACAACATACCATCCGTAGTTAGATGGGAAGATAGAGAGGGTCAGCCGAGTAATTGAAGAGATGTTAAGAATGTATGTGATGGATAATCCATCTATGTGGGAAGATTACCTGCACTTTGTTGAGTTTGCCTATGATAATGGGTATAAAGCTTCATTGAATATGAGCCCATTTGAAGCCTTGTATGGTATAAAATGCAGTACTCCAGTAAGATGGGACAACCCAACGAATAGAGTGGTACTTGGGCCAAAGTTTCTCAAGGAAATGGAAGGCCAGATGGTTAATATTAAGCACAATTTAAAGGCGGCCTAGGATATACAAAAATTTTATGTTGACAAGAATAGGACAACAAGATTATTTAAAGTAGGAGAGTATGTTCTTTTGAAAGTAAATCCCAAGAAGAGCTCTTTGAATTTAGGTAGTTGTACAAAGATGGAAACCAGATTATGTGGTCCATTTGAGATATTGGACAAAATAGGGCCAGTTGCATACATGATTTCATTGCTTGTTTCCATGAATGTGCATAATGTATTTCATGTCTCTTTACTAAATAAATATGTACATGATCCTAACCATGTTATTGAATGGTATCTAATTTAGGTAGAGACGGGGGGAGACTTTCAAGTCCTTCCAGTGCGAATACTGGACATAAATGTCAAAATTCTTAGGAATCAAGTTATAGAGTTGGTAAAAGTTCAGTGGACCTGTTGCGGTCCTGAAGATGCTACCTGGGACCATGAATATTCCATGCAGGAAGAGTACCTGCAAATTTTTGAATAAATTTTGGAATTTTGATTCATTTTTGTATATGCACTAAGAACAATGCCAAAATAAGGGGGAGGGGATGCAACACCCCAGGTTTTGAGCCCCCATATTAAATAATGTATTTTTACATTGTTGAGAGGCTAGAGTACCCAAACAATTATGAAAAGGCCAGTGTGCCTAATAAATGTAATGTTTTGATCATTCTTAATAATAAATACATCGTTGGATTCTAGACGAACAAGGACTAGAGTTATAGGGGGCTATGATTCCACAAGAGAGGGGGCTTGAGGGGCTAAGTGCTTATTTATTTTATATTACCCATTTTGTGTAATGGGGAGGGGGAAATTAGTTACATGAGCTCTTGGGGGAATTCCAAGAGGTTCTTGATCCCCACAAATTACAAAAACCCATCCCTGGTCTGTGGAAGGGGTTCCCCGGGTTGGATAATTCTTTCATTCATTTTGGTCATTCACTCACTCTCATTCCCATCCCCATTATGGTGTTGTTGTTGGTCACCTCAAGCGTTCATTCACCCAATTTTTTCACTGTTCATCCTCTCTCATGGAGTCTGTAGTCCATTCATTCATTCACTCACTCACCTTTCCTCATTTTCGTGTCTTGGCTTGGGAAAGGAAGACAAAATGTTAAAGAACAACCACGGTTGTTGGATATAGAGATTGATGGTGTAATCCATCCATGATTGGAGGCTTGCATGTCTGAGATGATTGGAATGTGTTCAAATTTGATCACAACTGCGAGTCCTTAGAGTCCCATAATGGAGATTTTGGACCAACTACACTAGAGCCATGGAAGGAGAGGGATTACTTAAGGGACTACATGGAAGAGAAGGGTGGAGGTCCATTCTCTTGGGTGGTGCAGGATGGGTAGAAGACAACTAGGTACTTGGATTTTTGTGAGTGCTAGAGAATCATGTGTGAGCTTGAGTGCTGACTAGTTTGGGAAGCCAAGTAACACTCTGGAACCGTCCTTGTGGATTCATAGCCATGGATTAGGGGTGACATTTCTATTGAAACTTGGAACAACAATGTCTACGATTGGGTGGAACGTCCTTGGTTTGTAGCCAGTTGGTGTATTGTTTTATAAAAGATAAGTGCTCTCTGTTAGGGTTTCTTTTGCTTGTGTTTTTATTTCCACAGTGTATCAAATTATTATACCTGAGATTGTACCTATAATATGCATGCTTGCTAGTTAATGTTGTGCATGGTATATTGTGCATGTCTTTTATGTTGTGGTATGAATCTTGATCATTGCATGTATGTATTTCATGCTATTTATTAATTAATTGTTATTGGAGATTTGAAATCATCCAAGAGGTGCGTTCTTGGTGTGGCATGCCTGTCTTGTGGGAGGATGGGTATCTTACAGTTTGGTAACATAGTAGAATTGTAGTGGTGTTTCCTGACTTGGTTGGTCAGGGACGTTACATAATTGTGAAAACTTTATATTGATGGAAATAAATTTCGATGTAGACGATGATGGTACAAGTTTCAATGATTTAAGGTTGCTACATTTTCCCCAGAAATTAAAATATCAGTCAACTTCATTTTTAATGGGAGTGCATGACATTTCAACTTCACCAACTCGTATATTGAGATCCGGGTGATAGATTTGGGAAAATTTTATATCTATGGAAATGTAATATAATGAATATAATATCACAACTTGTTTCCATCACTAAAAAGTTGATTTTTTATGATAGAAAATTAAAACACAGTCCCTCGTTTAAAAAGGGGAAATCAATTAATTTTTTGAAAATAAAAGTCTAATTAAAAAATTTTATTAAAAAGGGAAAGGGACCCATTTTAGATATGTATATATTGATGATATAATTTCATTAATGAAGAATTAATGAGGCTTTAATTAAAGATAATACTTCAAGAAAATAATTGTACAAGAAATTCAAGAAGAGGAAAATCCCTAACTACTCAAGTAGTTAAGATCTCATTTAAAAAATGAAAGAATGGCTTCATCAAGTGTTCCAAGAGTCATAATTTGATCCAGGGGATCAAATTTTGCTCAAAATTCAAAGTTCTTAGAATCACTTCAAATCAAACAAGTGCATAGGCCTCGTCATCACAAACCCAATGCAACTCCAATGGGTTCAAACGGACATCGGATGAGTGAGATATCGCGTTCTATTCAAATTGTCAAATAGGGAAAAAAAATTGTTGACTGTACAGTCCATACAGTTGCTGATGTGGCAAGGCCGTACACTGATGTGGAAGGTGCTGAGTTGGCAGACAATTGGTAGTTGTGAGGTCAAATCATTTCTCGACACGTGGCACATTTTTGACAAGTGGGATGGTGCCACATGGCCCAGACATGGGCTGCCACATGGCACCATATTTAATTTGGTTTGGTTGTTTAAAATTATATGGAGTCCATGGGGATCGAACCCCGGACCTACCACCATGGTGGAGTGCCTTCACATGGTGTGGGTTACCAATAACCCATTCGTTGTTTCTTGTTATGTATATGGTTTTATTTATATTTAAGTTTGAACTATGGTATGGTTTGGGCACAATCCGTGATGGGGCTAAGCCCCAACCCCCATTCATATGCGGATCACCATACGACCACACCGCACATGCGTTTCAAATGAAGTCAAAGCCATGTGTGCCTGAACACTTGTTGTTTGCCCATAATTTTTAAAACTTATCCCTTTTGTGTGCGGGGGGCGTGGTCATATGGACCATGTGCTCAACAACTTTGCGGTTAGAGGGCTAGGTTCCCTAACCATTCTATAGTTGCACACATTTTTTGGTTATGTGCGTGGTGCTAGGTTTAAGCACAAAAAAATGCGTAGAGGCTAGGTTGGACACACAGAGGTGCATTTTGGCAATCCAGAGACAACAAGTTTGAAGGGGAACTTTCAGGAAGCCCATCTTCTTCAATTTTTGGCCAAATCAGGTGTCAAAAAAGCCTAGCTAGGGGTTTTTGGACGTTCTGAAGCCATTGGAGCTATCTATTTGGCATTTTGAGCATTGTAAAATAGATATTTTAGCACTTTGAGAAAATAATATAAAATATCCATTGGAAGCTGGACCAGGAGATGTAGCCTAAGAGAGGGGTGAACTCCTTTATCATTTGTTGTGTTATGTGTTTATTGTTCACTGTATTTGCTGGTTATTATTTGCATCTTGAATGTGTAATTTTCTCTGAAATTTTTGTTTTCAAATTGATCCTTTTGCATAAGCACACTTAAATAAAACTTTGCAAATATTTTCAAGAATACAAGATTTTATCATTTTCAGATCAAGTTGGTATCAGAGCATAGGTTTTTGAAGGCTTGATTATTTGCAAGTGTTTGTTTTTTGATGCTCACAAGGTTGAAACTCACAAGAGGAGAAGGTCATCTTGTGGAGCCAAGTTCTCATCCTTCAAGAAGAAAGATTATATTATCGCCTCAAGCTTCAAGTGTTGAGATTTGGGTACCTTGGAAAGTGGTCCCCATGTGCTTATGAGTCTCTAAGCACAAAGGGGGAAGACTTTTACCCTCATACTTTACTTTATGATTCTAATTTCACTTTGACTTAGGAGTTTTAAGTCAAAAGTGA
>ML791396.1:166764-179369 GCA_009831015.1 Picea engelmannii
CTCGTCCTTGGGAAAGTATTTCCATGGACTTTGTAGGAGGTCTACCTATGTCTAAAAAAAATCATGATTATCTTTATGTTGTGGTTGATCGATTTAGAAAAATGTGTATTTTGATGCCTTGTAAGAAGCAGGTTACAACTGAGAAAATGACACAAATGTTCTTTTAGCATGTTTGGGTACATTTTGGATTGCCTAAATCCATTATTTCTGATCGGGATTCTCGATTTATTGGGAACTTTTGGTCAAGTTTATGGGTACTCATGGACACCAAACTGAAAAAGAGCACATATTTTTGTCTGCAAAACGATGGTCAAATAGAAGTGGTCAATAGAACAATGGTGCATCTTCTTCGTGGTTATTGCAGCAAGCATCCTAAACTTTGGGATAAGCATTTACACTACATTCAACATGCTTACAACTGAGCTAAGCACTCTTCAACTCAAACATCTCCATTTGAAGCATGTTTTGGCTATTTGCCCAAATCTCCTTTAGATTTTATCTTTGGGAAGGATATTGCTATTGATGGTCAATATGACATTGATAGGGCAAAAAAGTTCATTGAACAAATTCTCGATACATCAAATGGTACAAGAATAGTTGGAAAAGAGTCAAGCCAAGTACAAGACAAGACATGGCAAGCATTGTGTTGATCACAGTTTCCATGTTGGAGATGAAGTTTGGCTTTACATTAGTAAGGAGAGGCTTAAAGGAGAAGGTAAAAAACTAAAACCAATTAGATATGGTCCTTTCAAGATTCTTGAGAAGATTGGTAACAATGCCTTCCATTTGGATTTGCCTCCTTATATGCAAATATATGCAGTTGTTAATGTTGAGAATTTGAAATTGTATGAGCCTCCTTTGATTGATGATCAAGGAGAACATGTTCAGATTCCTTCTATAGATGATTTCTCCCCAGAATATCTTATAGAATTGCATGAAGACATAATCCTTGACAGGAGGATGAGAACTTCAAAACGGGGAAATGTGGAATATCTTCGAATTGGTCTTAAAGGCACAAATCCAAGAAAAGCCAAGTGGATTGAGGTTGGGAAGGTGAGGGAACTATACCCTCAGCTTTAGATAGACTGAAAGTAGACTTTTGGAGGTCCAAAAGCTTTCCAATGGGGAGGTGTGATCCAGGGGATCAATTTTTTCTCAAAATTCAAAGTGCTCAGAATTGCTTCAAATCAAACAGGTACATAGGCCTCATCATCATGAACCCAACGCAACTTGAACGGGTTCAAATGGACATCAAATGAGTGAGATATCGTGTTCTGTTCAAATTGTCAAATAGGCAAAAACAAATTGCTGACTGTACAGTCCATACAGTTGCTGAAGTGGCAGGGTCGTACTCTAACATGGCAGGTGCTGAGTTGGCAGATAGTTGGCAGTTGTGAGGACAAATCATTTCTCGACACATGGCACATTTTTTACAAGTGGGATTGTGCCACGTGGCCCAGACATGGGTTGCCACGTGGAACCGTACTTAATTTAGTTTGGTTGTTTAAAATTATATGCAGTTCATGGGGATCGAACCCCAGACCTCCTGCCATGGTGGAGCGCCTTCACACAGTGTGGGTTACTAATAACCCATGTGTTGTTTCTTGTTATGTATATGGTTTTATTTATATTTAAGTTTGAACTATGGTATGGTTTGGGCACGGTCCGGGCTGGGGCTAAGCCCTAGCCCCCATTCATATGTGGATCACCATACAACCACACTGTGCTCACGTTTCAAACAGAGTCAAATCCCTGCACACCTGGACACTTGTCATTTGCCCATAAGTTTTAAAACTTATCCCTTTTGTGTGTGGGGGGTGCGGTCATATGGACCATGTGCTCAATGACTTTGCGGTTAGGGGGCTAGGTCCCAAACTGTTCTATAGTTGCGCACATTTTTTGGTTATGTGCATGGTGCTAGGTTTAAGCACGGAAAACGTGCAGAGGCTAGGTTGGACACACAGAGGTGCATTTTGGCGATCCAAAGACAACAAGTTTGAAGGGGAACTTCCAAGAAGCCTATCTTCTTCAATTTGTGGCCAAATCAGGTGCCGAAAAAACCTAGCTAGGGGTTTTTGGACGTTCTAAAGCCATTGGAGCCATCTATCTGGCATTTTGAGCATTGTAAAACACATATTTTATCACTTTGAGAAAATAGTATAAAAGATCCATTGGAAGCTAGACCAGGAGATGTAGCCCAAGAGAGGGGTGAACTCCTTTATCATTTGTTGTGTTATGTGTTTACTGTTAACTATATTTGCTGGTTATTATTTGCATCTTGAATGTGTAATTTTCTCTGAAATTTGTGTTTGCAAATTGATCCTTTTGCATAAGCACACTTAAATAAAACTTTGCAAATCTTTTCAAGAATACAAGCCTTTATCATTTTCAGATCATAATTGTCAGAGGGGCAGGGAAGGATATCAGAGGAAGAAGAATGTACAACCATGAATGTATAGACAAACTTCTTATCAATGAAGAGATATATCCATCTTCTCCAGTTTTTCTATTCTTCTACACCATTTCTCATATCTTTATGCTTAAGTCTCTGAGTTGGGCACAAGGTTGAGTTCTTGACTGTTATTCTTGTATTCTTCCAAAATATTTTTCTTGTATAATCATGGAGTATTTACATCCATGTATTGTACAATTCCTGCAGAAACCCCGATAGATCTAGAATTCTAGTTAAATTGAACACAAACAATTTTTCAATATTCAAGAGATGAGAGAAAGTTTTTGCTCCATAAATGAAAGAATTATATTAATAAAAAATGAATATACATGAGCAACCGTCCTCAAAAAGAAGAGAGGAGGTGAATATATAGAATTTCCAACATAGAAATTCTAGTCAAAAAAGATAGAAATAGCTAAAATAGGTGTCATAAGCTAAGGGACACCACATAGTTCAACCTAGACCACTAAAGATACATGCCACACACTCATTAATTTCCACAAGAGTCAATTGATGCACATTAGCTCACTCAATCTCACTTAACTAACAAGAGAAGCAGTTCCAACTCACTTAACTGACCCGAAATAGTAGTTACTAATAATAGTAACGACAGAAATCATTAATTAAGGAATAAATCTCTAACTCAAAGAGGAGGTTCACATTCCCCAATAATAGATGAGTTTTTTCATGGGGTAGTTGGAATAAATCATGAATAAATCAAGAAAATCAAGAATAAATCAAGAAAATCAAGAACCAGGAGTTGAGTCTTGATCTAAAATTAGCAGTTTTCCCTAAAATATAGGGATGAGGCACCCTTCTTCTCTATGTGGAAAATTTAAGTGAAATAAAGTGTAAATGAATGTATTAACCAAGATCTAGGAGTCTAATCTAGGTATAAACTAATGTAAGTTAGGGTTATGCTCCAACACCCCCCCATTTTAGGTACTCATTACATAAAAGAACTCCTCATGAAAAGAGNAAATGTTGAGTGGCCAAAAGTGACCTACTCAGTTGTCTCCACCACTCCAAGCATAGCTCTCAGTTATGAAAAATTCTTTTCAGTGAAGGACTTGGTGAAGATGTCTGCAACCTGCTGCTCTGTGGGGCAGTACTACAGTGAAATGACTCTATCATAGATTAGCTCGCAGATGTAATGCATGTGATGAACTTCCCATCTGCGAGAAGCAACAATGGCCAAAACTAGTCGAATGGAGTCCATTTTTGCAACAAGTGTAAATGTCTTTGTGTAGTCTATGCCATGTACCTGTGAGTATCCTTTTGTGACAAGTCGAGCTTTGTACTTTTTGATCTCACCATCTACAAAAATATTTTTTTTATATATCCATCGACATCGAACAAGCTTTATTCCTTTCGGAAGTGGAACCGAGTCCCATGTGTTGTTGTCCATAAGAGCAGAGTACTCTTCATCCATGGCAGCCTCCCAAAGTGGGTTTCCAACAGCCTCAGAGTGTGAATTTAGATCTGAACCAAGTGACATATAGAAATGTATGGGAAGCAAAGGTTTTGTGGCAGCCAAGGCTTGAGGAGCCCCAAAAAACTGTGATCTAGTACTTCTTGTATCCGCAGGATCACCGACTAGTTCACTTGCATCTTGTAGGGTTTTCTCTGCTCAAGTTGGAAACTGAGTTGGAGAAGCCATGACCTACTACTAATCCTCTATATCAGACCAAAAATTATTCTCTGATGGCTTCTCTAAAGTGCTCAAATAATTTTCTGACTCCTCCTCATCAGTGACAACAAGCGGTTCCTCGGCAGGGTCTTCTGAAAAGTCATGCAGTGATTCTTCTTCAAACTTCACACTTTGAGCTAGAATGAACTTTTCAGTGTGAAAATCCAGTAATATATATCCTTTGAAACATTCAGTATATCCAACAAATATTCATTTAACACTTTGAGGCTCCAAATCCTTCATCTTATCTGTCGGAATGTGAGCCCATGCTCGTGAACCAAAAATACGAAAGTGCGGCACTTTCGATTTCTTACCGGTCCAACATACAAAATGAGTGGTGCCTTTGAGTGATTTGCAAGGAAATAAGTTCAGAATGTATGCTTCACAATTAATAGCTTCATCCCATATCTTGGGAGCTAATGATTTCGACTATAGCATACAATTTGCCATCTCTTTTAAGGACCGGTTTTTCCTCTCTGCAACACCGTTCTGTTGTGGTGTATATGGCACTGTGTGTTGTAGTTGCATACCTGCATCAATAAAAAGTTGTTGCACATACTTGTTGACATAATCCCCCCCATTATCAGTACAGAGTATCTTAATCTTACACCAAAAATCATTCTCAGCAAGTGCTTTAAATTCTATAGGGCATTCAAATACTTCCGATTTTAATTTCAAAAAAAATACCCAAGTAAAGCAAGAGAAATCATCTATGAAGGTGAGTACATATCGATCCTTACTGATTGAAGGCTGAAGTAATGGGCCCGTGATGTCACTCTGAATAACCCCAAGAGGTGAAGAATCTCTCTATGCCTTCCCTTTATCAAACATTTTCTCTGGATGCTTGCCAAGAATGCATCCTTGACATACAACGCTTGTGAATTTAATAGCTGGCAATCCTTCTACCATGTTTTCCTTGTTGAGTCGATCCAAGTAATTATAGTTTAGATGGAAAATATTTCATGCCATAACCTTCTGATATCATTAGATTGTGACAGAAATACAGTGCTAATAGATTTAGGAACAATGTGGGAGAAGAAATACAAACAAGATCCGTGATCTGCAATTCCATGTGCAAGCTGTGAGCCTATGGAAATGTCGGTAATCATTGCGGAGTCTGGAGTGAACTCC
Organism: Picea engelmannii; assembly: GCA_009831015.1. Classification (NCBI taxonomy): domain Eukaryota; kingdom Viridiplantae; phylum Streptophyta; class Pinopsida; order Pinales; family Pinaceae; genus Picea; species Picea engelmannii. Next base: position 172,038 of record ML791396.1, read on the forward strand.
ACTTTCATTCCAGAGCTAGAATGAGTGATATGATATATTGAGAGAATATTTTTGGACAGTGATGGAACATGAAGCACATTTGTGAAGCAACCCGCTTCAAGATCAACAATTCCTTCTCTGCACACCTTTGTGGGTGTGGCATCTCCCAAGTAAATTGGGGATCTGGTGCTTTCTTCGATGCAGGAAAATTCATCTTTTGATGCAGCCATATGGTTCGATGCACCTGAATCAAGGATCCAAGATGATGGATTGGATGTGATAGCCATTAAAGCATGACCATCTCATGCTCTCCCTCCCATTCTGTTATCATCTTTCTTCTTTGGATTTTCAGGCACCGTGAGATTGTGTTGCTGCAATTTCTTAGCCATCTCATCGATAGTCTTCCTCATGCAATTTTATTCGGGATGAAAACCATTGGAATAGTAGATGCAAAGTTTTCTTTCCTTTTTTTTCTTACCCTTAGGCTCAGAAGAGTTATCTGAAGATTGTGCAAATCTCTCCTTCTTCGATTCAGGAAATGTACCCGTTCCTTTTTTCTTGTCTTTTCCACTGCTCTTTGGAGCATTAGTAGCCGCAAGTGCTTGGTTCTTGGAACGCTTGATGGAACCCATTTGGACTAACTTATATTTCTCTTGAGTCAATGATGCAATGAAATCATTCAATGGAGGCATTTTTCATTTTTCCTGAGTCAATTTAGATGCTTGAAAAGACGACACAAATATGGAATATTCAGGGCCTAATTTTGAGAGAATTGAAAGGATGCGTTGTTCTTCCTCTTTAGTGACTCCACATGCATTAAGTTCAATGAGGACGGATTTGAACTTGGTGAATAATTCTTGCAGGTTGCTGAAATGAATTGGACTTAGGGATATGAGTTCATTCTCCAGTTGATGCACTCTCATTGCATCCTGCTTGCCGAATAGTCCTTCCAATGTGGTCCAGACCACCTCGGGAGTAGTGGCTCCATTGACATGAAAGAGGAGATCTATGGAAATTGATAGGCATATCATCCCAATTGATTCATCTAATTTATTGAAATACTTTATCTTCTCCGCTGCAGCAGTCGATTCTTTCTCCATTCCCATTGTTACCCGGTAAATCCCTTTGCTTCGGAGGAGCAGAGAAATCTCTGTCTTCCATTTGAAGTAATTGAAAGGATTTAGAATGTGTTTTGTGGGCTGAGAGAGATGATCCATTTCTATTTTTTGTGCCTCATGATGATCTATACCTGCAAATAAAACCGTGTACAATCCACTAGATTCAATCTAGCTCTGATACCATGTAGAATTCCTGCAAAAACCCCGATAGATCTAAAATTCTAGTTAAATTGAACACAAACAATTTTCTGATATTCAAGAGATGAGAGAAATTTTTTGCTCCATAAATCAGAGAATTATATTAATAAAAAATGAATATACATGAGCAACCATCCTCAAAAATAAGAGAGGAGGTGAATATATAGAATTTCCAACATAGAAATTCTAGTCAAAAAAAGATAGAAATAGATAAAATAGGTGTCATAAGCTAAGGGAGACCACATAGTTCGACCTAGACCACTAAAGATACGTGTCATACACTCATTAATGTCCACAAGAGTCAAGTGATGCGCATTATCTCACTTAATCTCACTTATCTGACAAGAGAAGCAGTTCCAATTCACTTAACTAACCCAAAATAGTAGTTACTAATAATAGTAACGACAAAAATCACTAATTAAGGAATAAATCTCTCACTCAAAGAGGAGGTGCGCATTCCCCAATAATAGATGATTTTTTTCATGGGGGAGTTGGAATAAATCATGAATAAATCAAGAAAATCAAGAACCGGGAGTTGAGTCTTGATCTAAAATGAGCAGTTTTCCCTAAAATCTAGGGATGAGGCGCCCTTCTTCTCTATGTGGCCAAATTAGGTGAAATAAAGTGTAAATGAATGTATTAACCAAGATCTAGGAGTCTAATCTAGGTATAAACTAATTTAAGTTAGGGTTATGCTCCAACATGTACATGACTTTCAAAACTTTTGTAATGAAGAATATTTTTCATGAATAGACTCTACTAATAATTATTTCAGGGTTGATTTTGGTTGTATCTTGTAACTTTGAGTCTTAAGTATGAGGTATTTGGGATTGACGTATCAAATTATCTTTTGACCTTGATAGCAGTACTCTTTTAAAATTATTTGAGATGATCAAATTATTCTCTCCTATTTTTCGTGAAGAAGACATGGGTGTATTTATATATGATTAAGAAGATTGTGTATTTGATGTTGATCATATAAAAAAATTTATGTCGAAGCCCTCCTTCAATATTTTCAAATGTTTAAAGACTTCTTGCTACATACAAAGATTAGATTAGGTTATTGAAGAACCATATCATTTCATACATTCAAGCAATAAATACCTAGGGTTTACTTCCTAAGTATTCTCCTAATCCAAGATATCATAGATATATATTTTTGACAAAGAGGATTACCACCTCTCTAAAAATGCATGGGGATTCATATCCTCGTGAGCTTGTTGTTTTTGTCCTGATGGATTCAAGCGTCAACACCTACTTATTTTTTTCAAAAAACTTGGTTTCTTCTTGAGTCCAAGAAAATTCTTCCTTTCGTAATAATTTTTTTAGAGATTCCACTATTTGACCATAGTTCTTGACAAAATTCTGGTAATATCTTGTCAATCGTAAGAATACTTTAAGTTTCTTCAAGGTTTTTGGAACTGGCCATTCCCTCTCAGAGTTAATTTTGTTAGGGTCCACTTTTACACCTTCATGAGATATAATATCACCCAAATATTCCACTTCCTAAACCCCAAAGGAATTGTTGGCAAATATTTAACAGACAGTGAATGCTTGTCATTGATGGCAAGTACAGTAATGAAGATGGCATGAGTATAGAAAGTATGTAATAGATGGGCATTATGAGAAGATGTTGCAGAGAAGATTGGAATAAGCTCAGAAGAGATAGTGTAGAGGATTGTTGGCAAGAATAGCGATGACAAAGATCAACATGATCAACAGCGCAGTGATAATGAGGGAGGAGCAGCAAAAATGATCGTTGGATCAACAATTCAGAATTCCTGATGACTGTCAGATCTCAATGTAGACAAGAAGAGCATGCAGATATGGAGAATAGATCTCGGGCGTTAGATCCGAGCATGAGGATTGACCATCATAGGATCTAGGAGAATCTTCACGATCCTTAAAAGTGCAAGGTGAAGCGAGTTCACGAAATCTTGAAATCTCGATGTAGACACAATGAAGACTTGTGAAATCACGAAAATATCCTGACCGTCAATACACCAAAATACGTGGACCGTTGATCTAAGATCCATTTCGGAGTTTCGCCTATTGTGACTTGGAGTGACAAGAACCTCCATCGAAGGAATCACGAGATGCAAATTCATGATGAGATCTGGACTCTAGATTCATCGAGATTGTGGACTATTGATCTAAGCTCCATTTCAAAGTTTCGCCTATCGCAACTTAGAGTGACAAGAACCTCCACTGAAGGAATTGTGAGATGCAAATTCACGATGAGATTTGGACCGTAGATTCATCGAGATCATGGACCGTTGATCCCACGCCATTTTGGAGTTTCACGAATCACGACTTGGAGAGGCAAGAAACATAATCACCGAAATCGCGATATGCAAAATCATGATATGCGAAATCATGATTTAATCGCAGTCATCAGATCAAGATATGATCTGGACCATTGATCCGACTCCTTTTCAGAGTTTCGTGAATTGTGACTTGGAGAGGCAAGAAACATAACCACAAGAACCCTGAAATCACAATATGATCTGAGCCATTGAATTAAGATCAGATCTGGACCGTCGAATTATAGGACAAGTCATTGACTTGGAGTCAACGGAGCATGGTGTGGAAACTCGCGAGATGCGAGATCGCAATAACATCTAGACCGTCGGATCTATGGAGATTTCAACCGTCGATCAGACTTGATGAAGTTTATAAACTCGTGAAATATGAAGCACCTTTTGGCACAGCCTATGGTCATCGTCGGTGGTCACGAGAAGGGAAGGAGTCAGTTCAAATAAGCTCTATTTCAGGGTTTCAGGGATCGTGACTTGGAGAGTCGAGATGCCTCATCTCCAGATTCATGAAATGCAAATTCACGAAAAGCACTTTATGCATAAGCACTTGGTCATGGCCATGGTCATATAGAGGAAGGAGCTAGCATAGAAAAGATCTGTATCGGAGTTTTGGAGATTGCGACATGAAGTGTCAAGTCACTTGGCCATAGGAAGGCCGAAATGCCGAAACCTGATTTAAAGGCAAGATTAATAAAGTTCATCCAATGGTACATATAAACTTGAATATGATCGGAGGGCTACTGTTCTCTCTCACAGTTAATTCATCCGTTACGAATCAGTTAGCAAAACCGATTCATGATTCCTAATCGGTTGGCGTTTCAGTTGCTTAGATGGTTTTTCTTTTGGCTAAGAAGATGCAAAGTGTAACTACTATTGGTGTGGTGCATAAAAGAAAAAGATACAAACTGTGCATGGTTGGTCGTTCTGGACGAAAAATGAATTAAACTGTAAGAAAGGGAAAATCATAGGATGCGCAGTGTGAGACTGAAAATATGCGCAGTGTGAGATAAAAGTTAGAGAAGAGTAACAAATGAGGAAAAGACTTGAAGCAAAGTAGAATGATAGAACAAGTTGAATCAGAGCATAATTGCAGAACAGACAAAGGAAGAGAAGAATTACAGAACAGTTAGAAGAAGACCAGATTTACAGAATAGAGAAGAAGTGGTAAGAATTGATTTATCTGTGTAATTGGTTGTTTAATTATTCATTTATATTTCAGGGTGTTTTGGAGGTGCTAGGGAGGACTATTGTCCTTAGAGGTTCAAGTGGGAGCTTGAACACAGGGAGTTGTAGCTTCCATCTGGTTACATCCAGAGAAACCAAGGTAGCAGGGTGGTGCAAGGGAGAACAAGTGTTCTCGGTTATACATGTTGGAGCCTGTGTAACTGGAAGTTGATGCTTCCATCCAGTTGGTGCCGAAACATTAGGGGAGTTGGTGCTTCCTTCTAGTGGGTGCTAGAGAAACAAGAGAGCCGGTGCTCTCAAACAAGTTGCAACTTGTAAAACAGAGGTAGTAGCCTCACATTGAGTTGGTGCTCAATTATAGATGATGTACATAACTTAAAAGACTGCCTATCATTTCGAAGAAGAAGAGGTTTTCTCCCTTTATGGGTTTCCTCGTGAAAATATGTTTCTGTGTATACCTTATGTGTGACTGATGGTCATTACTTTTATTGTCCATATGCTGTATAATGTTGATGATCACTTGAAGAAAGATTAAGAATGTATTAATAGACTTAAAATTGTTTAAGCATAATAACAACTGATTCACCCCCCCCTCTTAGTTGTCTTAGTAATTTCAACAGGAACACTTGGAAGGATTTTCATAAATTTTTCGCTCTTCTGAAAGTTGTAATACTATGTCAACATGCTGTACATTCTCTTCCCAATATTTTTTGTCGATTAGTATGTCATCAAAAAATACTAACACAAATTTTCTAAGGAAGGGTTTGAAAATAGAATAATCAATCTTTGAAATGTTGATGGTGCATTAGTAATTCCAAATGGCATAACCAAGAACTCATAATAACCTTCACGTCTTCTAAAGGTTGTTCTAGGAATGGAATCCTACATCTTTTTGATTTGATGAAATCCTGAACAAAGATCCATCATATTAAATAAAATTTGTCCATGAAATTCATCTAATAATTCACCAATGAAATGAATAGGAAACTTATATATGATGGTCATTTTTTTGAGCTATCTATAATATAGACACATATGACATGAACCATCCTTCTTCGTAACTATCACTACTGGAAAAGAGAAAAAAATTTGGCTAGGTTGAATGATGCATGCTTCTAAAATTTCATGGATTATATGCTCAATCTCACTCTTCTATACATATCGATACTTTTAAGGCCTAATGTAACACCCCTATTTCCCCCATCTTGTAATTAATCATTAATAATGATTACCATGCTATGGCATGTCAACAATGCAAATGCATTATTCTTTATATTTCCAATGACTGACTGTGGGGGTGAATCCTTGAAGTACTGACCATGATATCATTAGAGGAAAGAGTGAGGAAAATATATAGAGGGTTCATTATGTCAAAATGACCCAAACTCTCTTTGTTGAAATAATCATCCTCATCTAGATTTCAAGGAACAATCAGTTAATGAGAAAAGGACTGGTGGTTGAACAATAAACTACCCCCATGAATGGAAGCATGGATGGTCTGGGTGAGGATACATAAAAAATTTTATCCCGAAGTACCACAGAGTGCAGTTTTCCTACGAGCCCAAACTGACCCGATTTTCTTCTGACATAAGGAACAAGACATGTATAGAACCTTTATGGGGAGGAAAAATGCATGCAATGATACATACGAGGGAAGACAATAAGGGGACACACCGAGAGGGGGTGGGATACCTAGATATAAAGAGAGAAAGAGGAAGAGTGCGTGAGGATATCAAGCTGAGAAGAAGCAATGGAAGATTAAGTTGTTCTAGTTATTGGAGAGAACAAGAGAAATGATCTCTGAGAATTTGCAAAAACCATAATCTAAGCAGAAGGTCGCTAGCTTGATGCTGAGGGAGCATCTGATAAACCTTGTAGAGGCCGTGAAAGAGAAAGAACCTCTTATAAATTGCAAAATTTCCGTAGTGATATAATTGTAAATGTGTTGAACCTACACATAATAGATCTAGATAAACAATAATACACAGATTTGCAGAGAGAATTGGAAAAGGAAGAAGAAGGAGAGAAATAATGGAAGAATTATCATTAACCATTGTGAATAATGAATAATTTACACATGATATACTTTGTATATCTCAATGAGTTCGACTTGAGGTGAACCAAGTCACCATAGTGGTGGTATAGAGTGATCTAGACACACACCAGTAGTTACAGGAGTGAACTGCCACCTATTCTAGTCTCTCAGGCAGTTACGAGAGTGAACTGCCACCTAGTTGAGTTAACTAGTCAACTAATCTTCAATTAACTGACTGAACATACAGTAGTGAGGAGTTAACTAATGGAATCAAGGCTAATGCACCACTATGGTGATGATACCAAGGCAAGGTCTAATTATCATGGTGATGATCCCAATGTTTCCTAGTGATGATCCCAATGCAACATCTAAACTCAACTCAACTAGTCAAACTGAAGTGTCAACTGAAAGAGAATATTCTCGAGGTGGAATATTCTCCCCTAAAATATAGGAGACTGGATAATGACTAATTGTGACTAATAAAAAAATAAAAACCTTA
>ML791396.1:186417-202255 GCA_009831015.1 Picea engelmannii
ATGAGGCTCTGAAAGGTGGAGGGGGCGTTACACAAACCAAAGGGCATGACCAAAAACTCGTAGTGGCCCTCATGAGTGTGAAAGGTCGTCTTGGGAATGTCGAACTCTTTCATGCGTATCTGGTGATAGCCCGAGCGAAGATCAAGTTTGGTGAAGAATTGGGCGCCACTCAATTCATCCAGTAGGTCATCAATGACAGGAATGGGAAATTTGTCTTTGATGGTGAGTTTGTTGAGAGCACGAAAGTCAAGACACATTCTCCAAGAACCTTCTTTCTTCATTACCATGATGACCGAAGAGGAGTAAGGGCTCGTACTAGGACGGATGACTCTGGGAGTAAGGAGTTCCTGGACCATTTTTTCAATTTCATTCTTTTGTGCAAAGGGGTGGCGATATGGACGTATATTGGGGGGAAGGCTTCCTGGGACAAGGGGAATGGAATGATCATGGACACCGCGGGAAGGAGGGAATTCTTGGGGAGTGGAAAAGACTGTTTGATGTTTAGAAAGGAGGGCTTGGAGGTCTTGGGGCACAGGTGGGATCTCGGTGGCTTGTATGGCGTGGAGTTGGGCTATGACACCCAAATGACCTTTTTTGAGCAATTTTTCCATGCGATGAGAACTGATGATTTCAAGAGAACCCACAGTGGTGCCTTGAAATTTATGTTTGTGGCCTCCTTGGTCAAATTGCATGGTTAAGTTATGAAAATCCATGAGAATGGGACCCAAGGTTCTTAGCCATTCGGCACCCAACACAATGTTGCAACCGCCCATGTCAATAGCAAACATATGGGATTTGAGGTTGTAGTCACCTATTTGAAGACACACATTTACACAGCGCCCGCCACATTTCATAGAACCACCATTGGAAATCATGATTTGGAAATTATTGAAAGCATGGATGTAGCAATGGGTTTCTTGGGCAATGCAGCGATGAATAAAATTGTGGGTGCTACCACTATCAACCAAGATGATGACCTTTCAGTGCTTGATGTAACCGATTAGATTGAGGATTTGGGGGGCAAAGAAGCTAGTGAGAGCATTGAGGGAAATGATTGGTTCCACTTCGGGAGGATCGGAGGGAGGGTTTATTTCAGAAATTTCTAGTGACTCGGGCATAGGGGAGTCAACATCTTCTTCCTGAATATCCTCAGAGATGGCCATAAAGAGATTTTGTTCCTTACATTTGTGACTTGGGAAATATTTGTCATCACAATTATAACATAGGCCTTTGAGTCGGCGTTTAGCCATTTCAGCCCTGGTCAATTTTTGGATTTTTAATGGGGCGGAGGGAGTGGTGGGGTTTAGTACTGGTTTAGGGCGCGGGATAAAGGAAGGCTTACGGTTTTGAGAGGAAACAATTTTTTGTTCTTCTTTAGCGTTTTTGGTAGCCTCCACCCAAGTCGTAGGTCGAGCCATGAGGACATGTGCCCGAATCTCCTCCTTGAGGCCACTGATAAAACACTCTCGAAAGAAAGCATCACTCATGCCCTCTGTTCGAAAGGCCAGACGCTCAAATGAAGCTATGAAGTCTTCGAGTGTGCCTGATTTCTTCAATTTTTTCAAACGGCCCAAATGGTTGGTGTCAGTGTCAAAGCGTTCATAAATCTCAGCAACAAATTGGGTCCAAGAAATATACCCTTGACGTGAAGTTTTTCTCCATTGCCACTATTGCTAGCGTTCTTGATATAGATGGAGAACACCATACTAGAGTTTGGCGAAGTCATCTGTAATGTTGTATAAAGAGAAATAATGTTCCATTTGTGTGACCCAACCAGTGGGGTCTGAGCCATCAAATTTGGTTACATCCACCCGCGGAAGGCGTATGTCCCTTTGAAAGTGATGGGGTTGAAAGGAATGGGAAGAAGTTTCACCTTCAGTCTTTTTATGTGCCTCAGGAAAAGAGTCATCGGTAGAGAGCTTGAGTTTGGTGCAGAGTGATGCAAAGACAAATTCCAGCTGGGTGGTCAGTTCGTGTTTGACTTCCACCATTGCGGACTGCATGAATACATTTACGGATGCATTCATGGAGGCATCACGGGAGGCAATAGTAGCACTGAGTTGTTGCACTTCTTGTTGGGTTTCAAGTAAACCAGGTTGCAGGGTGTTGAAGCGAGACTCTAGTTCTTGGTTACGGGTATGGGCCATGATGATGGGTGAACTGAAAAGGGAGCGAGTGGGGTCAGAAATTTTTGCAGAAAAATGATATGGATGAAAGTGATAAGGGAGAAGAGATGAATCTAATGGAATAGGTCTGAAATGATGGTGAAAAAATTTCCCGACTTTTTTTTTTTAACAACTGCGAGGTTATGCTTTTGTCTGAAGAATGTTGTAGTGCTAAAATCCCCAAATTCTGAACCAGAGAGTATTTACTTAGCAACCCGAACACAGATGCGTGTCAATAGATCTCGCCGATTTAATTTGTTTATGTTCCCCAAGGGTTAGGTATTCAAGGGTTCTACAGACAAGGGTTTGCCCTGTGCTATAGCTCTCTGATATACATGCAGGGTCCAACAGTAGTACTCAGCCCAATATCTCAAGGGACTAACTAAGGAGGATAGACCATACCCTTAGTCGTACTACCTGACTACCCAGGTACTAGAGAGTATCTTCCCGATTGTTTTTCTTGGTGACACTATAGCAGTCTAACGACCGATAGGTTTATCTAAAGAGGGATTCAGGAAATCTAGGCCATTCCATTCACAGGTGCTGTCTGATGCGCTACCACTCAAAGGGGTACCAATAGGGGTTACAAGGATGGCCAACAGATGTGCACTTAAGAACCACTTGTATTTCCTACGTGTATGAATCCCTCAACCGCGGGTTTATGCGCGTAACGACAGATCTCTGTGGCTTAAAGACGTCGGAATACGTCTCTACCTTGAAAAAAAAATACCCACAATTTCTGCCAAGGAAAGTGCTCTGATACCACTTGCAAGATACCAGATATATAAAATATGCAGAACAGAAATGAAATGCTAGAAATGATAGAATAACAGTAAAATATCCAGCATAATCTTCACAATACACAGAAATGATATACGAAATAGCAACAGATATAACACTTTGATTCAGATAGCAATGTTCACAGGCCTCTTCGAGGGGGCAACCTCCAGTCGAGCAGTGCTTTGTTACAATAATCTCCAAGATAGGGTTTTCATACCCTCGACCCTTATTTATACTAAATGTGTCTATTAAGAGAAGCATCTAGAGGAAGATCCTTCTAGAAGCGGAAGCTTCTATTAGGTCTTCTTACATCCACCTTATTCTATTTTATTGAAAGGTCTTATTAATATTGACCTTTATTACATCCGAATACATTGATCTACCTATGTGCGGGTTAGGACCTTAACAGTAGTGAAGAGTTAACTGAGGGAATCAAGGCTAATGCACCACTCTAGTGATGATGCTAAGGAAAGGTCAAATTATCATGGTGATGATCCCAATGAAACATCTAAACTCAACTCAACTAGTCAAACCGAAGTGTCAACTGAAAGAGAATATTCTCCAGGTGGAATATTCTCCTCTAAAATATAGGAGACTGGATAATGACTAATTATGACTAATAAACAAATAAAAACCTTAGGAAAAAGAAATCCTAGGTGTGTTTGAAGTAACTCCAACAATAATGGCTTGGCATGGGGGTGGCCAGAGCACTAAGAATGAATTCCTCTAAGCCTATGGTTGGGTGGAAAGGAGAAAACCCATAGTCAGTGGTCTATGATTGACTTCCATAGATAAGTATTTCAGTTACCCTGTGAACTTGAATCAAAATCCATGATTTGAATGTCTGTGATTGTGACAAATTGTGCCTCACATGAAATTGATGGTAATAGTGCTTACTATTCTTCTGTAAATTGTTGCATTTGAATGGTTGTAAGATGACAAGTTTGGCCTATGGGATGGTTGGTAAATCCTTAAGGTATTTTTACAAGGGATCAAATTCACATTTCTAGAGTTGGGGTAGACTCTATGGGACTTCTATATTCCTGTTGATCCTTCAAAAATACCTTTCCCTATTTTAGAACTTAAGTTCTATGAATGGATGGCACTTCCTTCAAACCAGTCGTCCAAGTAACTTTGGGCTCATGCCCATGACATTAACCAAATTTCTCTTGAGAGCTAAGGGTGTAGCCCTCGAAACTTGTCAAAAACCTCATATGACCAAGACCATGGAACCCAGCGCTACTCCCAACGAGATCTAAGCCTTCTGAGCTTCGGGGCTTTGGGGGTCTAGAGCTCTGGGATGTTGGAATACTCATAGAATCCAGTTTCCACCAAAGGTGACCTATAAAACTGGTAACTTAACTGATGACCGACGATTGGTAGTTAGTTACGCATAAATGTGGGATTAGTCCCTTTGCGAAACCCCAATCAACTTCTTGATCGAAAGGTAACGCAAGACATAGATCTGAGGACATTCATGATCTCCTATGATAGTTGGATCTACATTTTGGTCAGTCCAGTGTTGACCACTTCGGGAGATAAAAGGTGTTATAAAACCAAAGCCCCCAAATGTCAGAGTTGCGAAATAATGTAGGTCGTCGATATAAGGATCTTTCAGGACCCCTATCAACCATTTGATCATGGGGACATGTTTATCACGTCGAGAGCACATGGGGGTACACACGTTGAGCAACGATGATGCCATATGTGGTGGCCTTGTGACATAGTAAATAGATGTCAGTAACTCGAGGTAGGTTCCATGCATCTTGATAGCGTGTTTCAGGTTGACAAGTGTCCCTATAGGAGTGGCCAAACATTGAAACCTAGGGACCTTTGAGCTAGAGTTATGAGTCGTTAATATAGGGAGTCCAATGAGAACCTCTCCCAACCATCAGATCAACTAGTGGAAGGATTAGCATATATCACTTCGACGAAGATCTACTCCGAGAGAAAAAGGGCGTTAAACAATTGGAACCTCTGAACGTAGAACTCACAAAGTAATGCAAACTGTTGATCCAAGGATTATTTAGGATCTATATTGATTGTTGGATCTAGACCATGGTTAGTTCGACATTGACTTACTCCAGGAGAAAAAGGGCATTAAACAGTTAGAACCTATGAACGCTAAAGTTGCGAAGAAACGAAGGTCATAGATCTGTGGATCTACATGGACCTGTCTCGACCATGGGATGAAAAATAAATATTGGGAGGTGGATGGCATGATTTTGGAGAGGTTGGGGGTTCCTAGAGGATGTCAATCCGGAGTGACACGACATGCTAATATCACCTAAGGTGACGTGTACCCATGTTCGACATACCACGCGTCACCTTGATTTGTTCTTTTTAAAGACCTCATATGCCAATTGGAATGTAATACATGTATTCCATTAATAGGGTCACACGTCATCTCTATCTTTTACCACATGTCACCCCTTGGTGCATGGGTTTTTGACCCAATGGATAATCAGACCTAGGGAGTTTGGGATTTTTGTAGGTATGTTCCTAATAGTACGATGAGGAACCTCACTGAAGGCCGGAGCCACGTGGTAGTATTTCAGGACTTTGGGACTCTGGAAATGGTTCAAACATGGATAGGAAGGTCGAAGGGATGAAGACCTAGTGATCATGAAGGCGCGAGGAATGTCCCATGTAACTGACTCTCCAGTGGCCATGCCATATCTAAGGGATGAAATCCATGGTCAATTTTGTGCCAGGTGGAATGGTATGAATGAGGTGAACCCACATGGGTGTCATGCGGCCTTTGACTAATGATGCTTGATAATCTTCAGAATGGAATAACTTCCAATCCAAAGCTCAAATTTGACCATGGTAAAAATCGTTGGAAATCTCTTGATGAGCAGAAGGTGATGGCGATATCGGGAAGATGATTCGATATGATGGAGGAAAGAGAAAATTTAATGCCCCATCCGTTAAAAAGGTACTTAAGGGGTTGGGTGTGTTACAAAGTGGTATCTGAGTGAGCAACAACACTTGGCCTCCTTGGGCTCACGAAAGATTCAAGTGATTTTTTTTTCTTAGAAAATTTTAAGGGAGAGGGAACACTTCCCTACCCTATCTAGTAGAGAATGATTTAAACATAGGCCTTGATGGGTCAGAGAATATTCATAAGACTATTTTATCAAGGAAAAGATGAGCCTATTGAGAGTATTACTTTCATAGGAAAATTATTAGCATAAGTTCCTTGAGGAGACTGATGTAGATTAAAATTCAGTTGGTATTTTACCCAACGAGATTGAATCATGCTAGACTGTGGCAGAAGAAGCTTATAAATTCTTTTGGAGAAATGATATCCATTCCTACAAAAATGGGATTATGTCAAGGGGCATTAATAATAAAACTTGGATGCAAATGGCATAAAATTGTTTTAAGGAGTATTTGATTCCAGAAAGAAAATGGATTGAATAGGTGGTAGGAGTTTCCTAAAAGTGGGCTTAATGAAGCTTGTGTTAATTAAAATTGTTGATTAAATGGAGGATTTTGCATTAGGAGTACACTCCTTCATGCCTAGAGACCTTATGTAAGTAGGTGATATCAGCCTACTTGAACTGTCATAACTGAAAATAACTTCCTACTGGGGTATTCCCCCCTTGTAAAATAAAAGAATTCATGGAAGAAGTGGAATGACATGATCAAATTCAAAAGCTCATGTTTGTTCTAAAGTAGTGTAAATTTGTATTAGCTAAGGGTAAGTCTATGCATGAAAATGCAAGAGGTAAGTAAGTGGAACCCTTCTGCATTACAGACATGGGTATAGTTCTTGGTGCATGAAGATATGATGAAATGCATATCACAAAGATAGAGAATACACATGACATGCATATATACTTACTATAGTCTGCCATTGAATGTAGAATATTGTGATGTCATAGATCATATGGTTAGTGATGATCTGACTATGGCAACATAAGTAAAATGTCGATGATGTTGAGTACATAGTGCCTTATGAGGATAAGGTAGAATGGTTAATGAAATGTTGATCCTGAATGTGGTAAAGGAAGTGTTGGGACACTTCTAGAGGAACAATGGGTCAAGTTGAAATCCAGAGGTGGATGATATACATATAAGATATGACTTGGTATACTCAAGTTATAGTGAGAGGGAATATAGAAAATGATTCCCTTGATAAAAATGTTTGTTAACCAAAAATGGTTTGAGGCATGAAAAAGAAGCTTGATAAGTTGCCTTGTTGCCTTGTTGCCTTGGGAATTGTTGGAATTTCCCATATGGTATTTCTGTATTGTTGAATAACTTTATACTAGTTGAGGCAAAAATGCCTTCTTACTGTTTGTTGTCGTATGAAAAGGGGGAAATAGTTATGATTATGTCTGTTAAACCTGCAATGTGGATATCATGTGAATGTTTGCAATCTCTCAACAAATAGAGCATCTTAGTGTTGAGTATCTCTATGAGACTTGTCATAAGAATGGCAACAAGATCCTTGGGAGGAGGATCTAGAAGTATGATATGTCCATGTGTATGAGTGACATGGAAAAGGTGCAAGCAATGAGCTTACATGATGAATGTTTAGCTGTGTTTGTATATGCTTGAGTGAATGGATTTAATGCATGGTGAGGTTTCTTGATATGAAGACTGATATTAAGACCAAATAGATATAAGTGAATGATATTAAATGTGCAAGTGATGCACATGTATGATGTAAGAGTAAATGAGAAACGATGCTCTGTTGTCAAGATAAGAGAAAAAATGATTATGCCTTTGAGGATCTTATGACAATGACTGTGAACAATCATGAGTTGAATGATTTTAAAGTAAATATGTATGTGAGTTTTGAAATATACCTACGGTAGCTACACATAGGCTTATGATTATGCATATGGTTAAGTACATTATGGATGTAAGTTAACAAAGAAAGGAATATGCGTGGATAAATAATCTGGATGCATAACAAATATGCATGTTTATATTCCTTATAGAAATATTTGATACATAGTTGAAGCTAACTCAAGGTCGAGGCCATCAGAAATAGTGAAGGATATGCAATAAGGAAGTTGCATGATGAAGGAGACCCTTGTGGATGAACTATTTGAAGACTCTGTCAGGAGAACATAGTCACAACCTTAAGGACTACTAAGAATTGAGTAGTGGACTATATATATATATATATATATATATANCCTGGATTACATTATAAAACAAAATGTATGAGTGGAAGACTAACAAATGAATGTTGACCATTCTGATGACTGAATGTGAAGAATGCACAGGTTCTTGATTCATTATGAACAAAATTCTACTATTGGAGCATGCTGATGTATCCAATAGGTTAGAGTGAACCTAACCAAGGCTACTCAAGGAAAAGACAAGGAAGATCCCAGTAGGGAGTAGATTACATAAGCAAATAAGGAGGAAAAGGGGGACTTTTCTCACCTTGAAAAATTTGAATTGTTTAAACAAAGTTGTAAACTTTAAAAGAACAATTGTGGAAAAAAGTGCAATTGGGAAAAGGAAAATAGATAAATAAGTAAGTTTGAATGAATAGGCTTGGTTGAGCCATATTAAGTAAAGGCGGTGAGGCCTTGGAGTAACTCAACTAGACAAAAAGTCCCAGACTGTTTAGGAGTTGGAAAAGGGAAAGAGCCCTTAACTCGTTTATTTTTGTATATTATGTTTTCTCTGGGATGAGGAACTGGTGTGTTAATGAAATTATAGGTTTTGACACTATAGCAACGATGGTTGTATGTCATTTCTACCCAAGAAGGGTAAGATTCAAGAAAGATGAATTTGAACAATAGAGAAAGGAAGGCTATGCTAGTCAAGGATGATTTATAATACTTGCAATAAAATGCATGAGTAAGGAGTACCATGGGTACCATGACCACTCTAGGGAGATTGGGAATAAAGGTGCTCATAGTTAGCACATTGCATGGAATACGTTGAGGAAATGCATATTGCATAGGAGGGAAGACAATAGATTTCCCATTAAGGAAGGAGGACCTCCCAATACTCTACTTAAATTGTATAGGTGTTAAATAAAAGAGAATTTGGGTGGCCATGAGTGTTTCCCTCCTAGTTACTAATGAAGGAAGAATGTTTGGGGGAATTCAAGAGAAAACTTTTAAGTTTCATATGTGTTGATTTGGAATCGTGACCAGCCTATAGTAGGGAGCATAGACCTACTGTAAGAGTGAATGAGAATGAATTAAACCTTATGGTGAAGAGGTTGGTTTAGCTCCAACACCCCATGATAAATTACTTATCATAAGTGTGGAAAAATTTAACCCAATATAAAGGGTGCATTGGGTATGAATCTAGCCATGAATATTGGCACATGGATTAAAGTCGTTTCACCATTAAAAAAAAAATTGCATTGGGAAAATTTAGTGTGTTAAAAGGATGCATACATAAATAATGATATCTCCTTTTGCCTTGTATGCTTGAATATATGAAAATGACTTGTACTGTTAGTATGCATAGTGTTGAAAATATAATTTGTAGGAAAACTAACATTTTGTTTGGCTCAATAATGTTAAAATTGCAGGAAGAAAAGGGTGTTGGATATGGTAGTGTTGTAAGCCCATAAGGAAGACCAATTTCCTATTGAGAAAAACTGTTATGGGAAGGAAAGTCCCATACTTGTGAATTTGATTCCTCAGAGGAACATATCTGAAAATAAATGTGGAATTTGGAAGTCTATGGGTGACATATTTGCAAGAAAATTTTGAATTTGAAATTGATGATAATATATCATAATTTATGTATACCTCTGATATAGATGAGACGAAAAGATTTGTCTCGGGAGGACAGGTGAAAGCTGTCCAGATGGAAAGCATGAAAAAGGCTACTGTTGAGACAGAAGAACCCTATGGTAAGCCATGATCTCCCTAGAATATGTTGTGTTGTGGAAACACAAGATAAAGGGATGCCTCAACAAAGAAAGTCTAAGGGAAGCCTCAAATGTAAGGCTCAATGAAGTCTTTCGAACTCTTCCTGTGCGAGAAAGCCTTGGAAAGGAACGATGGATCACCCAAGGAACTGTATAGCAGAGAAGGGGATGCCTGAGCCTAGGCCTGGAGGGTGAGTGACTGCAAGGAAGAGGAGACTTTGATAATTCTTATAAAATATTGATTGGGATCATGCACACAATGGGTATTTCCAAAACAAAACAGTGAGCCAAGATAACAAGAAAATCATGTGGATGAAAATAAACGAACTACACAAATAAGTATTGTGCTAGATTATGAAATTTTCGTCTTGAATTTTGAACAACATTAAGATGTTTTCGCATGAAATTGTGATTAATATGCTTGTTGTCCAAAATTATTGAAGGCATGTGATGAAGACCAAGGGTCTGGAAAGGACGTGACCAATAAAGAGGATCAATATTTCTGAAGTAGCTGAATGAAAAAGGCATGACATGTGTTATTGATAAAGAACACCAAGGACGATGTTCCTTTTAAGGGGGAGGGGATTGTAACACCCATGTTTCCCCCACCTTGTAATTAATCATTAATTATGATTACCATGCTATGGAATGCGAACAATGTAAATGTATTATTTTTTATATTTCCAATGATTGACTATGTGGGTGAAGACTTGAATTATTGGCCATGATATCTCTAGAGGAAAGAGTGAGGAAACTATAGAGATGGTTTAGTATGTCAAAATAAACTAAATTCTCTTTGTTGAAATAATATGCCTAATCCATATTCCAAGGAAAAATCCGTTAATGAGAAAAGGAATGGTGGTTGAACAATCGACTACCCCCATGAATGGAGGCATGGAGGGTCTGGCTGAGGAGATAGAAAACTGTCAACTCAAAGTACCACAAAGTGCAGTTTTCCTATAGGCCCAGACTGATCAAATTTTATACTAACATAAGGAACAAGACAGGTCCAGAACCTTCCTGGGGAGGAAAAATTCTTACAAGAATGCACATGAGAGAAGATAAGAAATGGAAACACCAGGAGGGGATGTAAGACCTAGATATATAGAGAGAAAGAGTAAAATCATGTGAGGCTCTTGAGTGAAGAAGAAGAACTGGAATATTAAGTTGTTCTGGTTACTAGAGAGAACAAGAGAAAGGATCTTTGAGAATTTGTAGAAAAAATGACCGGATTAGAAGGTTGCAAGCTTGATGTTAAAGGAGCATCTGATAAACCTCGCAAAGGATCTGACAGAGAAATAACCTATGAGAAAATGCAAAAGTTCCCTAGTGAGATCATGGTTTGGCATGGGGGTGGCCAACACTAAGAATGAATGCCTTTGAGCCTACGATTGGGTGGTAAAGAGAACACCCACAATCAGTGGTTGGTGATCGACTGTAATAGATAAGCATTTCATTTACCCTATGCACTTGAATCAAAATGCATGATTTGAATGTCTGTAACTATGACAAATTGCACCTCGTGTGAAATTGATGGTAATAGTGCTTACTGTTCTTCCGTAAACTGTTTCATTTGAATGGTTTTAAGATGACAAGTTTGGCTTCTGGGAAGGTTGGAAAATCCTCAAGGTATTTTCCCCAAGGATCAACTTCATAGTTGTATAGTTGGGGCAGACTCTATGGGACTACTATAGTCCTTTTGAACCTTAAAAAATACCTTTCCCTATTTTAGAACTTAAGTTCTGTGAATGGAGGGAAATTCCTTCAAACCAATTGTCCAAGTAACCATAGACTGATTCCCACAACCTTAATCAAATTTTGACTGAGATCTAAGTGTGTAGCCCTCAGAATTTGTCAAAAACATCATATGACCATGACCATGGAACCCAATGCTACGCCCAATGGGAGCTAAGCCTTATGAGATTTGGGGCTTCATGGGCACATATCTCTGGGATGTTGGAATCCTCATAACATCTAGTTTGTGTCGAAGGTGACTTATCAAACTGGTAACTTCACAGATGATCAACGGTTGGTGGTCAGTTACCCGTAAATGTGGGATTAGTCCCCTTGATAAACCCCAATCAACTCCTCAGTCGCGAGCCTTAGATCTGAGGACATTCAAGATATCCTCTGATAGTTGGATCTATGTCATGGTCAGTCCGACGTTATAAAACAATAGAGGTTTTATAAAAAAAAAAACCCCGAATATTGTAGTTGTGAAGTAATGTGGGTTATTGATCTAAGGATCCTTCGGGACCCCTCTTGACCGTTTGAACGTGGGGAATTTAGTATCATTTCGAGAGCACGTGGGGGTCCATTCTTTGAGAAATAATGATTCCATGTGTGGTGGATGTCAGTAACCCGAGGTAGGTTCCACGCATCTTGTCAGTGTGTTTCGGGTTGACAATTGTCCATCTAGGAGTGGCTGAAAACTGAAACCTAAGGACCTTTGAGCTAGAGTTGTGAGATGTTTATCTAGGGAGTCTGATGAGAACCTATCCCAACCGTATGATCAACTAGTGGGAGGATTATCGTATAGCACTTCGGCCAAGACCTACTCTAGGAGAAAAAAGGGCGTTAAATAGTTGGAACCTTCGAGCGTCGAGATTACGAAGTAACGCGGACTGTTGATCTGAGGATTCTTCGAGATCTCTCTCAATCATTGGATATAGACCATGGTCAGTTTGATGTTGACCAACTCTAGGAGAAAAAAGGCTTTAAACAGTTAGAACCTCCGAACGTCAAAGTCATGAAGCAACAAAGGTCGTATATCTGTGGATCTATGTGGACCTATCTCGATTGTGGGATAAAAACAAATATTGGGAGTTGGATGGAAAGAGTTCATACTTTAGATCTCTGGGAGAATTCATAGGTAGGAGAGGCTAGGGGTTCCTGGAGGATGTCAATCCAGAGTGACATGACATGCTAACATCACCTATGGTGATGTGGACCCATGTTCGACATGCCACGTGTCACCTTCATTCATGATTTTTACAAACCTCATATGTCAATTGGAACATGAAACGTGTATTCCATTAATAGGGCCACACATCATCTCCATCTTTTGCCACATGTCACCCCCTAGTGCATGGTTGTTTGACCTAATGGCTAATGGGACCTCAAGATTTCAGGAGTTTTGCAGGTATATTCATAAAAACACGATGAGGAACCTCGTTGAAGGCTGGAGCCACGTGGAAAGATTCCAAGACTTCAAGACTCTAGGAATGGTTTAGACATGGATAAGAAGGATGAAGGGATGAAGTCCTAGTGATCGTGAAGGCGTGGGAAACATCCCTTGTAACCGCCTCTCCAACGGCCATGTCATCTCTAAGGTATGACAACCATGGTAAAGTCTGTGCTAGATGGAATGGTACAAATGAGGCGAACCCACATGGGTTCCACGTGGCCTTTAACTGATTATTCCTAAAGATCTTCAGAAGGGCCTAACTTTCAATCCATATCTCATATTTGAGCATGGTAATAGTAGTTGGAAATTTCTTGACAAATAGAAGGTGATGGAGATCTTAGAAAGAGGATTCAAGATGATGGAGGAAAGTGAAATTTTGATGCCCCATCCCTTAAAAAGGTACTTAAGAGGCTGGGTTTGTTACACCTAATGTTAGGTGGTACACTTCCTGGATGCAAATGAATAACATTGTCACGATCTTGAGTAAGTTGGAGACCCTTATGCATCTCCCCAAATACCTTGGAATGGTTGTTTATAACTATTGGATATCCACTCGAGAAAAGGATATGGATGTTTGAACATCTAGTGAGCATAATTGTGCAATTACAACATGGTGTCCTTTTTTTTTGTAATTTTGTCATGCTATTGGAGCTTATCACCTTAAAGGGTTTCCCTTGGATACATAGAAGCTCAATTTCCTTTTCTTGTAAGGAAAATCTCATGAAAAGATATTGAAAATTAAATTTCATTGTTCCTAATGCTTGTAACAATTAGACCCCTAATACAACATCAACACCACCCATTTGGATGTAAATCATGGGACTATATAATAAATAATTCCCCTTATTGAGCTTAATACTATGGCACTTTTCATAAAAATTCATGGTACCTCCATATGAAATCATTACATGAAACTTCAGTGCTAGAAATACAAAGAAATTTAAATCTTTTGCTAATTTGTAGTTAATGAAGTCATGGGTACTACCAAAATCAATCAACATTGTTACCATTTTCTTTTTTATCTATCCTCGTATCTTGTGGGTTTTTGGAGTAATGATGCCAACCAATGCATGAAAATATATTGTTGGAGTAGTATCTTCTAGATACAAATCTTATGATGGTTCCAATTCTTTATATTCATTGTCTTCACAATCTATGTTGAATAATTTATTCTCATAGCATTTATTCCCCTTACTATACTTGTTGTCACAATTGAAACATGTCAATTTTCTCTTCTTTAATCCATTTGCTAAGGTGTCAACCTTGTTGCTTGACCAAGGCCAGGAAAGGGAACATGGTGCTCTCTATATATTTTAGTAGCCACCCTTCTAGTAGCCATATATTTGTTTTTCCCTTTCCTTGCCATACTGGAATCTTTCTCTAGGGACTTAGGTTCAAAGAGATGCACCTCATGTTGAATGTTTCCTTTAAATTGCTCATAGATATATAATCTAACAAATCATATTCAAGAATTTTTTTTACCCTAAGACAAATATTTTGGATTTTTTTTTTAATTTTCTATGTAATTGGACCTTTTTGTCGAAGATTATTCAATTTAATAAGGAATATATTGCTCCTAATGTCCCCATAATGTGATATGAATTCATCCATAAATATGGACAACGAGATAATATAATTATTTTTTCTTTCACAATGACATTGATACCAAACAAATTAATCATTTTCTAAATACAAGGATGAAATAGGTACCATTTCTAAGCTTAGCACTTTGTGTAGATCAAAGTATTTCTCTATATGAAATATCCATGTTATAGGATCTTTACTATCAAACTTGCTCATATCGATCTTGAGAATGAAGTCGTTCCTTGGTGCCAACTTGAAGCCTTAATGATGTGGATCTTTGAGTAATGAATGATAATGATATCGATATTTAGTATTTGTGCTCTCCAAATGTGAAAAATACTCCTCATATGTGATTGAGTCTCAACAACCTTTTTCTCCTTATTTTAATGATTTCCTTGCATCTTGTTATATCCTTTAAGAAGTCTCTCATATAGGGTATTTAAGAATACCTTATTCATGGACATTTTCAATTCTTCCATCTTCTTTACCATACATTTCCAATTTTCATTCATATTCTTTTCCATATGTTCTCAATTTCCATTCATTTTTTAAGGTATTCTTCAAAATCTGATAAATCCACTTGCTTCCACAGACTAGCACTCATTTCATAAACTTGGTTCTTTAATTGGGTTATCATGTTTTCTAAGTCTTCACTTTCTTTAGATTCCATGTTTTATTTTTTATGAGGAGTATTAGTACTATTTATTATAGAACCCTTTTCCATGTGAGAAAATTATAATGCTCATATTTGACATTTTTTATCACAATTTTGAATCACCTAAAATATACCTTCCAATCAAAATTTATTCCATTGATTGTAAGTGTGTCTTGATGGAAGAACTTTTTCCTTATGAATATCTAAAATTATAAATATCCTTGTCATTATATGAGAAAATTATAATGCTCATGCTTTACATTTTTTATCACAATTTTGAATCACCTAAAATATACCTTCTAATTAAAAGTTATGCCATTGATTGTAAGTGTGTCTTGATGGAAGAACTTTGTCCTTATAAATATCTAAACTTTGAATCCTTATGAATATAAAATTTTATTATGTATTATTATGATATTACTTCTTAATCTCCTAAAATGTTTTCTAAAATTAGTCTAAACCTTCCCTGATAAAAAGTTATAGAAAAAATACCAAAATGTCATGTTTAAGACTAATTTCAGGATTAGTAAACAAACCTAACTTCCAAAATATATATATTGCAAATTATAATTATTCAAAATCTGAAAATCCCCCCCCCCCCC
>ML791396.1:208812-229986 GCA_009831015.1 Picea engelmannii
AAACACTGGTGTACTGTTCATGTGTGTGATTGTTTATTTATTACTGCTCACTTTTGGATAATAATTCTACATTGATATAACATTTGAAGAAAAATGATTATAATTACGTTATTACTGATTCACCCCCCCTCTCAGTAATCCAAAAATTTATGCTTAGTCTCCACAAAATATCACTATCTGAAACTTCCGATAAAAAAAATTATAGAGAAAATTCCAAGATGAGTCAAAAAATCTATCTTCCATGGGTTATATATCCAAAATTATAATGAACTAGAAGTTGAAATTATGTACTAGACGTATTGTGATATGTCTCCTAAGTCACTTTCAAATTTAACTATCAGAAACATCCCAAAAAACGATTTATATCTGAAATTACAAGATGACTCTCTTGAAGTAGAAAATCCCTAGGATCGATGCTCGAATATCAAATGTTATGAACCAATCCCTTGAGAATGATAAAAAACAATGAATAGTAATCCACTTATAGGCGGTACCTCTATTTACAATATATTCAATGTACAAGATGATATGAGATCATCCTAATACTAGGCCTCCTTCGTATATATACATATATAGGAGAAAAAGGGTACAATTGTAATCAAAGGGTAAAATGAAGGGTTCTATCCTACATACAAATATTACACTAGAAATGTAATAATTCAATATCTAAGGATTATGTTGTAATCATTGATATGCTTTGGCTAGGAAACTATGTGAAGGCATCCATGAAATCGATTAATTTTTTTTTGGGTTGATCTTTCTTAGAACAGAGCATTTTGTTTCTTTGTTTGGGCCTCTTTTACTATGCTTAGAATATACAATAGATAAATATTAGAAGAAAAAGTTTCTTTGATTCAATCACCTTTAAATTTGTAAAGATGATGATAGAAGAAATAAGAAGAAATAAAATTGAATAATGAAGTAGTGTATCTATGATAAATATTATTTAACTATAATTAGATAGAATAAATTATCATTACATTTTTATCTAAACCAAATTAAGATTTGAATATAAAAAAAAGTTTTGTTTCTGTTAAAAAAGGAATAATAATATACAAACACATGTCTTCTTAATACTTACAGTACATTGAAGAAATCTATGACCTTTAAAGATACCTTTGTAGTAAATGATGGTAGCAGTCGTAATAATCATCACATTCATAGAAATAGATACATTTAAGAAGAAATTTAAGAATATGGAAATGCCATAGAAAAGAGAACTACACAGACTAAAACATCAAAGTTTGAATCTTCAAAACTTGCAAAATTTTATTCAAAAGATAGTCCTTCATGCCTCTAAAAAAGAACCCTTTACATAAAATATTTCATAGAGATTTATGCATTTAGGTCTTAACCAAAAATTGGTTATCTAATCCTACTTTTCAGTATTTATATTACAAAAATATCTATGATCCATAAAAATAGGAAACAACTAGAAGATAGGCTGATTATCTCGAATTGCTTTGATGACTCATGCATCTATCAGATGGATAAAAAGTTTTTCACTGTCACTTGAAGGATATCCATAAGATTTCATCCGTCTATAGGAAATATTAATATCTGTTTATTTTTCATACGTAGGTGGATTTGTAAACAATTCTTTGATTAACCAGAGTAAATGAAAAACATTCATAATTAAATCTACAATGACTTGACCTCTTAATTTATCAAACATCCCTTGAAACTTTGACTCATTTTATTTGGATATAAACATATTTTTTCTATATACTTCAAATGGAAATAATTTCCCTTTCTCAGTCAAAGCTGAAGGAAAACCCATATTTATCAATTTCTCAAATCTATTGGTGAAGAAATCAACATCCCTCTTCATACTAATGCATTTTTTTTTATTTTTTTTTATTTTTTTTCTCTGCAACAAATTTCTTTTAGTAAAAATTCTTTGAGCTTCCATGACCATTTTTGTCTTATCTTGAGTTCCTTTTATTTTGAGTACTTCACAGGAATTTTAATTTAGGAACCTAATGATTTGGGTAGCAACCCGAGGTCTTGTTCCCAATTCAATAAATGCCTTCTTCAAAACCTCGTCGATCTCATCTGTTAATTGAATTTCATCATCAATAATTTTGAAGAAATCCCAGAGCTTGGTGAATTCATTTTTTATTTCATCCCACATGACATGTCTATCCCCTATCAAATATGGCTTACCAGAAAACTTATCACTCAATTGATCCATTTCCTTCTACATTTTTGTTTTCAACTTTTGACATTCTGTAACAATTTTGTCTTTATCTTTGATTTCTTCTTTCTCACATGAGATTGTTTTCTTCAGTTTTTCTATTTCCACACCCTTTACATTTAGAATTGATAATGCTTTTGACAATCCTGATTTGGCTGTTACTGAAGAAGATAATCCTTCTTTTAATTTTTTTATTTGAATTTCATATAATTCAATTATTCTCCCATCTATATCATTTTTATCATATGTAACTCTTTTTTTCCTGAATATCTTGTAGTTCAAGAGTTTGTACATGTTCAATGCCTGGGATATTGAGATTTTTCTTCAACACTTGAATTTCCTTGTCTTTTTCATTTATTAATGCTTGTATAGATGTTTAATCTCTTGGATTGGATCCCAATTCTATTATTCAC
The DNA here is from genome assembly GCA_009831015.1 of Picea engelmannii. Classification (NCBI taxonomy): domain Eukaryota; kingdom Viridiplantae; phylum Streptophyta; class Pinopsida; order Pinales; family Pinaceae; genus Picea; species Picea engelmannii. The sequence continues at coordinate 211,423 of ML791396.1, forward strand.
TGTTCTAATTCCTTTATATTTGTCTGCCTTGATCTATTACCCAAATTTTCATTTTTTAGTAGAGTTATGAGTTTTTCATTCAAGGCATGAAGCTTTTTAATTTTAAGGTTTTATATTAGAGAATCTCTCTTTATCAATTCTCCAATTTTCTATGCAAATCAGATTTTTTCAGTGGGTGTACTGCATTCAGATCAATGGAAACATTTGTCACTTACGTTTTCTCTTTTTTTTCTACTATGTTTAGTTTCCCTTTTTCATAATCCACAACTAATATCATTCTAGCTTGAGATCTATCATATTAAAAAATATGAGGAGAAATATTCTTCTTAATCTTTGCACATGCTTGTCTGATTTCCATAAATTGATTTACCTAATCAATGGGTTGATTTGTAGTCAATGATTCTATTTCACTCTGCTCTCCTGGACTTTTGGATTTTGTTGAAGTTGATACTTCTGCTGTCATGACAAGGTGTCTACTAGTGCTATTTCTTTCTGTAAAGTATGATCCTCTTCTTCATCCACTGTATCCAATTTCTTCTTTTTAATTGATCCTCCTTCTTTTGTCTCTAAATCCTTTAAATTTAACTCTGGAATCCTCCTTTTATATATATGTATATATTGTCAAACTGTTGTGGTGATTGCATGACTGGAGACTTCACATGTTGGTTTGATGACTTACCATGGATTTGTAGAGGATTCTACACCTCTTTCCAATTGTATTGATTTTCCAACAACTCCAATTCAACTTTTTGTTTGTGTTGATAAGGAGCTTTTCCATGTGAGGTATTTTTTGAATATATTACACCATGAGGGTCATAATTCCATGGTTCCCCTTATCGAAATCGCATAGCTAAAATAATCTTTGTTATAATCTACAGTGTTTCCCTGGTATTAACAATAAAATGACCTACCTCCTTTTCCAATTTGAAAGTCACCATATGTTTCTTTGTCACAAAATGAACTTGATCTATGTTTAACCTTTGCCTAATATATTCAAGAGAAAAAATCCTAGGAGTTAAGAAAACATGTAACAAGAAAGGATGAAGTTGGTAACCATAAACCCTTATTTCAGTGTAATGCTAAAAACTATAACAATTTCCTACTCTTTTGTCTAGACTCAACTATAAGAGTCTTTTACACTTAGGAAATATTCTAGGGGTATTTTTGTTGAATATGATTTGGTATAATTTAGACATAAGTAGTTAATATAGTGATGAAATTGAACATTTAGGGGTATCTTCTTAATGATAGGAGTCCATTTAATGATTGAATTGGGGTTACCATGGTCATCCTCAATTTTTAACCCTAGATGAAAAAAGTGGGGAGCTTATGTAAATAGGAAGAGGTGAACCAAATATGACTGATATCTGAAGCTTCGAAGGGATTCCATTTCAGAGAGTTGATAATGAATTTGGTCTATTAGAAATTGGGTAAAATTAAATTTGGTAATGGGACTGGTCGTAATTGGACATGTAGAAGCCATGATACCTAACCCAAACTCATCTATAATTAAATCATCATTTTCCCCCAAAATCATATAAATCATGGAAATAATCTTTCGAGAGTTCTCAGGAAATAATTTAGATTGCATGATAGTATTATCATCAAGGACGTTGAGATTTTTGCACAGATATGACTATAGCATGGTAACCCTCTTCTTAGGTTTAAGTATTGTGAAACATCTTGCTGATATAAGCTTATTTAATGGATCACTATCTAGATTCAATGGCCATATCAACATTTTAGAAATTGATTGAGGGGTTACCTCGATAAGAATAAACCCATAAGTGGAAAGTCTAGTTCATTTTGAGGGGATATAATTTTCGGCACACCAAACTGGAAATTCCAGCAATTGATAGACCTGGGATATCAAAAATTTAAAGAGGTTAGATCCCCATGCATAGTAATGGTCAACCATATTGGAGAATTTTTCTTTTACTTGTTGGTATAGCTCAAAGGAGTCGAAAGACAAGACATGGCCAAATATTTCTTTATCTTTGTCGACTAGGTATTCTTCTACGATATTTGTATTTTTACTGGTTTCTGAGGTTTGAGAAGACTACATTTTTAAATGAAGACTAAAGAATAAGATGATTCATATTTACCCATGCAGACATGGATTAGATCTGGTATCAAAATATAATGACAATGGAAAGCTTTGCAGGAACAACGAACCCGATGCTCAAACCCTTTGATAATTTAAAATGAAATGATAATTTGACCTTTGCCCCATTTTTTCATTGAAAAGAGATACATGTTGTTGTTTGATTGGCGAAATATTATTTTGAAAATGAATAAAATGATTATTTACCTTTTCTCCAGTTGACATCATGATTGGACATGTGTATACCTTGTGTTAATTTCATGGGAGTGGATTTGGTTAAGTTAATCACATACTCCGAGGGCCTAAATTGATGGATGAACTCCATGCTGCAAACCTTGCAAATATTAACCTTCAGGTAAAGTTTTTCGCCCCCCCCCCCCCCCCCCTTTTNCCCCCACTTTTGGTTAAACGTCAAGCGTATGGGGGTCGGTTGAAATCTATTGTGGGTTGTTGATCTTTAAGTGGATAGGCACGATTAGATCTGCAAACAAAGAACATATTCTATTAAAATAATATACAAATAAAGTTTATATAATAAAGTTAAAACAATTTGCAAACGTTTTGGTCTAAACCTTTGATTTATTTAATAAAAATAACACTGATCTAGTAAATTTTAAAGTCCCTAAAGATATTTTATTACTTAAAAAAAAAAAATTGAAATGTATTCAAACTAAAATATTGATAAACCATGATCCTAGGTCCTAAAGAAATCTAATTTTTATGAAAATTTAGGTTATGTTACAAAAACTTAATAAGGGATTTTATACTTAACATGGGGCATTTTCTAAGGCTTAATAATATTCATCATTTTCAGATGCGACATATAATAAAAAGAAACAACATCTAGATCAAGTAATGAAGCATTGACTTTATGAAACACCTTATGCTTCTCTATACACTAATTTTCATAACGCCCAAACTTTTTCTAGTTGAAACATTGAAATTTTGTTTGATTGTTTCTTTTGTTCTTAAATTATTTTTGGTTGATATCTAAGGTAAATCTTCTTAGTTATGAGACACACAATTATTTTCTTTTAGAAGAAATGTGCTTTCTTTTGAGAGAAACACATACCTTAGCATTTATTATAATGGTATTTTTCCATGGGATATATTTTCTTCGTGGTTGAGAAGAAGAACATATTTTAGAGTTTACCATATTTTGTAGATTATCAATAGTTTTATCCACCTTCTTATTATTAGATGCATTTGTAATAATTGATTCAAAAACTTGATAAATTGTTACAAGGTCATTGAAATCATGAATACTATATGTACATTGGCTTATCATATTCACAGGAGGATAAATAATGACATAATAAGTTTTCATTATAAGGTCATTCATTCCATCAAAGTGATATAATAGACCTTGCATATAATGAAAATATTCATCTTTCAAAGATATGGTATATATATGCTATGAGAAAAACAAGGTTTTCTTTTTTCTTTCTTCTTATCAATTAGATCTCCAACAAATTCATTGATGCTAACCATCACAAGATGAGTAGGATCACCATTGAAGATATGAAATTTATTTTCAATAGTAATGGAATCCCAAAACCATTTCATAATACCAATGAAACTAAACGTTAACAAAATGGGTACTTCAAATGCATCGTTTCTCAAAAACACCATTTGAGTATTTTCCCAGCCTTCCATATGATGGAACATTTCTACAATTTCATTCTTTGATCTATTATTTGTAGTACAATCAATATTTTGAAAATTTTCAGTTCTATTTGTTGACAATAGGGATACATAAATCATCTCTTCATCAATCACAACCTTGGTAGGAATTTTTGTAACCATTTTAACACAATTTTTGTCAATAACTCTAGTGTCACTTCTAGCTTTCTTTTTTTCACGTTTGTGCTTCATTTATACTAGAGTAAAACCTTAAATGAAATAAAACAAATTATCTATATAACTGCTTTAACCATCTTTACAACCTTTTATTTTTATTTGGTAAAAGATGCATTGTTCTCTTTGTTTTCTCCATTCTTTTCTCACAATTCTTGATATAAGGAAGTAATTTAAGTCCAAGATAAAGGATTAACCTTGGAAAGAAAAGCAATTGACAATTTGTTTTCATTTTCATTTTTTTTTAAGGTTTTATTTTCTATTTTTCAACTAGATATATAATATTGTCCATTTGTTATTATATTTTAGTCATAAAAGTAGTTAGAGAAGAAGGACATACTTTTTATAGTTTTTGTGAAAATACACACTAATGTACTTCTATAGAAATATTTTCTACATTATTGAAAAACCATGTAAGAGCTATATTTTCCCTATTCTATAATTACATTAAGGGCTTATATCATCTAAACTCTATTACAAGAGATTCTATATTTTGTAGAAAAGTTTACTCTGAAATATTTGGACCACATTTTGTAGGAATTTTTACTCTGGAATATTTTGACAACAAGAACAAATATCCTCAAGCAATAACTCTTCATGTTATGTAACTTATATTATCATGAGGAATAAGATGTTATGTTCTTCATTTTCTCATGAAAGTTTATATGTATTTTTATTTTCCACCCAATCATCATAACTATGTGATTGGTAGGACTATGCACTATTTCTCTACATTTTTTGGATTTCGTGTTATCATTTCAATCTAGACTTATTCATGTAGGTAATCCAATATATTCTATTCGGAATTGGAAGGAAGGTTATCCCTAAGGTACATGCATGATTTGGAGTTATCTAATCTATGTACGTTAGAATTTTTAGGGGCATATCTTTTAGTTAAAATTCATCTAGAGTATATTTATAGTTCATATTTTGGGAACATCTTATTCTTTTTAAGAAATTGTAGAAGAAGTAATATGTTTTCTTCACTATTATTTTTTCCTTTCAATTGGTCATACATTCCATTATGTTTGAGGGTATTTGTAACATTGTATACAACTCTACAATCTAAGCCAAAATGCTCGCTTTTATGATGCATGGAAAGACCAAATGTTTGGACATGAGAACTTAAAACATCTAAGATATTAGAACATGGAAGAGAAATTTGAAAGTTATAATATATAGTCAAATATATAGGGCCATCATGTAATGGTGTTTGTGTGGTGTTAGCACTAGAAGTTACACCTAAACTATTGTAGGTGTAAGCCTAATACCCATCATAATTTGAATAATTAAATTAATTTTATGGTTGGTGGATTAGAAAGAAAGAGAAAAACATATTGTTTGCAAAGAAATTCTATTGGACATGTTGTCATAACATTCTAAATATCAAAGAAAATCAAGATTCCTACCAGAAAAAAATGGCTATATAATGATGAATAGAAGAATGAAGTAGATAAAACTAAATATAAATATTCATCAATCAATGATCCTCTTTGCAAAATGAATAAAAAAAATACTTGAATAAAAATTATGAAATAAGGCAATCACTGCAAATCCTTTGCATCTTATGAAACTCCTACCCATGAACAACCATTTATACTCAATGTCTTAAATTCATTCAAGAAATATGCAAATGTAAAATGGAAAATAGAGAAAACATAATTTGATAGTAATAGCTCTCATGAATCTCTAATTTCATAAATGTTACATTCTGATATGCCCAACAAGCTTATAAATTAGCATACACAACTAGACTTCCCCTGCAACTCTCTCGAGATCAACCCCTTATTTTGGAGTCCTCTTCCCCATTAAATAGAAAATTACATCAAGAATATCTCTATGAGGTCGCAACCTACTCCATCCATTGGATTATGTGCCTTAGAGATATGTGGCAAACATAAAATCCAACTAATTCCTTGATTCTTGGAAACTGTCTTTTAGAATAAATGCAACTACAACCATCTCATTGCATAGAGATTCAGTGGAGTTGACTATTAGGTACAAGTGCCCCTTGGTGTCTAAATGATCTCTGAGAATCCATTCGAACCTCCTCAGACAGGTGGAAGCCCTCCTACAACTCATATTTATCATACTATTAGAGTTTGCAACACAATTTCAGGATTTGTTGCAAACTTTCCTTTAGGTGATGTTTTCAAATTTTCTTCAAAACAACAAACTGGGTTGGGCTGAGTTTTTATCAGAAAGTCAATGATATTATGATTCATCTCCCTAAATTTTTTTAGAAGAACCCAGATCGACATTTAAAAGTTCTGATGAAAATACTATTCTATTGTGTACTAATTTGTTGTAAACTGTTTCAATTTAGTTCACAATGCACAATCAAGTTCACAATGCATAGTCAAGTTTGCAGTTCACAGTCAAGTTTGCAACACACAGTTAAGTTCGCAATGCACAATCAATTTTGCAGCGCACAGTCAATTTCACAACACATAGTCAAGTTTGCAGTGCATAGTCAAGTTTGTAGTGTGCTATATTGAAATTGACAAACCTGCCCCTTAAAACCGACTTGAAGAACATGATGAATAAATGGCACTGAAAACAACAAGATACCCCTTTCCACATTTCCAAAGCATAATGATATGTGATTACTGCATGAGGTACTTTCTTGATTCACTGCAAATGTTTAGGAGAGTCTCTTGACTCCTGAACATTCTATGTGTTAACATATGGCTGCATGGGGGATGGCATGCTTCTTGTGATATGCCAAGAACATTATTGTTCCAGTGCCTTCTCCATTGGGCTATGGAGTCTTATTGTTGATCTACTACAAACCAAGGAACTAAAAGAAACAAAAATGCTCGTATGATGAGCTTATTCCCCTACTTCTAACCTGATCTCTCAGATGATTGATCAAGTGAAATAAAAAATCTAGTACAAACATGAAAGGACATTTTATACTGATTGAATTTCTTGCATAGCCCTAATTAATGGAAATTCAAATTGAAAATTAAATCCAATCTGAAAACTCATCCACTTTGAAGAACCAATTTCACTGATTGATTTTAGGTAACTCATAAAGGTCTCTTTCTTCGATGTTTCCAACAGAAATGTAAAAGGATCTTGAAGAATATGTGTGAATACCACTTGTTTATCGATAAAAAGGAAAGGATAAAATGTGTCTATAGTTTCTTCATGTTCAAAATTATAGAGTAACATACAAGCTTCTTTCTTCACTATACCCCTTTCTTCAAATACTGATGGTTCTTGTTCTATGTTTTCAAATGCAAGATCATTCTCAGAACAAATGGAAACAATTTGATTATTTTCCTTATCATGCATTTCAACCTCATTAAAGTTCTCTATATAGAGAACCATAGGATCACTAAGAACATGGAAATATTGTTGTTGACTTATAATGTTATCATTATGTTCCAAAAAAATTGTGTGATTTTGTAGCTCAACTCTCTCTACTCTATAAACAACTTCAAATTTTTCTTTCAAAAGATTAAATGAAGAAAATCATAAGGGCAATGAATTACCTCCAACTAATTCATAGTTTTCCCTATGATTGAGGTCATAATTGTCATAAATGGGCTTCATGTGTTCATTAAACTACTGAAAATAATCCTTTTTTTGATGAAAGGATATTGCTGATGTTTTTTAGAAATCAACCTCATCATAGTCAATGTACTCATCATATATAGGAAAACTAAAGGCTTCTTGAAGATCATAAATAAAAAAGTTAGAGATAATAACTTGCTCCTTAATATTCTTCTCTACCAACTCCTTATCCTTAACTTGATCTGAAAATTTTCCATCGGCTCTGAAATTATCCTCAACCTCTTGAGCTTGAATGGACATTTTCTGCAAGGTGACAAACCTCCTTTCTAGGAGGAGAGGAAATGAATATAGATGAAGATCTATTACATAACACAATCTAGCAACAACTTTAGGAGGTCAGATATCCAAAGTAATGTTGCAATAAAAAATATAAAATATCATGTTGAAAATAGAAAGAGCTTCATCCTCCCCTATTTTCAAATCATAAAACTCAGCAAAGCACTAGTCAAGATATTTTTTCTCTACACACAGAAAAAAACAGTCTGTGTGTAGAGACATTCCATCGTGCATGGAGTCATAACATTATGCAGATCAAAGGAAATCAAGTTGCCTACTAGAAAAAAGAGCTATATAATGATGAACAAAAGAATGAAGTAGATAACACTAAGAAGAAATATTCATGAAGCAATTATCCTCTTTGAAAAACGAATAAAAAGAATCCTTGAACATAAATCATGAAAGAAGGCAATCACTGCTAATCCTTTGCAACTCATGTTTCTCATACCCATGAACAACCATTGATCCTCAATGTATTAAATTAATTCAAGCAAGATGAAAATGTAAAATGGAAAACAAAGAAAACACAATATGATAGTAACAAATCTCATGATTTTCTAATGGAAAAACTATTACATTCTGATATGCCCAACAGGCTTACAAATCAAAATACATAGCTAAACTTCCCCCAAGATCTCTCGCACTCAAGCCCTTATTTTGGAGTCCTCTCACCCATTAAATAGAAAATTACATCAAGAATATCTCTAGGAGTTCGCAACCTACTCCATGCATTGGATTATGTGCCTTAGAGATATGTGGCAAACAAAAAATCCAACTAATTCCTTGATTCCTGGAAACTGTCTTTTAGAATAAATGAAACTACAACCAGCTCATTGCATGGAGATTTAGTGAAGTTGAATCTTAGGTACACGTGTCCCTTGGTGTCTAAATGATCTATGAGAACCCATTCCAACCTCCTCAAACATGTGATATCCCTCCTACAGTTCAGATTTATCAGACTGTTAGAGTTTGCAGTGCAATTTCAAGATTTTATACAAACATTCTTGTAGGTGATGTTTTCCACTTTTCTCCAAAATGATGAACTAGGTCCGGATGAGTTTTGGTCATAAAGTCAATGATATTATTATTCATTTATAGAAAAAGTTCTAGAAGAACCCAAATCGACATTTAAAATTTATGATGAAAATACGATTTTGTTGTGTACTAATTTGATGTAAATCATTTCAATTTAGTTCGCAGTGCACAATCAAGTTGACAATGCACAATCAAATGTGTAGAGAATAATTAAGTTTGCAGCACATAGTTAAGTTCACAGTGCAAAGTCAATTTTGCAACGCATAGTCAAGTTTGCATCTCACTATATTCAAATTGACAAACCTGCCTCTTGAAACTTGCTTGAAGAACATGATGGATAAGTGGCATTGAAAACAATAAGATAACCCTTTCCACATTTCCAAAGAATAATGATATGTGATTAGTGCATGAGGTACTTTCTTGATTTGCTGTGAACTTTTAGGAGAGTCTCTTGACTCCTGAACATTCCATGTGTTAACACATGGATCCAAGCAAGGAATCAATGAACACATTATGTATTCAATCCATGAGTCCTAGGGATGATTTTAGGGGCTAAATTTCTCTCATGGGCTAATTTTCCATGGTTTTTCCCAAAAAAAGATTCTCTATTCTAAAAATGATTCTCCCAAATTATATAGGATAAAATTATTTTACTTTAAAAATCGCCAAAATTTTATACAAACTATATAAAATCCTTATAAGTTTGAATATTTTTATAAAAATATCGCCAAGCATTTTATAGTTGGCATATGAAGGATTAATAAGATTCACCAAGGTTTCTACATTTTGAAATAAATTTCCATCCTTAAAATCATCTATGCATGACACATGATACAACTAAAGCATTGAGGACACAACAAAACAATGGAGTAATTCCTATCTAGACAACCCAAGTGCAATAACTGTTGATGTTTATAGCATCAGACAAGTACTTCATGACGCAACCTGCCCTCAACGGCGGCCGCACCACCAAGACCTTCACTATCCACGGCCGAAGGGTTCAAACCCTTCCTATTCCCCTCGGGAATTCCTTACCCACAGAAATACTCTCGCGCGATTCTCCCTTCAGAAATCGGGAGATCGGGTCTCGCGATATCGCGAGATTCACAACAACGTTCTCGGGCAATCAAAAGCCGAAACCCGAATGCCGATGGTCAACGGGTCAATGCTTTGTCTATCGGGCTTTCCCTTATTGGGGTATCACCAATGGTGATGTCAACCACTTGACTCTCCAAACTCCGAACGCCGAGGTCTCGAGCTCTCACTACAACGCCACCTGTACCACACTCACTCACGGGCCCCACAATGCCACGTCGCCTCGGGATTTCGCGGATCACGAACCCACAATGCAAAGTTCCCTTGCTGCTGGAAACCCCGAATGCCGAAACTCCGATACTCCGGATTTGTGCCACCTTTCCCTCCGAGGATCGACGGCTCCCACTAAATCGGGAAATCGCGGATCGCAATTTCGACGTGCATGTAATCTTTGCACTCGCCAACCCCGATTTACCGATATCTCGGCGGCAACTGACTTTCTTCGTGCACCTGTGAGTTAAACCCCTCGCAACTCTTCCGCGATCTGACGGTCCGCGGGAATTTAGGACTCTCCTCGATCAATTTAAGTCGTCGATTCTCTTCCTCTTGAGAATCCTTTCGGCTTCACCACCTTCGTCCAATGCAACTGAAAACAAAAGTGTTATCCCTCCAGAGATTTTATCAACTCGAACCTCTTCAGGGATTTCTCGAACACGCTCCCTGTGCTCGGCCTTCAACCACTTGCAACAATGATGAGGTTTTCTGGGTCTTGTGCGCTCACGCCCGCAACAGCCTCGCCCTTTCCTTCTCAGACTTGCTACTGAGACTCCACGTCCAACCTGCACTCACCTGCAAGGTTTTAACAATCCAAACCGCTCAAGGCAAAAGAGAACAAAAATTCAACTGCTTAGCCTCCTCGACACACTCTATGCGGAGGTATTCGACTGCACTCGATGCAGGAATCTCCTGGCCTAAGCAGAGAAACAATTGAAACTCATTCCCTCAGGTTACGAACCTGATACACAATCACATACGCAGCATATAACAGATAAGCATAAAAGGAAGCAAGTAAGCAAAAGCATAACATCAACAACACAAAGGTATCCAACACATCCATAGAATTGAATCAAAGCTTTCCTATTAATTCAATATCTGTACATGGAGGTTTCTGCACAAGCTCTCTACTCTGCTCTCTTCTTGCTCTCAATTGATAATGCCTCTGTTACAATGATCCAAGGGAGGGTGTCTATACTCCGTTTTCCCTCTCGAAAGGTGACTGTCTAATCTACAATAAATTTCTATCTAACAGCCTTAATAGTCTTAAATGTCTTCCTATCTATAACATAATATAAGTGCGCTCGGCTTTGAATGCCCTTAGTTAAATGGCGGTGCAACAATACCAAGGTAGGTTTCAAAATTTGAGGTTCGCTGGCTTGTCCAGTTGTATGTTCTCTTCTCACGCTTTGGCCCGCTTGGTAGGTGAGCGATGCTCCTGTATCATACTCCTCGGCTCAAAAGATTTCATGGGCTCCTGTCCATGAGCTCCTGTACAGTCTGCCCATGCTTCAGTATTACTGCCTCTGGTTCCCAGCTGGCATCCTCCACTGGGTGGTCTTTCCATTTCACTAGGTATTCAAAATACTGCTTTCTCCTGGTCTTCCTGCTTACTCTTTTATCCAGTATGCACTCCATCTGCGGCGTCTGTGCAACTGGTAGTTTTTTCTGCCACTGGATGACTAGTTCATCAGTTCTAGTTTCTATGTCTCCATCCCTGTAGGGGTATAAATCCGAAATGTTGAAAATCAGAGATATCCCGATGCCTTCCGACAAATCAAGCTCATATGCGTTCTCGCCATATTTCTTCAGGATTTTGCACGGTCCAATCTTTTTCATTTTGAGCTTGTTGTATGTTCCCCTTGGGAACCTTTCTTTTCTCAGGTGCACCAGAACCATGTCTCCAACTTCGAACTGAAGCTGCCTCTTTCTCTGGTCGGCTCTGCGCTTATATTCTTGATTCGTCTTCTGCAATCGCTGTTTCACCTCCGCATGAAGTTCTTTCATCGCCTCAGTGAATTCTTCATCCCTCGCGCTACTAGTCTCAGCCTGTTCTGGCTCCCTGAGCTCAGAAACTCCTCTCAGCTGTGTCCCATACAAAATTTGGAATGGGCTCTTACCTGTACTTCGATTCACTGAATCATTGTACGCGAATTCAGCCTGTGGTAAGATCTGATCCCAGCTGCTGTGATGCTCCGTCACCAGGCTCCTCAACAGATCCCCCAAGCTTTTGTTGACCACTTCTGTCTGACCATATGTCTGCGGATGGTAAGCAGAACTGAATTCCAAGTCAGTCCCCAACTTCTTCCATAGCGTCCTCCAAAAATGACCTATGAACTTGGTATCCTGATCGGAGACTATGCTTCTCGGCAATCCATGCAATCGCACAATCTCTTTAAAAAACAAGTTGGCGATGTGGGTTGCATCGCTGGTCTTATGACACGGTATGAAATGTGCCATCTTCGAGAACCTGTCCACCACCACGAAGATGGAATCAACTCCTCGTTGCATTCTCGGTAAACCCAACACAAAGTCCATGCTAATGGCTTCCCACGGCCTCTCGGGTATGGGCAACGGCTGATAGAACCTTGTGTTCTGCTTTCGGCCCTTAGCATGTTGACATATTCTGCATCGGTCAACAAATCTCTTCACATCTGCCCGCATGCCTGGCCAAAAATATGATTCGCTCAGCTTGGCGAATGTTTTATCGTGTCCAAAATGACCTGCTAAGCCTCCGCTGTGCTTCTCCCTTACCAAATTCTCTCTCATAGAGCAATCCGGAATGCACAATTGATTTCCCTTGAATAGCAATCCATCCTGTATCATGAAATCTATCCATGGACTCCTGTCTCTAAGAACTGGGTTCTCCGCGGCCTCGTATGCTTCGCCAAAGTCCGCATCACCTGCATACATATCTTTCAAATTTTCAAAACCTAAGGTTTTGACTCTGAACTCCTGCAGCAACAAACATTTTCGACTCAAGGGGTTAGCTACCTTGTTTGCAGTCCCTGAAATGTGCTTTATGACGAAGGTGAAATTCTGCATATATTCCACCCACTTTGCATGCTTCTGATTCAGCTTCTCTTGCTGACTCATGAACTGCAATGCGTGGTTATCGCTATACAAAACGAATTCCTTGGGTATCAAGTAATGCCTCCACTTTTTCAATGCCTGTATGATGGCATAGAACTCCTTGTCGTACGTGGAGTACTTTATCTTCGCATCATCTAGCTTCTCGCTATAGTATGCTACAGGCCTGTCATCCTGACTCAAAACCCCTCCAACAGCATACCCACTAGCGTCACACTTCACTTGGAAGGTCTTCCAAAAATCAGGCAGCACTAATATTGGCTGCTCAGTTATCTTTCGCTTCAACAAATTGAAGCTCCTTTCAGCCTCGGCTGTCCACTGAAAAATTTTATGCCGCTTTTTCACAGTGTCCATCATTGCAGCACTGATTCCACTGAAATTCCGAATAAATTTCCTGTAGAAGCTTGCCAACCCGTGAAAGCTCCTTACCTCGAAAACATTCCTCGGCGATGGCCAATTCCTGATCACCTCTACCTTCTCAGGATCCATCTTCAATTCATTTGCCGAAATAACGAACCCCAAATATATGGGTTCCGTCTGCATGAACGAGCATTTTTTTAAATTGATCAGCAGCTTCTCCTGCTGTAACCTTCTCATCACAATGGCCAAATGCCTTAAATGCTCAGCCCTGGTTTTGCTGAAAATCAATATGTTGTCTAAGTACACCACCACAAATTTTCCAATGAATTCCCGCAGGACTTCATTCATCAGCCTCATAAAAGTGTTGGGTGCATTTGTCAAGCCAAACGACATGACCAGCCATTCGTACAAACCCTCGTTTGTTTTGAATGTTGTTTTCCATTCATCTCCCTCTCTCATCCGGATCTGATGCTATCCGCTCTTGAGGTCTATCTTCGAAAAATAATTTGCCCCGCTCAGGCAATCCATCAAGTCATCCATCCTCGGCAATGGAAACTTGTACCTGATGGTGATCTTATTAATCTCCCTGGATTCTGTACACATCCTCCAGCCTCCATCCTTCTTTGGACTCAGTACTGTCGGAACAGCACACGGACTTAGACTCTCCCTCACTAGTCCCTTATCCTGCAGATCCTGTACCTGCCTTTTGACTTCCTCATTCTCTTGAGGTGTCAACCTGTATGCTTCCTTATTTGGCAAACTTGCTCCGGGTATGAGGTCAATGTGGTGACTCACACTCCTCATCGGTGGCAACGAACGAGGTAGTTCGTCCACAATGATGTCAGCAAACTCTCCCAGCAGTTGCTGAATCTCCTCTGGAAAGTCGTCCACTCTTGTGCTTGTCAGGACAATTCTCGGCTTCCTGACAACAAAGAATTGTGGATTTTCATCCTTCTCCAGCTCTGTGAGAAGTTGTTTCCCACTCATGAGAAGTATGGTACTGGTTACTTCCGACTCCACCTTCTTATCCTTTCCCGGAAGCAGTGTATGTGTTTTTCCATCCTTCTCCAAGGTGTATGTGTTCATTCTCCCATCATGAACCACATGTCTATCATACTGCCATGGTCTTCCCAATAAAACATGACAGACATCCATGGGAATGACATCACACAAGATTTCGTCTCTATATTCACCCATTTTAAAATTAACCAAGCACTGTTTTGTAACACATACCTGGTGTCCTTTCTGCAGCCATGTCACCTTGTAAGGACTCGGGTGTTTGTTCATCTTCAGCTCTAGCTTCTCCACCATCTTGGTTGAAACGAGATTATCGATGCTCCCACTGTCCACTATGACCTTGCATTTCCAGCCCTGGGTCTTGCAAGTCGTCCGGAACAGTCTGCATCTTTGAGCTGTGTCCTCCATCTCCTTCTCAGGTTTCAAAAGGACTTTATGCACTGTTAGTGACTTCCCACTTCCAGTGTCTTCATCTTCGGCATCACGTCTCTGCGCCTCAGCAACATGAGCGTTCCCTCTGTCCATCTTTCTCTCTGGATAGTCAACGGCTTTATGACCGTCTTTACCACACGTAAAACATGTGATGACTCCTCCACGGCCTCTTCCTCTACCTCGGGTATGAGGAAATGTATTTGCATCAGCATATCCCCCTTGTTGATCATCTTGCTATCTCCTCGGCTCAAATTTCTGTTGTCTCTGCTGTGAGGTTCCACCTCTTTCAGCTCTACCCTGAGGTCTTTTCCAATCCTCCTTGGGCTTTTGAATTTCTTTCTAGGCAACCGCCTTGCCTCTAGGCTGGCTTCTGCCTCGCCCTTGTTGTCCCTGGTTGCGGCTCAGCTTTTCTTCAGCTTTCAGAGCCATTTGGTATGCATCCTCAACTGTGCGGATGGTAACCATGCTCAATTCATCCTGAATGTCATACCTGAGACCATTCAGATACCTCACCACCTTTTCGTCATCACTTTCCCGATGACCAGCTCGGATGTTGAGCCTGTAGAACTCCTCGGTGTACTCTTTCACCGTCATCAACTTATGTCTCAGGTTCTGCATGCGCCTGAACAGAGCGATCTGGTAATCCCTTGGAATGAACTTCGCCTTCATCTTGGCGATCATCCGATCCCAGTTTTTGATTTTATGTTTGCCTTTGGAACGCCTGTCTGCCTGCAGCTCGTCCCACCATAAGGCTGCATGTCCCTTCAGCTTGGTGACAGCATGTCTTACCTTCTTATCCTCTTCGATATCCTCATAATCGAAGTAGGTGTCGAGCGCTCGGATCCAATCCAGCAACTCCTCAGCATTTAGACTTCCCTCATAGACGGGAATGTCCATCTTCATCTTCGATCTCATCCTCGAAATGGCTTTGATCAACCTCTCTGTCGAGGCATCTTCTGCTGAGATCTCTTCGGCGTCATGTCCAGCTTCCTCTTCAATCTCAGGATCGTTGAATTCTCCTGCGTCGGCTCCACGCCTCTGGGTGGTCTCCATATCTTCGAGTCTCGCCCTGAGATCTCGTATCTGATGCTCCATTTCTACATTTCATGTCGGCCTTCCCCTTCTTCGGGCATCCCTGTCCTCACGATCAGGAGACTGCCTTTCTCTCCTGGGCGGCATTTTGAAATCTGCTTCCCTCTGCTACCTGAACAAAGATAATTCCACAACCTTTCTCTGATACCACTTGACACAAGTCGTGAGTATCAGAGTACTTTCCTTTCTCCTTCCCTTCTCTCACCTGCAATATATAGACAAGACTTCAGGGCTCTGATACCACTTGACACAACTTGCCCTCAACGGCGGTCGCTCCACCAGGACCTTCACTATCCACGGCCGAAGGGTTCAAACCCTTCCTATTCCCCTCGGGAATTCCTTACCCACAGAAATACTCTCGCGCGATTCTCCCTTCGGAAATCGGGATATCGGGTCTCGTGATATCGCGAGATTCACAACAACGTTCTCGGGCAATCAAAAGTCGAAACCCGAATGCCGATGGTCAACGGGTCAATGCTTCGTCTATCGGGCTTTCCCTTATCGGGGTATCGCCAATGGCGATGTCAACCACTTGACTCTCCAAACTTCCCACAATGCCACGTCGCCTCGGGATTTCGCGGATCGCGAACCCACAATGCAAAGTTCCCTTGCTGCTGGAAACCCCGAATGCCGAAACTCCGATACTCCGGATTTGTGCCACCTGTCCCTCCGAGGATCGATGGCTCCCACTAAATCGAGAAATCGTGGATCGCGATTTCGACGTGCATGTAATCTTTTCACTCACCAACCCCGATTTACCGATATCTTGGCGGCAACTGACTTTCTTCGTGCGCCTGTGAGTTAAACCCCTCGCAACTCTTTCGCGATCTGACGGTCTGCGGGAATTCGGGACTCTCCTCGATCAATTTAAGTCGTCGATTCTCTTCCTCTTGAGAATCCTTCTGGCTTCACCACCTTCGTCCAATGCAACTGAAAACAAAAGTGTTATCCCTCCATAGCTTTTATCAACTCGAACTTCTTCAGGGATTTCTCGAACACGCTCCCTGTGCTCGGCCTTCAACCACTTGCAACAATGATGAGGTTTTCTGGGTTCTGTGCGCTCACGCCCGCAACATCCTCGCCCTTTCCTTCTCAGACTTGCTACTGAGACTCCACGTCCAACCTGCACTCACCTGCAAGGTTTTAACAATCCAAACCGCTCAAGGCAAAAGAGAAAAAAAATTCAACTACTTAGCCTCCTCGACGCACTCTATGAGGAGGTATTCGACTGCACTTGATGCAGGAATCTCCTGGCCTAAGCAGAGAAACAATTGAAACTCATTCCCTCAGGTTACGAACCTGATACGCAATCACATACGCAACATATAACAGATAAGCATAAAAGGAAGCAAGTAAGCAAAAGAATAACATCAACAACACAAAGGTATCCAACACATCCATGGAATTGAATCAAAGCTTTCCTATTAATTCAATATCTGTACATGGAGGTTTCTGCACAAGCTCTCTACTCTGCTCTCTTCTTTCTCTCAATTGATAATGCCTATGTTACAATGATCCAAGGGAGGGTGTCTATACTCCATTTTCCCTCTCGAAAGGTGACTGTCTAATCTACAATAAATTTCTATCTAACAGCCTTAATAGTCTTAAATGCCTTCCTATCTATAACATAATACAAGTGCGCTCAGCTTTGAATGCCCTTAGTTAAATGGCGGTGCAACAATACCTAGGTAGGTTTCAAAATTTGAGGTTCGCTGGCTTGTCCAGCTGTATGTTCTCTTCTCACGCTTTGGCCCGCTTGGTAGGTGAGCGATGCTCTTGCATCACTTCAACATTGGTTTTTTGTCTATCTTGTGGAACTCATCATTAATACATCCCAAGACTTAGGAAATTCAATTTAGTAAAGTTATTATTAAAGTGAATTCCTTTACATGAATATTAATTTTAATTTAATTTAATGACTAAATATTTGGCATTACTAAATTAAATTAAATATCAATCATTGATTTAAAGTATTGTTGAGATCTAATCTCACTGATTGAACACTTTGTGGATCTAGGGTTTTGGATATAGAGTAAACTCAACATTATAAAAGGAAGCTAATGCGGGAGGAGAAGACACACACATAGTGAGATAGTGAGATCTCATTGACTGGGCAAAGAAGGACTTCCATCCAAGTGTGAAGGGGTAGTATCTAAGGAAGGGAGAAAGGGGAAGAAAATATGTAGCATCGACCAGATTTGAAGGACATATATTGAGGTGTGTTAGGCTAGGATATATATTTTTTTTCATTACTCAGATGGGTCATTATACCAGGACAAGAGACATATTTTATCTTAATAAAATCAACAAGCTACTAGTTTTTCTAGGGGTATTTTCCCAGAAAATTACGTGTGAAAATGTGTATAGTTTCATGTTGTGATTCTACATATTTATTTATGTAAATTGTTAAAGCTCGACTGCATTTTTTATTCATTAAATCTGTGTAATACATTTATTATTCCAATGTATTTGCTAGGAAGTAAGTTGTCAAGTTTTGGGTCTCAAATTTAACATGATATTAGAGTCAAGACTCTAAAAAGGAAACCAGGTTGCATAGAGCATAATCTTTGTAGTGCATGGATATTTTTTTTGCATTTCTGTAGGAAAAAAATGGTGGGGTTGGGGGGTTG
>ML791396.1:230057-241476 GCA_009831015.1 Picea engelmannii
TTCGCTTCTAGAAGGATCTTCCTCTAGATGCTTCTCTTGATAGACATATTTAGTATAAATAAGGGTCGAGGGTATGAAAACCCTAGCTTGGAGATTATTGTAACAGAGCGCTGCTCGATTGGAGGTTGCCCCCTCAAAGAGGCTTTTGAACATTGCTTGCTGAATCAAAGTGTTATTTATGTTGTTGTTCTTATATCATTTATGTGTTATTGTGGATATTAGGCTGGATATAATACTGTTATTCTGCCATTTCTAGCATTTTATTTCTATTCTGCATATTTATTATATCTGGTATATTGCAAGTGGTATCAAAGCACTTTCCTTGGCAGAAATTGTGGGAATTTGTTTTTCAAGGTAGAGACATATTATGGTGTCTTTAAGCCACAGAGATCTGTCGTTACACACATAAACCCATGGTTGAGGGATTCATACATGCAGGAAATACAAGTGGTTCTTAAGCGCACATCTGTTGGCCACCCCTGTAACCCTTGTTGGTACCCCTTCGAGTGGTAGCGTATCAGAAAACACTTGTGTACAGATCAGCCTAGATTTCCTGAAGCCCTCTTTAGATAAACCTATCAGCCGCTAGACTGCTATAGTGTCATCGAGAACAACACTCAGGAAGATACTCTCTAGTACCTAGGTAGTCGGGTAGTACGACTAAGGGTATGGTCTATCCTCCTTAGTTAGTGCCCTGAGATATTGGGCTGAGTACTATTGTTGTACCCCGCACATATATCAGAGAGCTATAGCACAGGGCAAACCCTTGTCTGTAGAACCCTTGAATACCTAACCCTTGGGGGATAGAAACATAAACAAATTAAAACAAACCAGATCTATTGCCGCGCAACTGTGTTCGGGTTGCCAAGTAAATACACATCTCTTTTTGGTTAAGCATTTGGGGATTTCATCACTGTAGTATTTTTCAGACCAGAGTATAACTCCACAGGTGTAAAAAAAAAAGTCTAGAAAAATTTTCACCATTATTTGAGACCTATTCCATTGGATTCATCTCTCCACCCTTATCACATTCATCCATATCATTTTTCGGCAAAATTTTTGACCCCGCCCACCCCTTTTCAGCTCACCCATCCTCATGGCCCATACCCATAGCCAATACCTAGAAGCTCACTTCAACACCATGTAATCTGGTTTCCTCGAAACCCAAAAAGAAGTGAAAAAATACAGTGCTACTATTGCCTCCATCGATTCATCCATCAATGCTACCATAAATACAACCATGCAGTCCTCAATGGAGGAAGTCAAACAAGAACTGACCACCCAGCTTGAATCTGTCTTTGCATCACTCTGCACCAAACTAAAGATCCCTACAGATGACCATTTCTCTGAAGCACCTCCAAAGAATGAAGGTGAAACTTCCTCCCATTCCCATACCTTTTAGTCCCATCACTTTCAACGTGACATACGCCTTCCACAGGTGGTCGTGACCAAATTTGATGGCTTGGACCCCAATGGTTGGGTAACCCAAATGGAACATTATTTCTCTTTATATGACATTACATATGACTTGGCCAAACTCTGGTATGGTGTTCTCCATCTAGATCAAGAACGCTGGCAATGGTGGCAATGGAGAAAAACTTCCCGTCAAGGGTATATTGCTTGGACCCAATTTGTGGCTGAGCTTTATGAACACTTTGACATGGACACCAACCATTTGGGCCGTTTGACAAATTTAAAACAATCTGGAATAATAGAAGACTTCATAGTTGCCTTTGAGCACCTGAATTTTCGAACAGAGGGCATGACTGATGCTTTCTTTCGAGAGTGTTTTATCAGTGGCCTCAAGGAGGAGATTCGGGCCCATGTCCTCATGGCTCGACCCTCAACTTGGGTGGAGGCTACTAAAAGAGATAAAGAAGCACAACAGGTTGTATCACCTCAAAACCAAAAAACCTCCTTTATCCCTCGCCCTAAACCCATCACTCCCACTACTCCCTCCGCCCCATTAAAAATTCAAAAATTCACCAGGGATGAAATGGTTGAATGCCAACTCAAAGGCCTTTGTTATAATTGTGATGACAAATATTTCCCGAGCCACAAGTGAAAGGAACAAAAGCTTTTTATGGCCATCTCTGAGAGTATTTCAGAAGAGGATGTTGAAACTCCCCTTGTGTCTGAGTCACCTAAAATCACTGACATAACCCCTCCCTCGGACCCTCCCGAAGTAGAACCCATCATTTCCCTCAATTCTCTCACTGGCTTTTCTGCTCCCCAAACCCTCAATTTAATCGGTTACATCAAGCATCAGAAGGCCATCATTCTAGTTGATAGTGGAAGCACCCATAATTTTATTCATCGTTGCATTGCCCAAGAAACTCATTGCTACATCCATGCTGTCAACAATTTCCAAATCATTATTGCCAATGGTGGTTCCATGAAATGTGGAGGGCGTTGTGACTACCACCTAAAATCTCCAATTCCGTGACTACCACCTAAAATCCCATATGTTTTCTATCGACATGGGTGGTTGTGACATTGTGTTGGGTGCAGACTGGCTACAAACTTTGGGTCCCATTCTCATGGATTTTAAGGCATTAACTATGCAATTAGACCAGGAAGGCCACCAATATAAATTCTAAGGCATCACTGTTGGTTCACCTAAGGTCATTAGTTCCCATCGCATGGAAAAGCTACTCAAAAAAGGTCATTCTGGTGTCATTGCCCAACTCCATGCCATTCAAGCAACAGAGACACCCCCGGTGCCGCATGACCTCCAAGCCCTCCTTTCTAAACATCAAATGGTATTTTCCACTCCCTAAGGCCTCCCTCCTTCCCACGGTGTTCATGATCATTCCATTCCCCTTGTACCCGAAATCCTTCCTCAAAATATCCGTCCATATCGCCACCCCTTTTCACAAAAAAATGAAATTGAGAAAATGGTCCAAGAACTCCTTAATGCAGGCGTTATCCGCCCTAGTACAATCCCTTACTCTTCTCCTATAGTCATGGTCCTGAAGAAAGAAGGTTCTTGGAGAATGTGTCCTGACTTTCATGCCCTCAACAAACTGACCATTAAAGACAAATTTCCCATTCCTATCATTGATGACCTCCTGGATGAATTGAGTGGAGCCCAATTCTTTACTAAAATTGATCTTCGCTCGGGCTATCACCAGATATGTATGAAAGAGGAAGACGTTCCCAAGATGACCTTTCGCACTCATGAGGGCCACTATGAGTTTTTGGTCATGCCCTTTGGCTTGTGTAATGCCCCCTCCACCTTCCAAAGCCTCATGAATCATGTCTTCTGTCCCTTTCTCCATCATTTTGTCTTAGTTTTCTTTGATGATATCCTCATCTATAGCAAAACCTGGACAGACCATCTTACTCATGTGGATCAAGTTCTCCATCTCCTCTCCCAACACCAAATTTTCCTGAAACAATCTAAATGTGCTTTTGGTGCCTCAGAAGTAGAATACTTGGGTCATATGGTTGGCAAGGATGGTGTCAGGGTGGATCTAAAAAAGATTGAAGCTATGCAATATCGGCCTCACCCAAAGACTCTCAAAATCTTGCATGGATTTCTGGGCTTAACAGGGTATTATCGCAAGTTTGTTAAGAACTACAGAAAGATTGCAACACCTCTCACTGCTCTCCTCAAAAAGAACTCTTTCACTTGTACTCCAGCCACTGCTCAAGCTTTTCAAACCTTAAAGATGACCATGTGCACCACTCTGGTTCTGGCCCTTCCTAATTTCAAAAAGACCTTTGTGTTGGAATGTGATGCCTCGGGGAAAAGAATCGACGTTGTCCTTATGCAAGAGGGTCGACGTTTGTCCTTCACCAGCAAGAAACTATCTGAAAGGAATCTGGCAAACCCATTTATGAAAAGAAAATGTTGGCCATTCTGCATGTCGTTGATCTGTGGCACCTTTATCTCTTGGGGCAACACTTCCAAATCAAGACCGACCATCAAAGCCTCAAGTACTTTCTAGAAAAATGCATTTCCTCCTAGAAGAAACAAAAATGGGTGACTAAGCTCTTTGGTTATGATTATGAGATCATTTACAAAAAGGGAAAAGACAATGTAGTGGCGGATGCACTGTCCTGAAAATATGAAGAAGAAGGATCCCTTTTTTCTCTTTCCTTCATTTTACCCGATTGGCTCCAAGCTGTGTGCCAGGAATGGCTTCAAGATCCCAAAAGTTTGCATCTAATCCAGCAATTGTAGGCCAAGGCTCTGGCTCCCCCAAGGTACTCTTGGCTCTAGGATGAGCTTCGATACAAAGGTCGTTTGTTTTTAAGTAAACAATCAAATCTTAAATCCACGGTACTTTCTGAGCTTCATGCTACACCCACAGCGAGGCACTCAAGGTTCACCAAAACATATGATAGAGTCAAACATTCTTTTTTCTGGGATGGTATGAAACATGACAACTGTAATTTTGTCACTGAATGTGAGGTGTGTCAACGCAACAAGGGAGAAACAGTCAAATCTTCGGGCACACTACAACTGCTTCCGATTCCACTGGCTATTTGGAAGGATATCTCTATGGACTTTATTACTAGCTTACCCAAATCAGGGAATAAATCAATCATAATGGTGGTTGTGGATCGCCTTTCCAAGTATTCTCATTTCTAGGCTCTTCAACACCCATTTACTGCATCCACGGTGGCTCAACTTTTCATGGACCAAGTCTTCAAGCTTCATGGCATGCCACACTCTATTGTTTCTGATCGTGACCCAACTTTCACAAGCAATTTTTGGCAAGAACTGTTTAAGCTCTAGGGCACCGAATTGCATCTCAGCACAACTTATCATCCCCAGACTGATGGTCAAACGGAAGTTGTCAACAAGTGTTTGGAAACATATCTAAGGTGTTTTGCCTTTGAAAAACAACATCAGTGGGATCAATGGCTACCCCTAGCCAAATGGCGGTACAAAACTTCCTACCATACAGCTACTTGCATGACTTCTTTTGAAGCGGTATATGGACAAAAGCCACCTTCAGTTCTCTCATACTTACCGGGTACGTCGAAGGTCCAGGCGGTTGACCAAACACTTACAGTTCAAGAGGATATTCTTCATACCCTTAAAGAGAACTTGGTCATGGCACAAAATCACATGAAGCAACAAGCAGATCAAGGTCACTCTGAACGTCAATTTGCAGAAGGGGATCAAGTGTTTCTGCAACTGCAACCATACAAGAAAACTTCCCTCAAGGTCGAGCATTGTCAGAAGCTAGCGCCCAAATTTTATGTTCCTTATACAGTTCGCAAGCATGTGGGACAAGTCGCATATCAGTTAGCTCTACCTAGCCAGTTGAAGCTACATCCAGTTTTTCATGTTTCATGCTTAAAGAAGGTGATTGGAACTAGGTGCAAAATTCAAACCAACCTTCCTGAGTTAGTTGAAGAAGGATCCATTTGGCTACAACCAGAAGCAGTTTTAGACCAGCATGAGCGTTGCCTGCATCAGAGAACCATCAAGGAAGTGCTAGTCCAGTGGAAAGATACGAATCTAGCAGATGCCACTTGGGAACCAGCTACCATTCTGCAGCAATTTCCACATCTTAAGCCTTGAGGACAAGGTTGTTTTTAAGGGGGCGGACATGTTAGGGTCCTAACCCGCACATAGGTAGATCAATATATTCAAATGTAATAAAGGTCAATAGTAATAAGGCCTTTCAATAAATAGAATAAGGCAGATGTAAGAAGACCTAATAGAAGCTTATGCTTCTAGAAGGATCTTCCTCTAGATGCTCCTCTTGATAGACATATTTAGTATAAATAAGGGTCGAGGGTATGAAAACCCTAGCGTGGAGATTATTGTAACAGAGCGCTGCTTGATTGGAGGTTGCCCCCTCGAAGAGGCCTGTGAACATTGCTTTCTCAATCAAAGTGTTATTTATGTTGTTGTTCTTATATCATTTATGTGTTATTATGGAGATTATGCTGGATATAATACTGTTATTCTGCCATTTCTAGCATTTTATTTTTGTTATGCATATTTATTATATCTGGTATATTGCACAGGGTCATGCATTCATCGTACAAGTTGTAAAACCACAGTTGTGCAGTCGTACAATGCAATTTTTCTAGCAGTCGCGGTCGTTGGGAGAACATGTAGAGAAACTAGGAAACTGGACGTAGGTGTTGATTAAGATCAGGCTCCAGGTATTGGGTAATGGGAAGAAATAGAGGAAAGCCATCAGGTAGCAGAGTGTGCAGCCACAGGATGCGTGGAGAAAAGGAAATAACATGCAAAGCCGCTAGCAGGAGGCCTCCATAACTGTTATTTGTGCCATGGAAAATATTTACTAGGGCCTGACAGACTGGAACAATCGCGGAAAGCCGCTAGGGAACGGGACAAACCATAAAAGCTGCCAACAAGGCGAAGTGCAGTCACCAGGTTGTATGACAGTCAATGGGTAGTTACAGAGACCATCAACTAGCTATAGAAAGTGTGGGTAGGTAGTGGGTAATCCACAAGGGCCTTGATCACACTACAAAAGGTATGGGAAACAAGTTCAAGAAGCAGGCAATGAGTACAAGTAGTGGGAAGTGGATCTAGGAAGAAAGAAACAGGCTTGGGAAGCAAGTAGTGGGTTTGGGTAGTGTGCATCATATCTCAGAAATGGGAAGCAGAGTCTCGGGATGCCAAAGATCAATTTTGTGCTTGAAGGACTAAGAACAAATTCTTCAGTTTAACGTTCCTAAAGGACTAGGCAAATTTTTTAGTAAGTTATATTTCTTGTTAAAAATTATGATTTGGAGACGGTCACATCCAGTTTGAGGTTTTAAGACACACTAGAGAGTGCATCAAACTTAAAAACTTAGAAGGAAAGGATCACATTGATTATGATGGTGAATGGATTGTGGAATTTTTCTAACACAATCATGACCCCACCAACAGATCCAAAGGACCTGGCTTCCCATGAGTTGAAGGATGTGAAATTCAAGAGGATCATCATAGATGTAGTGAAGGATCATTTGATTCCTCACATATATGAAAATAATTCATCGAGGGAGATGTTTGTAGCGTTGACGAATATTTTTCATAGTAGCAATGCAAATAAGAATATGGTGTTGATGGAAAATGTCAAAGACACCAAGATGACCAAATCAAATACAATAACCAGTTATCTCACCAAGATCACTCAAGTATGTGATCAGTTGGTATATATTGGGGAAGTCGTGATAGATGAAGAGTTAGTGAGGAGGGGCCTAAATCATTTCTCTAAGCCATGGGCCCCATTCATCAAGGGCATTATGGCATAAGAGAAACTTCCCAAGTTTGATAGGATATGGGATTATTTCATCTAGAAGGAGATTCAGGAAGAATCTCTAGTAGGCCAATAGGTTGATACTAATGAGAATCTATCCCTTGCTAGTTAGGCAAGGAGAAGAAAGGGAATTATAGGTGGAGATTCAACTCCATAGGCTGGAAAGAAGAAGGATCTGAGCAAAGTGAAATGATTTAAATGCCACAACAATGGACACTATGCTTCAAATTGTCTAGAACAAAATAAAGGGAAGGGTAACTATCATCAGGTTGCAAAATCTACATAATCTCAAGTCAAGGAGTTTGTTGAGAAGTTCAAGAAATAATTCTTGTTACTCTCTTGTCATTTTTGCAGAGATTCTAGTAGTGTCTGGTTCGTGGATAGTGGGGCCTCCCGTCACATGACATGGACACGTGATTTTTTCGCCGGTTGGTCAAAGACGGACTCATATCTACATGTGGAGCTTGGCACCAATGCCAAGTGTAGTCTAGAGGGAATTGGGCCAGTCAGGTTCCAGATAGAGTTAGGAGGTTCTCTAGAGGTGGAATATGTGTTGTATGTACTAGAGCTTCAAATGAATTATCTCTCAGTTTTGGAAATGGAGAACAATGGATACACCATCTTTTTCAAGAATGCTTGAGTTCTTAATCAACCAAAAGGATCTAACATAAACTCATCTTGATTTCTTGGTTTCAGAGAGGGAAAGGTATACATGTTTTAGGGAATCTTGTAGGTGGATCCAAGGGGATATTCTATGATGGATCAATGTCAATGAAAAAGGATGAGCATTAAGGAGTAAGAGGCTCTAAAGGGAAATCAGAGTTCACAGACTTCTAGTGTGGGGAGTCAACATTCATATGGGAAAAGGGAATTATCCCATTCCAGTTGTATCAAAAGACCTAGTTGGTACAGGATGACATTGATTGATGCTAAGGAACATGAGGAGGATCCTAGGAGTATATACATGGAGAGGGGGCTTACGAAGAAGTTTCCATACTTTAGGGCACTAATGTGTAGCATCATTGAATTTGATACTTCCAATGTTTAGGGAGAAGTTGACTAACACAGTTGGATCGATGATAATGTGCAGGCTGATGTTTGTGACATTGTGTCAGTGTCAAAGGGAGAACTAGTTCTAGGTGGCTCTTTGATAAGTACCTTCCTCACTAAGAGGGAGTGTTGATGTTTGTAGCATCATAGAGGTACTTCCACATTAGTTTTGTTTCTAACACGTGGAAGTCATCCTCAATACCTCTCAAGACTTAGGAAATTCACTTTAGTAAAGTGACTATTAAAGTGGATGCCCTTTTTTATAATTAATTGAGTTTAATTTAATTAAATTCCTAAGTATATTAAATTCTAGTCATTGATCTAAAGTGTTGGTGATACACAATATCAACCATTGATCAATTTGGAGATCTAGGGTTTTGGATTTAGGGTAAAATAAAAATTATAAAAGGTGTCTAATGAGAGAGGAGGAGACACACATAGAGTGAGATAGTGAGTTCTCATTGATTGGGTGGAGAAGGACTTCCATGCAAATTTGCAGGGGCAAGGTGTGAGGAAAGGAGAAAGGGGTTATAAAGAAGTAGCATGAAGCAAGATCGAAGGACAAACCTTGAGGTGTATTGGTCTAGGCTATTTTTCTTTTCTTATTATTGATTGAATGGGCCATTATCATAGGACGAGAGCCCATATTTTATCTTAATAAATTGAGCCCATATTTTATCTCAATAAATTAGCAAGGTGTTGGTTTTCCCTTCTAGGGGTTTTTTAGGGGTATTTGCCTAGAAAATTACATGTGCAAATGTGTATGGTTCGTGTTGTGCTTCCAATGATTTATTTCTATAAAACATTAAAAATCAACTGTTTTTTTAATTCAACAAATCTACATAGTATGTTTATTACTACAAGGTATTTGATAGGAAGTAAATTGTCGGGTGTTGGGTATGAAATTCAACAATACCTTACAACCAACATTCCAATATTTTTGGAGATCATATTTATTCATGATAGATGGGTGGTTATCATCCAAATGAGTTTCTTCAATCAAAAGAACCCTAACATAGTGTTTATTTCCTATTTTGACCCCCACCCCAATCCTATCTTAGGGATTTCTCTATAAAGTTTTCTCATATTTCTCCCCCCCACCTCCACCCTAGTTTAAGGTTTATGTCTATAATTTTTTCTCCCATTTCATCCCTCCACCCAAACTAGGTTTCTTATAAATCCTTATAAATTTTTCTCATGTCGCCCCATCCCACATTGGCCCTGCAAATTTTTCTCCTGTTTCTCCCCCATCCTCACCTTTGGAGGTGCATAAAGTCACCCTCCACTAGGACACTCACCCTTTTCATCAATCCATGATAAGTTTAGATATTGATTTAACATGTTTGCTTGGAGTTTTTGCAAAACAAATTCAATATATATAAATACAAATTTATTAAACATAAATACATTATAAACTTTATATAAATATAGATTAGTTGGATAAATCTCCATATTATTTGCTTGGAGTTTTTGCAAAACAAATTCAATATATGTAAATACAAATTTATTAAACATAAATACAATATAAGCTTTATATAAATTATGTAAATCATTTGGATAGATCTCCATAATTTATATTTTATGGGTGGATAGAAATAGGACCCTTTTATAGTTGAGAGTAGGAAATTTATTTAACATAGATACATTATAGTCTTTATATAAATCATTTGGATAGATATCCATATTTTGTGGGTTGATAGAAATAAGAACCTTTTATAATTAAGAGTGGGTAATTTTTTTTAATAAAATGTTATGTGGATATCTATAAAAATAATAAATAAAATTGAAATATATTGTATTGGTAAATGTGGGTTCCTAAGTTGGGTTATTGACATGTAAGTTTAAATAAACTTACAATCTTAAGAAAAAATAATACCTACATTACTAATAGCTAAATCTAAAAAAGATTTATAGTGTTTGAAGTAGTAATAAAAAATCTAAAATATATGATCATTTATTTTAAAATTATTGGTTATTGATTATGAAGTGTCACTCATTCTGTTTCCCACATAATTTCTTTAAAGATATCACCTCAAGGTACTTCACTACTATATAAAATTACCCCATTAACAAACATATCAATAAAAGACATACTTTTTTCTGCCAGAACCAAAATTAGCCTTCGTTGCAGTTGTTCTGACAAAAAGACAAATGATAGTATACAAATAATGATTACTCACACCATGGTAGGCCTAAAAGACCAAATGCATTTCCTTATCAATCCTCATCGGAGTCGTCCTTCGAAATTAGTTGACCTAATTCATGTCCTTAGATCGTTATGCTTTTCTTCCAAATTGTTTGACATGATTCCTGCGAAAGAGGTATTTTTCTTGCATCATTATCCTTTTTCTAAGGTTAATACACACAGTATAAAGGTTTGCATCCCCTTCGAAATTGCTTGAGCTGATTTATGCGAAAAGTTGCCAGAAATACTGCATTTCTCAGCATAATTATATATCTTCGAAAGTTAATAGATATCAGGAGTACAGAGTCGCTGCTACATGCGAAAATGAGCAATGCAAATAAATAAATTTCGAAAACAAGTTCGGGATAAAAGACCAAGTGCATTTTCTTATATTAAACCTCGTCAGAGTCGTTCGTCGAAATTGCTTGACCTAATTCATTTCCTTGGATCGAAATTGTTTGACCTAATTCACTTCTTGGATCGAAATTGTTTGACCTAATTCCTTTCCTTAGATCGTTCTGTTTTTGTTCGAAAGTGTTTTACATGATTACTGCGAAAAAATTAGTTTGCTTGCATCATTATCAATCTTCAAAGCTTAATACACAGAGTAATCATCTTCGAAATTGTTTGAACTGATTTATGCGAAAAGTTGGCAGAAATAGTGCATTTGTCCGCATAATTATATATCTTCGAAACCTAATACATATCAGAGTACAGAATCGCGGCGACATGCGAATGAGCAATGCAAATAAACAAATATGGAAAAGTGAAAACGTAGGGTAAAATCAATCATCTCACGATATCACTAAGACCGTCTGAACAGAACGGTGTCCTCAAAATTTGAAACAAAATCAGATGCGCCCAAACTAAAGAACCATGAAGAGATAAACACTTGTCATGAAGTAATTGATAGGCGGACCGGTGATGATATCAATAATAG
>ML791396.1:242697-259787 GCA_009831015.1 Picea engelmannii
CAGCATGAGTATGTTAACCAGCTGTAAAGCTGCAACAGCATAGTTTAAAAAAAAAAATCATTTAGGTTTAAATTCTAAGAACCATATTTTTCTTTGCTGGTCGCCCACGCGAATCTACCATTTGGATATTTGAATTATGTAACGATATTAGGATACACAGAATGATTAATTTATCTTTAGAAACTCATGTCTGTTATTTCTAAAATCATCTTAAAAATATCTTCCCAATATATTCTGTGGCACTTTAATATTCTAACATTTTACAGGTTTGAAATATTTTCTCTCGCATGAATCACACTTACATAAGACTAGGTCTGATCTGGAATTCTGAATTAGCGTATTCCAATATTGAGTTTTTATCTTAAATCTGGAGTTATCGTAACCCTGAGGGGTATTTAAATGTTTATTTGTTATCATCATAATTTAGCTCCACACGCAATGCGCGGCTCTGAAGTAGGTGGGCAGAATGGTAACGCGGCATGTATAAACTAAAATCATTAGATACGAGACATTTAAGGTTGTTCGTTATACGTATGTAAGGTGAAAATGCTCCGTGTTAATTATATGAAATTTAGAAAAAAACAAAAATCTCTTATAATATTTTATGTAATGAAAATGGAACAGGTAAAGATATAAATAGATAAAGATTAAGTTTATTGAAACGGTATCGGAGCAGGTGGGTAGAGAGCCTTTGGGAATGCAACAAGACTGGAAAGCACTCTTATGGGTTTCTCTGGAACAACCTCAGTTCCCAGCTTCAATACTAGGGCGACCTCCAAAGTGCATTGAGAAATGTAAGAAGAGCTGGAAGACTGGATTTGTCTGTCACAATGGATGATTTTATTAAAAAAAATTGGTATTCTTTTAAAGATAACATTTAGGATAAAAACTTAAATTAAAATGTAAAAGCATGGAATAATTTTACTGGTTTTTAATATATAAAATGTAAAATAGTTGAAAATAAATACAAGCTAATGATTATTTCTCATCGCAGATTAGTAACCAAAACTTGATCAACTATATTTTTCCCCTCTCGCTTCCTCTCACTCTATATCCCGCACTTTAAAAAAAATTAAAAAATATTCACATACCATCACCATCAAGAAAATTTCATAAATCCTTTCGAACTCACCCACTCCTCCCCTCCCTCTCACATCCCTCACCCTCACTTCCCAACTTACTTCCCCCTCCCTAACTACGGCTTCCCCACCTCACCCATGTCACATCCTAACTTTCGCTCCCCCTCACTTCCACCACCTACAAACTACCCCCTCACTTCCCTTCTTTCCCACCCTCGTTCACTCTCCCTTTTAAACATCCTACCTTAACGCCTTTTAAATTATTTAAATTCCAAACCAATTAAGCCCTTCCACATGGAGGGAGACACATGGCGTAGTTTTATTGAAGACACATGGCAAACTTTTATTGGATACATATGGAAGGTTTTTCACCTATCATAAGAAGACACATGGAATCTCATCATTAATAACATGTGGCAGCTTATCAGGTGATGACACATGGTGAATTGTGAATGACTCACTCATCACATTGAATTATCAGGTGATGACACATGGTGAATTGTGAATGACTCACTCATCACAGTGAATTATCAGGTGATGACACATGGTGAATTGTGAATGACTCACTCATCATAGTGAATGGGCATGAGATGGAAATTGACTTGGCATGAAAAATTATTATTTTATTCATCACTTTTCAAGTGTACTCACTAAGCTCCATAATCTTCTCTTTAATGTTTCTTACTAAGTGTATGAAACACTTAATACTATATAATACTAAAATTCAAATTTTCCATGCACGTGGGATGGGATTTACAATAAAAGTCGATTTTTGAACTAAAGGAGGACGAATCCAATATTAAGGGATGAGATTTTCCCAAGACATCTAATTAACAGTGGTTGAGTGTTAATCTTGAGAAGGAAATAACTTGAGCTCCCGCAAAATTTATACCATTGGAAAGGTATTTTGATGTAGAATATGATGGTATAGGCTTAAAGGGATGAAAATTGATATATGTTTCTCAAAATTTAAAATATCAACTAGCTTCATTTTTAATGGGGCTACGTGACAACTCAACTTCATGAATTCATCTCTTGAAATTCAAAAGACAAATTTGGTCAAAATTTATATCGTTGGAACGCTAAGACAATGAAGATCACATCTAAAGTAATTTCTTTGGTTGAAAACTTGATTTTCACTTCCATAATTCAATTAATTTTAAAGGGAAATTAATTGAATTTTGAAAATTAAAAGTTTATTTAAAAACTTTTATTAAAATGGGAAAGGGACCCATTTTAAATACATATATATATTGATGATGTAATGTCAATAATGAAGAATTAATGAGGCTTTGATTAAAGATAATACTTCAAGAAAAGAATTTTACGGGAAATTCAAGAAGAGAAAAAACCCTAACTACTAAAGTAGTTAGGAGATCTCATTTGAAAAAGAGAAGAAGGGATTCATCAAGGGTCCCTAGAATCAAAATTATGAGAAGGTCATGGCATAATATTAGAGGAATAAGAAGGTACAACCATGAATACATAGCCAAGCTTCTGATTAAAGAAAAGAGATCTCCATCTTCTCCACTTTTGTAATATTCTGGAAATTAAAAGTATGCAGAACATAAATAAACGGCTAGAAATGACAGATGAACAACAATATAACCAAAACAAGACCACAATAATATCAAAATGATACCAAAATAACACCAGAAAGAGCACTTTGATTACTGAGAGCAATGTTCACTTGCCTCTTCGACGGGGAAACCTCCAACAGAGCAGCGCTCTATTAGAATAATATCCAAGACAAAGTTTTGCATACCCTCGAATCCTATTTATACTAAATATGTCTATCAAAAGAACCATCTAGAGGAAGATCCTTCTAGAAGTGGAAGCTTCTATTAGGTCTTCTTACATTGGAATTATTCTTCCTTATTTCTAGGCTTTATTAATATTGAC
Organism: Picea engelmannii; assembly: GCA_009831015.1. Lineage (NCBI taxonomy): Eukaryota > Viridiplantae > Streptophyta > Pinopsida > Pinales > Pinaceae > Picea > Picea engelmannii. The sequence goes on from ML791396.1 coordinate 245,679, forward strand.
CTTTATTATATGGAAATATATTATTCTACCTAAGTGAGGGGTTAGCTCCCTAACATGCCCCCCCCTTAAAAATAGCCTTGTCCTCAAGGCTTGAGATGGGGAAATTGTTGCAGAATGGTAGTTGGTTCCCAAGTGGCATTTGTTGGAGTTGTATCTTTCCACTCGACTAACACTTCCTTCATGGTTCGTTGCCATAGACGATGCTCATACTGGTCCAAAACTGCTTGTGGTTGTAACCAAATGGAGCCTTCTTCATCCAACTCGGGAAGGTTGGTTTGATTTTGGCACTTAGTTCCAATCACCTTCTTCAAGCAGGAAACATGAAAAACAAGATGGATCTTAGAATGACTGGGAAAAACTAACTGATAGGCCACCTGTTGAACACACTTGAGAACTGTATAAGGACCATAAAATTTAGGCGCCAGTTTCTGACAATGGTCAGTGTTGAGGGAATTTTTGTTGTAAGGTTGTAGTCAAAGAAACAAATGATCCCCTTCTACAAATTGATATTCAAAGAGACCTTGATATGCTTGTTGCTTCATGTGATTTTGTTCCATGACCAAATTCTCTTTGAGGGTACGGAGAATAGCCTCTCGAACTATAAGTGTTTGGTCAACCGCCTGGACCTTCGAGACACCTAGCAAATATGAGAGAACTGAAGGTGGATTTTGTCCATGTACCTCTTCAAAAGGAGTCATACAGGTAGTTGTATGGTACGAAGTGTTGTACCACCATTCAACTAGTGGTAACCATTGAGCCCACTGATTATGCCTTTCCGATGCAAAACACCTCAAATATGTTTCCAAACATTTGTTGACAACTTCAGTTTGACCATCAGTTTGGGGATGATAAGCTGTGCTGAGATGAAATTGGGTGCCTTGTACCTTGAACAGTTCTTGCCAAAATTTTTTGGTGAAAGTTGGGTCGCTATCATAAATAATTGAATACAACATGCCATGAAGCTAGAAGACCTCATCCATGAAAAGTTGAGACATAGTGGATGTTGTAAATTGGTGTTGAAGAGCACATAAATGAGCATACTTGAAAATACAATCAACTACCACCATGATGACGGATTTATTTCCTAATTTAGGTAAGCCTACATTAAATGAGCACATAAATGAGCATACTTGAAAATACAATCAACTACCACCATGATGACGGATTTATTTCCTAATTTAGGTAAGCCTACATTAAAATGCATAGAGATATCCCACCAAATAGCAGGTGGAATCAGAAGCAGTTGTAGTGTGTCAGGAGATATGACTATTTCTCCCTTGTTGCATTGACACACATCACATTCAACCACAAAATTACTAACGTTTTGTTTCATACCATCCCAGAAAAAAGAACATTTGACCCGGTCATAGGTTTTGGTAATCTCAGAGTGCCCAACTGTGGGTGTAGCATGAAGCTCAGAAAGTATTATGGATTTAAGGTTTCAGTGTTTACTTAAATAGAAACATTCTTTGTATCGAAGATCATCATTGAGCCAAGAGTACCCTGGGAAAACTAGAAAATTGGACTGCAGTTGTTCTATTAGATGTGAACTTTTGGGATCATGTAGCCATTCCTAGAGAACAACTTTGAGCCAATCTGGTACAATGAAGGAGACAGAAAAAGGGACCCTTCATATTCATATATTTTGGAAAGTGCATTAACAACCACATTGTCTTTGTCTTTCTTGTAAATGATCTCATAATCATATCCAAAGAGCTTAGTCACCCATTTTTGTTGCTCGAGGGAGGAAAGGTATTGTACCAGAAAATACTTGAGGCTTTGATGATTTGTCTTAATTTGGAAGCATTTCCCCAATAGATAAGGGAGACAAAGATCCATGGCATGCAGAATAGCCAACATTTCCTTTTCATAGATTGATTTGCCCAAATATCTCTCGGACAATTGTTTGCTGGTAAAGGCCAAAGGCCAACCCTCTTGCATAAGAACAAGGCCAATTCCTTTCTTGGAAGCATCACATTCCAGGACAAAGGTCTTTGTGAGATCAGGAAGGGCCAGGACTAGAGTGGTGCACATGGCCATTTTCAAGGTTTGAAAATCCTGAGCAGCTGCTAGAGTCCAAGTGAAAGAATTCATTTTAAGGAGTGCAATGAGAGGTGTCGCAATCTTTCCATAATTATTAACAAACTTGCGATGATAACGTTTTAAACCCAGAAATCCCCACAACCTTTTGAGAGTCTTTGGGTGAGGCCAATGTTGCATAGCTTCAATATTTTTAGGATCCACCCTGACGTTAGCCTTGCCAACAAGATGACCCAAGTACTCATCTTTTGAGGTTCCAAAAGAACATTTATATTGTTTGAGGAAAAGTTGGTGCTAAGAGATTAGTTGGAGAGCTCAATCCACATGAGAAAGATGGGTTGTCTAGGTTTTGCTATAGATAATGATATCATCAAAGAAAACAAAGACAAAATGATGGAGAAAAGGATGGAAGACATGATTCATGAAGCTTTGGAAAGTGGAGGGAGCATTACACAAGCCAAAGAGCATGAACAAAAACTCATAGTGGCCCTCATGAGTTCTAAAGGAAGTCTTAGGAATGTCTGCCTCTTTCATATGGATCTCGTGGTAGCCCAAATGAAGATCAATTTTAGTAAAGAACTGGGCATCGCACAATTCATCCAAGAGGTCATCAATGACAGGAATGAGAAATTTATCTTTAATGGTGAGTTTGTTGAGGGCGTGGAGGTCAGAACACATGTGCCAAGAACCTTGTTTCTTCATGACCATGACCATAGGAGAAGAGTAGGGGCTTGTACTAGGGAGGATAACGCCTACGTTGAGCAGTTCTTGAACCATTTTCTCAATTTCATTTTTTGGGGAAAAGGGGTGATGATGGGGATGGATATTGGGAGGAAGGCTTCTTGGTACAAGGGGAATGAAATGATCATGAACACCATGGGAAGGAGGGATTCCCTGGGGAGTGGAAAAAACCACTTGATGTTTAGAGAGAATGGCTTGGAGGTCCTGTGACACAGAGGTGTCTCAGTTGCTTGTATGGAATGGAGTTGGGAAATAATGTCACGATGACCTTTTTTTAGCATCTTTTCCATGCGATGAGAACTAATGATATCTGGGGAACCGACGGTGATGCCTTGGAACTTATATTCTTGGCCCTCCTAGTTGAATTGCAGGGTAAATTCCTTAAAATCCATGAGAATGGGACCCAAAGTCCTTGACCATTTTGCACCCAACACAATGTCACAATTTTCCATGTCGATAGAAAACATACAATATTTCAGATGGTATTCACCAATTTGGAGACACACATTTTCACAACGCCCTCCACATTTCATGTACCCACCATTGGAAATTATTGACTGCACAGATATAGCAATTAGTTTCTTGGGAAATTCGACGATGAATAAAATTATGTGTGCTTCCACTATAAAAAAGAATGATGACCTTTCAATGCTTGATGTAACCAATTAGTTTGAGGGTTTGGGGAGGAGAACAACTAGTGAGAGCATTTAGGGAAATGACCGGTTCTACTTTAGGAGGGTCTAAGGGAGGGGTTATGTCAGTGGGTTCAGGTGACACAGACACAAGGGGAGCCTCAACATGCTCTTCTAAAACATCCTCTGAGATGGCCATAAGAAGATTTTGTTCCTGACACTTGTGTCCCAGAAAATATTTGTCATCACAATTATAACAAATTCCTTTGAGTTGGTGCTCAACCATTTTGGCCCTAATCAATTTCTAGATCTTTAGTGGAGTAGAAGGAGGAGCGAGAGTTACTAGTTTAGTGAAAGGAATAAAGGAGGGTTTCGGTTTTGAGAAGAGACAACTTGTTGTGATTCCTTATCTCTTTTAGTAGAGTACACCCAAATCTAAGGCCGAGCCATGAGGACATGAGCATGAATCTCATCCTTGAGGCCACTGATAAAACATTCTTAGAAAAAAACATCATACATTCCCTCTGTATGAAAAGCCAATTGCTCAAAAGAATCTATAAAGTCTTCCACTATGCCAGATTGTTCCAACTTTTTCAAACAACCTATATGGTTGGTGTTGCTATCAAATCATTCATAAAGCTCTGCCATAAAGTGTGTCTAAGCCACATACCCTTGGCGGGCATTTTTTCTCCATTGCCACCATTGCCAACATTCTTGATTGATCCAGATGGATATTGGTGGCCACCCACCTTTTCCAACTGGCTCAAAACAATTTTTTGACATTTTTGGCAATTTACTATTTTTAGTAGTTTTTACTTCCGGGGCCATTTTGAGGGCCTAAATGAAGGTTTTTCGGTATTGAGATCCTCAATGATATCCAAAGGCATATTGAGCCCCCAAAATGAATCTCCTCGGTGATACCTTTCCAATGGGCTATCACACACCTAGAATAGAGATCGTATGCAAAAGTTATGACCCTGGGAAGTTGATGTACTAGCTTACCCAAACGGGGCCCACATGACTTTTGGCATTTCATCTCCTAGGGTTAGGTTTTTGGATGTCTAGGGTTTTTGGTATTCTTTATTATTGTAAAAAGGCCTTCAGAGCCTCATTGTAACCTTCTTCTTGCAAATGTGCACTGTCGTGACATCTCTTCTCAGAGATAAGCCGCCACCATTCCAGCAAGCTTGTTTCCGCTGCATTTTACAGTTTTCAGCTTATTTCATTATTGAATAGAAAACCAGTTTTATTGTATCTTTGTTATTTTGTGTTAAGAACCTGTTAATAATCTATATTCATTTAATTCTACTCATAAAATCTGGATCAGTGGTATCAAAGCGGTCTGCTCCTTGTCGTCTTAATGCATGTCCCCAACGAGGTTGGAGTACAAAGAGTTGGGTCTCGAGCTTGTTTCTCTTGAGGAAAAAATCTCTCGCACACCCAAGCGATCTCCCATGGTAGGAGAAAATAAAGATGATGGGACAGGAGATCCTTTCAAACTATTGATTGAGGAAGCCCTCACACAACAAAGGAATGAGATGATGGATAGTTTCGCACAAATCCTTCGGCGACTACCAACAAGTGATGCATCTTCTTCGAATGGAGGCATCGTCCCCTTCAAGGTAAAAATAAACTTTGATATTCCTATATTTGAAGGTCAGATAGACGCAGATGATGTAGACAAGCGGTTGAATCTACTAGAAGGGTATTTTTCTGTTCATAAATTTTCGAATAGAGAAAAGATTACTTTGTGCTCCTCAAAGCCGTTCCCCATGTCAAAGATTGGTGGGAAACTTTCTGTGAGCAAACGGAAACAGGGGAAACCTCATTATTTTCAGTCACGACCATCTGGGAATCCTTCAGGGATGCTATTAAGGAACAATACTACCCTGTCGGAAGTTATGACGAGCTGTATATCAAATGGACCAGACTGCGGTAAGAAAGAGACCAAGCAGTGCCAGATTTCACAAATATCTTCCATACCTTGTGCACCAAGTTGGGTATCAAATATTCGGAGCAACATCTAGTGCTCAAGTATCGTGGTTCTATGCATAGATACATCCAGAACGAAATGGAATTTCTAGACATCTCATCCTTGGGCATGGCCTACCGATATGCCATCAAAATCGAGCAGAAGCTCAAACAAAAGACGCAGTAATTTGGGCCTGGGAACCCCTCACAACAAAAGCCAAGAAAGGGTGGCCCCAACCCACTGAAAAAAGGACAAATAAAAGATGGATAGTATCAAGACAACCAGTACAAGCCGCAAGAAAAGAAGGACACCAAAAAGACAAAGAAAGATACCGGAAAGTGGTGCAACTTCCATAAGAGCCCTTGGCATAACACTGCTAACTGTCGCTCAAAGCAGTCGCTGGTGGCCAAAGTGAAAGCCTCTGAATCAGATGCAGATTCTAACTCCAAGATAGAACCAAAAAGGGGAATACGAATCATTGATGCGGAACCCAGTGCCACCATTGCTACCACCAAGATCTAGCCTGGTGAACCAAACGAGCTAGAAGAAGGAGAGCACCTCTTCCATTCATGGATGTGGGTAAAAGGCACCCCGCTGCACTTCATCGTTGACAGAGGTAGCCAGAAGAACGTCATCTCAGAAAATGTCATCAAGCGCCTGGCCCTGCCAACAATGCTGCACCCACAACCCTACACCATTGGATGGCTCTGCCAAAGAAGCTATCTCCGCGTCGGCCAACAGTGTTGACTATCGTATGGCATCAAGCCCTTCAAAGATGAAGTATTGTATGATGTTTCTCCTCTTGAAGTTTGTGATGTTCTTTTGGGCCAACCTTATTTATGGAAACGTCATGTTGTATATGAGTCTAGGCCTCGTAGTGCTATTATTACTTTGAACAGGAAATTGTACAGGATACTCGAGGCAGTCCCACCTAGTGCTATTTCCTTGATCTCTACTAAGCAATGCAGGAAGGTCATCTCTCAGATGGGGAAGTTTGTCTTCTTCATGATTCGCTCTCAGAATAAGTGAAAGATCGCAGCTACATCCAGGGTCTTTGCGGCCGACCTCTCCACACAGCAGAAGAAAGTAGATAAGGTCGTGGAAGAATACTCGGATATCTTCTCCTCACCTACATGGGTACCTCTGCACTGCCAGGTCAAGCACCCCATCGGTCTGACCCCCGACGCACCACTGCCCAATGGGCCAGTCTATCGTCGCTCTTTGTTAGAGAATGAGGAGATCAAGAGACAGATCCAAGAACTGCTCCACAAGGGGCACATACACCCTAGCTCATCACCTTGCAAGAGCCCAATTGTGCTGGTACAAAAGAAAGATGGAACCTGGCGACTCTATATTGATTACCGGGCTCTGAATAAAATCACTGTCAGAAACCAGTACCCGATTCCCTGAATCGATGACCTCCTTGATCAACTCACGGGGGCCAAATACCTCAGTAAGATTGATCTTAAGTTTGGCTACCACCAGGTCCCGATAGAACAAACAGATGTATGGAAGACCGCCTTCAAGTCAAAGGAAGGACTTTTTGAATGGTTGGTCATGCTCTTTGGTTTGACAAATGCTCCAGCCACTTTCATGAGGATGATGGATGATATCCTGTGACCATTCACCAATACTTTTGTAGTGGTGTATCTGGATGACATTCTAATTTACAACAAGATTTGGGATGAATACTTGCAGCATATTCAGTAGGTTCTGTACACCCTGTGGCAACACAATCTATACGCCAACCTGGAAAAATGCTCCTTCAGCATGGACAGGGTCCATTACCTAGGCTACATCATTGATCAGCATGGTGTACATGTGGACCCAGCCAAGATCCAAGGCATCCGTGACTGGCCATCCCCAACAACACTCAATGAGCTTCGGAGCTTCTTGGGACTTGTTAATTTCTACCGCGGGTTCATGTTGGATTTCTCCCATATTGCATGGGCCCTCAGCCAAATAAACAGGGGTGGTGGTAAGGCTAAATTTGTGTGGGGCTAGTCCCAACAACAAGTGTTTGATGATTTGAAGCAGCGCTTGTGCTCAACCCCAATACTTTCACTACCAGACCTGCAACATCCCTTTGAGATTGAGACAGATGCTTCAGACTATGTCGTGGGCGTCATTCTCACTTAGAACGGCCACCCCGTGGCCTATCATAGTGAGACACTATCAGATATTGTCCGTAAGTACCCTACTTATGACAAAGAAATGTACTCCATTGTGAAATCATGTCGCCAGTGGAGACATTACATTCTTGGGAAGGAGACAATCATCCACACTAATCATAAGCCACTGCAATTCATGTAGACATAGGGAAAATTGCAAAATGACCGGCATCAAAAGTGGTCCACATACTTGCAGCAATTCCACCTCAACATCAAGTATAAAACAGGAAGCACCAATTGCATCGTTGATTGCCTCAGCAGAACGCCAATCGCGGCACTCACCATGGTGCTAGACTCTTGTGGCCATGAGACATCTGGATGGCCCCAACTCTATGATACAGACCCTGACTTCGCCACCACCTACCAAATGTTGGGTGCAATTGAAGTTGTCGAAAATTTCCATCTTTAGGATGGGTTGTTGTGTCATCTGGGCCATATATGTGTTCCATCAAGCGAGCGAGCGAAGCTGATCTGGGAAGCCCACTACAGTCGGGTGGCAGGACACTTTGGCATCGAAAAGATAGTGGCGATGCTACAGAAACATTTTTACTAGCCGAAACTTCGACAGGAGGTCAGCAAGTATATCAGGTCCTGCACTACCTGCGTTATTGCCAAACCGACCACTAAGAAATAGGACTTGTACACCCCTCTTCCTACTCCTAACAGGCCATGGGAATCCATCTCAATGGACTACATGTCAGGCCTCCCATCCACCAAGCAGGGAAATGACTGTGTTTTTGTGGTTGTTGATCGCTTTTCTAAGATGGCGATTCTGGTTGCCTGGAAGAAGAGCATCACAGCAGAGGCCACTGCCAAGCTCTTCTTTGAAAGAGTATGGGTACATTTTGGAATCCCACAAACCATTGTCTCAGATTGGGATAGTATATTTCTCAGCACATTCTGGTCAAGCCTCTGGTCACTGCTGGACACCAAGCTCACCAAATCCACAGCCTTCCACCCCTAGACAGATGGCCAAATCGAGGTTTTAAATCGAATGATTGTGCATATCCTTCGCATGTATAATTCAAAGAACCCTCACACATGGGATGACAGCCTTCCTTATGTCTAGCATAGATACAACTGAGCCTTACATAGCTCAACTAACCACAGCCCCTTTCAAGTGGGGTTGGGATTCCAACCATTGGATCCCATAGATGTTGCACTTCCCCTTGTGGTAACCTCGACTGACTCATCTCCTGCTCCAACTGAAGCTGAAAAAGCCACCCGGTTCATTGAGTGGATCCAGCACATCTGCCAACAGGTTTAGGATATCCTATAGAAGTCCAATGACAAGTACAAACAACGCCATGATCAACATCGAGTGTCGCATAAGTTTCAGGTGGGCGACAAAGTTTGGTTGCACTTGCAGAAAGAACGACTTACAGGACCCCATCGGAAGCTTCGCCCACTCCGTTATGGACTGTACACTATCACCAAGGCCACGGGGGATAATTATTTTGAGCTCAACATTCCTCCTTTCCTTGGCCTGCACCCAGTGTTCAACATGGATCTCCTTCGCCCTTATTTCCCACCATTATTGGACACCTCAGAAGTAGAAAAATAGCTGACACAAACAGATATAAACCTCGACTGCATACAACAGGCATCCAATGATTAGATTGTGGATATACAGATCAAGGGCACTCAACAAAAAATGATCCAGCTTTATCGAGTCGTCAAAGCAGGGCAGCTCCTGCACCAAGGCAAGTGGCTCACCCGGGGCCAAATTCAGCAGAAATTTCCTCATCTAATGGGGGACCTCAACGCAATGGAGATGATTTCTTCCTAAGGAGGGAGGATTGATCCATATGGATATTGGTGGCCACCCACCTTTTCCAACTGGCTCAAAACAGTTTTCTGACATTTTTGGCAATTTACTATTTTTAGCAGTTTTTACTTTCGGGGCCATTTTGAGGGCCTAAATGAAGGTTTTTCAGTATCGAGCTCCTCAATGATAGTTGAAGGCATAATTGAGACCCCAAAATGAATCTCCTTGGCTATACCTTTCCAACGAGCTATCACACACCTAAAACAAAGATCGTATGCAAAAGTTACGACCCCGGGAAGTTGATGTACTAGCTTACCCAAACGGGGCCCACATGACTTTTGGAGTTTCATCTCCTAGGGTTAGGTTTTTGGATGTCTAGGGTTTTTTGAATTCTTGCTTATTGTAAAAAGGCCTTCAGATCCTCATTGTAACCTTCTTCTTGCGATTGCACACTGCCGTCACATCTCTTCTCAAAGATAAGCCGCCACCATTCTAGCAAGCTTGTTTCCGTTGTATTTTACAGTTTTCAACTTATTTTGTTATTGAATAGAAAACCATTTTTACTGTATCTATGTTATTTTGTGTTAAGAACCTGTTAATAATCTGTATTCATTTCGTTTTGCTCATAAAATCTAGATCATTGATCTAGATGGAGAACAACATATCGGAGTTTGGCCAACTCATCTGTAATTCCATACAAAGATAAATAATGTTCCATTTGAGTTACCCAGGTAGTGGGATATGATCCATCAAATTTGGTCACATCCACACGCGGAAGGCGTAGGTCACACTGAAATTGATGGAGCTGAAAATTCTGTGAATGAGACGAAGTTTCACCTTCGGTATGTAAAGGTGGGTCAGATAAGGGAATATATGCAAGGATATGCAGCTTGGCATAGATCATCGTAGTGACAAATTCAAGCTGGGTAGTAATGTCTTGTTTGAGTTCCTCAATTGAGGCGGCGATAGAGGAATGCATCTTTTGATTGATGGTGGAAATATTGGCACTGAGTTGTCGCACTTATTGTTGGGTTTCTGTGAAATTAGAGTGCAAGTTAGTGAAGCGAGATTCAAAGTCTTGGCTACGAGTATGGGCCATGTTGATGAGGGAACATGAAAAGGGGTGGGTGGGACCACATAGAAAATGGGTTATGGGTGAAGTGTATCACAACAATCAGGGCGACAAGTTGAATCCAATAGGTTAAATCCCAAATAAGGTTGTCGGAAGGGGGTCATGTCCACAAGAAAAAAAAATGTTGAAAATTATAGGTATGACTACGATAAGGGAGAAGAGAGAAATATAATGAAACAGGTCTCAATCAATGGTGCCAATATCATCCAAACTTTTTTTTTTACTCCTGCAGAGTTATACTTCGATCTGAAGAATACTGCAGGGATGAAATGCCCAAATTCTTAACAAGAAGAAATGTGTAGTAATTTCGCAACTCGAATGAAAGAGACATAGTTGCTCCGCAATGGATCTTTTCTGTTCTGTTTTTGTTTTTTCCCCAAGGTTTACGTATTCAAGGGTTCTATAGACAAGGGTTTTCCTTGTGCTATAACTCTCTGATATATGTGCAGGGTCCAACAATATTACTCAGCCCAATGTCTCAGGGAACCAACTAAGGAGGCTAGACCGTGCCCTTAGCCGTACTACCCGACTACCCAGGTACTAGAGAGTATCTTCCCAAGTGTTGCTCTCAGTGGCCCTATAGCATTCAAGCGACTGATCGATTTATCTATGGAGGGCTCAAGGAGATCTAGGCCGATCTATATACAGGTGTTGTATGACGGACTACCACTCAAAGGGGTACCAACAGGGGTTACAAGGGTGGCCAACAGATGTGCACTTAAGTACCACTTGTATTTCCTACATGTATGAATCCCCGACCATGGGTTTATGCACGTAACGATAAATCTGTGTAGCTTAAATACGTCAGAATACGTCTCTACCCTAGAAAAAAAAAATAACCCACAATTTCCTTTCGAGGAAGGTGCTCTAATACCACTTATAATATTCTAGATATAAAAAGTATGCAGAAGAGAAATAAATAGCTAGAAATGGAGGTTCAACAAAAATATAACTAGAACAACACCACAATAATACCAAAATGATACCAGAATAACACCAGAAAGAGAACTTTGATTACTCAGAGAAATGTTCGCTTGCCTCTTCGAGGGGGCAACCTCGAGCAAAGTAGAGATCTATTACAATAATATCCAAGAAAAAAGTTCTTATACCCTCGAATCCTATTTATAATAAATATGTCTATTAAAAGAACCATCTAGAGGAAAATCCTTCTAGAAGCAGAAGCTTCTATTCAGTCTTCTTACATTGGACTTATTCTTCCTTGTTGCTAGGCCTTATTAATATTAACCTTTATTACATGGAAATATATTATTCTACCTACGTGAGGGGTTAGGTCCCTAACACCTTTTTTTTATTTTTCTACATCATTTCTCATAGCTTTATGCTTGAGTGTCTGAATTGGGAATAAGGTTGAGTTCTTGGGTGTTCTTCTTGTATTCTTCCAATACCTTTTTCTTGTATGATCATGGAGTGTTTGTAGCCATAAACATGATTGTCAAAACTTTTGTAATGAATAATAGTTTTCATAAATATACTCCACAAATAAGTGCTTCAGGGTTGATTTCGGTTGTATCTTTTAACATTGAGTCTTAAGTATGAGGTATTTGGGATTGACCTATCAAATTATTTTTTGATCTTGATAGTAGTACTCTTGTAAAATTCTTTGATATGATCAAATTATTCTCTCCCATTTTTCATAAAGAAGACATGGATGTATTTATATATGATTAATAATATTGTGTATGTGATGTTGATCATAAAGAAATTTTGATGTTGAAGCCCTCCTTAAATCTTTTCAAATGTTTAAATAATTCTTTTTGCATACAAATATCAGATTGTTGGATTACGGAGAAGGGGGGTGAATCAGTAATAGTGTAATTATAATATTTTTTCTTCAAAAAATCCAAGTGTTATATCAATATAGAATTATTATCCAATAATGAGCAATGAGAAATGAAAAATCACACACATACATAGTACACTAGTGTTTTACGTGGAAACCCAAATCGGGAGAAAACCACAGCATGTTTTTTCTTATATGTATTAAAGAATTACATTCATTGGAAGCACCAACTTCCTTTGTTTTCCAGCTGCAACCAGAAGGAGGCTCCAACCCCCTAGTTTTTTAGGCTACAACCTAAGGGAAGCTCCAACTCCCCAATTCTCTGGCTACAACTAGAAGAAGGCTACAAATCCCTATGTTCTCTGGCTACAACTAGAAGGTGGCTACAACCACTTGTACTTTCCCCGTCCAACTGCCCTGAAGTAGAAGTAGAATTGTCGAACTAATATCACACTATCATTGTGAGATATACCATTGTAAACCTGTACCAATAAACCTGAACCATGCATCAACCATGCATCAACCTGTACCTCAACCTGTAATCAACCTGTACCATAAACAAGTGCATCAACCATGCACCAACATGTACCATAAACAAGTGCATCAACCATGCACCAACCTGTACCAAACAATCTGTAATCAAACTGTACCATAAACAAGTGCAACCAACCATGTACCAAGTATGTACCAATCATGTTTCAACTACTCATCAACTATGACTCATCAATATGTACCAACATCATCAACTATGCACTTCATGTATGTGCCAACTCATCAACTACTTGTCTCAACCATGTACCCAACTTGTACCTCAACCAAAAGACCTCATAAATTTCATCATCCAAATATGATTTATAACTCTATAATATACCTGGTGTATATGATCACATACCTGCAAACCTTCCTTAACTTTAAACAACAAGACTAGCATTTACATCAAACTTTTCTTTAGTCTCACATGACTAGTTTTGGATTAGTCGACAACCCTAATGTCAAATAATCATAACTTTGTACCTATCATGAATAAAGATCTGAAATTGATACACAATGTTCTTCAGTGTGTTTTATGCAATTCCTCCAAGTTTCACTATTTGGAACCTCTCCAAAATGTAGTTATAGCAAAAATGGCATACCTTGTTGAATTCTGGCTTATTCTAGAGAGTGACCTTCTAGAGTATGCCCCGCACAGAATATTTGTTTAATCGATATGAAACTATTACAAAAAATACCAAAGATTGTAATCTAACCAAGACATTTTTCCTTACTGAATTTGGATCTGTTATGAAGAAGTTATGACGTTTTTACCCAAAACACCTATTTTTGACTAGTTTCAAGATTAGCCACAACCCCTATTTTCCACGGAGTGTAAGTCAAAAAATAAAACGACCCACAAGATGAATTTTTTTACCACAAATACTTGACTATGTTTCATCAATGACATAGAAATTTCACGGTCTGAATCATTCTAGAAAAAAATTTATTGCAAAATGGTGAGATGACCTATAAATAACATACCTTAGAAAGCATCATCAAAAGAATTTATCCTTCCTTGACTTCCGGCCTTCTTTTCTTCACCTTCCCTAAAAATTTTGGCTTAGATATCCTTTGGTTACCTCAAAAACCTATAGGTATTCAATATTCTCAAGTGTGTCTAAAATGAGAGAGCCTTGCCTCTTATTTATACTCTCCAAGTAGCTTCCTTGAAAACATCTTCTAGGTCACTTTGCCCACTTTTCTTATTTTAGGGTTAACCCACTTCTAATTTCTCCATTAAATTTATTATTTAAATAATTTATTTTGTATTCACTTTGAATTATAGTACAATCATAAATTCACTTTATTATTTACCTTC
>ML791396.1:261413-289204 GCA_009831015.1 Picea engelmannii
GCTTAACCTGTCATCATCACTACCAAAAATAATATCATCAACATAAACTTCAATTAATAAAATATTACCTTGACTTACCTTGATGTAGAGGTTGGTGTCTACACTTCCTTTTTTCAACCCTTCCTGCTGCAAATACTTATCCAATCTATAGTACCATGCTCTAGGAGCATGTTTTAGACCATACAAGGCCTTTTTTAATATACACACATAATCTGCATTTTCAGACAACTGAAATCCTTCTAGTTGTTCAATGTCGACTTCTTCTTCAAGTTCCCATTAAGAAAATCTTATTTTACACCCATTTGATACATTATAATATTTTTGGAGCATGCATAAGCTCAAAGCAAACAGATTGTTTCATTCTAGCAACTTGGGCAAATGTCTCTTCAAAGTTGATTAATTCAATACGATTCTGTTAGTTTTGAATTGGCATAAAGATTTGGTTTGTTTTAGCGTGAATGATTTGCTTTGCTCTGAATTAGTAATTAAAGGTTTGTTTGATAGATCGCATGCATTCTTGTTATCATTGGATTAGTTTAAAATGATTTTGTTTGTAAATATGACTAGCTACAGAATCTAGCTAGTCATAAAATTTGGATTTTTGTTGATTTTACAACTGAACACTATCTAAAATTGTTTGTTCTTGTCCATCTACAAGTACACACGAATTTCAATGGGAATTGGATCTGCTGTGGCAATTTAGAACATGCTTTTTATTACATAGTTTTGGTTTAGGTTATTATTCTTAGGCAGAAATAGGAATCTGGGAGATTGTTCCCATATTTTTTGCAAACAGTTTTTTATATTTTCCACAAGGATTGTTTTATCCTATGGCCTTTATATACTTATTATTTTTTGTAAACAACCCATCACTTTTGGGAGAACGGAGACTATGGACTTATGATTATACAGACTCAAATAGAAGTGGATTTGTTGTACGGCTTTAGCTTCAATTTATCTTACTTCTATTCAAGTTTTATGCATAACAATTTGTAATCAAATTATTGACTACTTTAGATATCAAGATTTGTTACAGATTAATGCGTTACGATTTAAATTATGTCCATATTTGATGTATCTCATTTTATTCACAGCAATTACTCTGTTCAAATTTAATGAATAGAAGGTTTTTCTTCTTTGTTAAATGAACAATTATATACAAATCTTCGCACTGGGATTTATCTAAATGTGATGGTCTGTAAACTATAAAATTGTTGTTGTTTTATGTCTTGTTTGTTCTGTCATTCGTCTTCAAAAATCATTTCTTCTTCCTGTTTACGAGAAGCTTGTGGAAAATCTGGTGCGGGTTTCTCCCATCAAACAGTTGAATCGAGTACTGTGAACATGACAAATAGGAAGCACCTCTACAGGTCAATTTGTTAGTGTTATTTAATTAGTTAATTAATATATAAATTTCTTGCAATCTGAACATGTTTCATTGTTCATCTCTATAATTCATATTTACAGTTAGGACTGTTATTTTAATCGCTTAGCTTAGATAGCTTTCATTTTGTTCTTTTTTTCATAAAAATTATAAAAAATAAAAAATAATAGCTTCGCTGTCATAAGACATTTTACAAATGATTTTGCAAATTTCGATCAAAATTTGTATTCTATAAATACTGTACATATATAATGGAGATTTAATTATGTTGATAGCTGAACTTTTAATTTCATAGAATTTTTGTTGTATAATATTAGTAAGTAAGCTATATATATGGTTTCCGATTTGTATATAGTTTTCAGTAGTTGTTTTTCACTTAGATTAGTTTCTTTAGTTTAGTTTTTCTTTCACTTCCCTAGGACTTAGATCGAACAACGGAGCCGCTAAACCCATCGGAGTGAATCATTCCAAACGGCTTGGGTTATTTAGACAACCCCAGACCGGATCCACCCCTCCAGTTGACGAGCGATCAATTTCGCCAGTCAACAAGTTTACTTCCTAAGTCTTCTCCTAATCCAAGATATCATAGATATATATTTTTTACAAAGAGGATTACCACCTCTCTAAAAATGCATGGGGATTCATATCCTCGTGAGCTTGTCACTTTGGTCCTGATGGATTCAAGCGTCAACACCTCCTTAATTTTTTTAAAAAACTTGGTTTCTTCTTGATTCCAAGAAAATTATTCCTTCCATAATAATTTTCTTAGAGATTCCACTATTTGACCATATTTCTTGACAAAATTCTGGTAATATCCTGTCAATCGTAAGAATACTCTAAGTTTCTTCAAGGTTTTTGGAATTGGTCATTCCCTCTTAGATTTAATTTTGTTAGGGTCCACTTTTACACCTTCATGAAATATAATATCAAACAAATATTCCACTTCCTAAACCCCAAAGGAACACTTGGAAGGATTTGCATAAATTTGTTGCTCTTCTGAAAGTTGTAATACTATGTCAACATGTTGTACATTCTCTTCCCAAGATTTGTTGTCGATTAGTATGTCATCAAAAAATACTAACACAAATTTTGTAAGGAAGGGTTTGAAAATAGAATAATCAATCTTTGAAATGTTGATGGTGCATTAGTAATTCCAAATGGAATAACCAAGAACTCATAATAACCTTCACGTGTTCTAAAGGTTGTTTTAGGAATGGAATCCTATATCTTTCTGATTTGATGAAATCCTGAACAAAGATCCATCATATTAAAGAAAATTTGTCCATGAAATTCATCTAATAATTCACCAATGACATGAATAGGAAACTTATATATGATGGTCATTTTTTTGAGATATCTATAATATAGACACATATGACATGAACTATCCTTCTTCATAACTATCACTACTGGCAAAGAGAAAACAATTTGGCTAGGTTGAATGATGCAGGTTTCTAAAATTTCATGGATTATATGCTCAATCTCACTCTTCTATGCATATTGATACTTTTAAGGCCTAATGTAACACCCTTGTTTCCCCCATCTTGTAATTAATCATTAATAATGATTACCATGCTATGGCACGTGAACAATGCAAATGTATTATTCTTTATATTTCCAATGACTCCCTGTGGGGGTGAATCCTTGAAGTACTGACCATGATATCATTAGAGGAAAGAGTGAGGAAAATATATAGAGGGTTCATTATGTCAAAATGACCCAAACTCTCTTTGTTGAAATAATAAGCCTCATCTAGATTTCAAGGAAAAAATAGTTAATGAGAAAAGGAATGGTGGTTGAACAATAAACTACCACCATGAATGGAAGCATGGACGGTTTGGGTGAGGATACATAAAAAATTTAGCCCGAAGTACCACAGAGTGCAGTTTTCCTACAAGCCCAATCTGACCCGAGTTTCTTCTAACATACTGAACAAGACATGTATAGAACCTTCCTGGGGAGGAAAAATGCATGAAATGATACATACGAGGGAAGACAATAAGGGGACACACCAAGAGGGGGTGTGATACCCAGATATAAAGAGAGAAAGAGGAAGAGTGTGTGAGGATATCGAGCTAAGAAGAATCACTGGAAGATTAAGTTGTTATGGTTATTGGAGAGAACAAGAGAAATGATCTCTGAGAATTTGCAAAAAACATAATCTAAGTAGAAGGTCGCTAGCTTGATACTAAGGGAGCATATGATAAACCTCGTAGAGGCCATGAAAGAGAAATAAACTTTTATAAATTGCAAAAGTTCGATAGTGATATAATTGTAAATGTGTTGAACCTGGACATAATAGATCTAGATAAACAATAATACACACATTTGCAGAGAGAATTGGAAAAGGAAGAAGAAGGAGAGAATGAATGGAAGAATTTTCATTAACCATTGTGAATAATGAATAATTTACACATGATATACTTTGTATATCTCAATGAGTTCGACTTGAGGTGAACCAAGTCGCCATAGTGGTGGTCTAGAGTGATCTGGACACACACCAGCAGTTACGGGAGTGAACTGCCACCTAGTTGAGTTAACTAGTCAACTAGTCTTCAGTTAACTGACTGAACATAGAGTAGTGCGGAGTTAACTGAGGGAATCAAGGCTAATGCGCCACTATGGTGATGATACCAAGGAAAGGTCGAATTAGCATGGTGATGATCAGAATGTTTCCTGGTGATGATCCCAATGCAACATCTAAACTCAACTCAACTAATCAAACTGAAGTGTCAACTGAAAGAGAATATTCTCGAGGTGGAATATTCTCCCCTAAAATATAGGAGACTGGATAATGACTAATTATGACCAATAAACAAATAAAAACCTTAGGAAAAATAAATCCTAGGTGTGTGTGAAGTAACTCCAACACCCCCCCTAAACATCACTATGGTGAAAGTAAAGATTGGGTCCTGACAACGATGCCGTGTTATGTAACACCCCCAGCCATCAACCCCATGGTCAGGCCAACGCTACTACGTGGAAAAACACTTCTGTAACACATTATGCATTCTAATGAACTGAAAACTCTTAATTACAGTTAAACACAAAATTACTGCTAGCATTTCAGAGTTAATGGAAATAACAATAATTCATATGCACAACAAAATATGTGATAACATTGCAAGAATCACAGGTATGCAATTTAATTAATTACAGAATTACAAAACATAGTGACACTTATCTTTGAAACTATCATGCACCACCAACTACGTGTAGACCTTCCATGAACCTCCAAGCCTTATACCACGCTACTCATCACTCTCAACAGTAGGTCACCCCTGAGCTAGGACTAAGCTTCACCGGGTAAGGAATCCTAGGCTAGGTAAGGTTTACAGGAAGATTACACGTAAAAGGAGGAGGATTCTCTCCCAGGAACCACTTATGCCCACTTCCCATAGACTCTCCTTCCCCACATGCCTGTCCCACCCCAGGAGTATACACCTTCTCTGTCACCTAGACAATCCTTCGACTGCTAACCTCCCTTGCCTTGGGCTTCAACAATAGACCAGACTAGAAATCTCTAAACTCTGTGGAAGCTATAGGGTTCCGTCCAGGAGCTCTCTCCTTCCTTAGCACACTCTCTCACCTGGAGAGAGTTTCTCACAGGCCTGGCAACCTGTTCTTTGACCAATTCCAACATAATGAGGATGACAACAAGGCTTAAACAGGTACATAAAATGACAGCTAGCCACATTCACTCAAGAACTGTGTGGCCACCACATCCAAATAGGAAAAACAATTATGGACACCCAAAAATGATAACAGACAATGCTAAGGCATAGCTCAACTTGGAGTTTACAGGATGCGTTGGGCTTCTCAGCAAGAAAAAAAAATCAGGAGACATGGCTCAGTTCACGGTTTACCATGGGTTTCAGGTGTGTGAGGTATGCAGAGGTCTAGTCACAGAGGCCAAAACACATTCAGATGGAGGATGGTGAATCCGAACAAACTCATGTCGAGGTTGGAAGAATGGGAAGCGAACCCCCAACACGACTCACTTCCTGGGTTAAATTGCATATGCCTGGGCCGACACATGTCGCCCATGAGGTTGTATGCGCTTCATCAGCTGGTGTGCACTTTTAGGCACACGTTCACCCTTCCAGGGATTTGGGGTCAAGGAAAACACGTTTCACACATCGTTTTTAGAATAATAATTTAATATTATTCTCAAGGGTTTAAGCCCCCTCAGCTTAGCCCCTCTTCCAACCTCTCAGACCCCTCTCCCTTACCCAGGCTTTGTGGATTCTTAGTCCCCCATCACTCATTCATCGTGGTTGGTTCGTACACAGAGATGTTTCATATTAATACTATGCATAATTACATGTACAAAAAAAATCAGGCTCCTAGCCTTCAACACTTAGGCTACCTGGCCTAATAACACATAAGCCCACTAGCTTATATGACTTGGCTCACCAGCCTATAAAAAATAATTACAATTCATAATGAAAGCTTTATACTTCATAGACATGATTTACAACAGGGCTCGACCTTGGGGACATTACAATCCCCTCCCCTTATTTTTGCACTGTCCTCAGTGCAACTTTACACTGCATCTGCAAGCTTTTCAAAATTTTCAAAAAGATGTGGATACTCTGCCCGCATAACATCTTCATGCTACCATGTCGCATCCTCAGGACTGTACCAGCTCCACTAGACCTTTACAAGCCCTATAGCTCGATTCCGGAGCTGTTTGTTTTTCCTGTCCAATATGCGCACATGATGCACTTGCAGGACACCTTCTTGTTCCACCTAAATCACATTCCAATCGATAACATGATTAGCATCTGGTATATATTTATTAAGAAATGAAACATGAAACACATTATGTATATTCATAGATGCGGGTAATGCAAGCATATATGAAAATGGCCCAATCCTTTCCAGGATTTCAAATGGCCCACAAAATCTGGCTGCCAACTTGGCGCAACTTCCCAGCTTCAGGGAACTCCTGTTAGCTTTCACTTTTAGGAAAACATGATCACCCACTTTGAACTCTCTATGGGTTCTTTTCTTATCAACATAACTTTTCTGCCTATCCTGGGCATCTTTCAAATTCTTCTTAATTTTTATCATTTCGTCCTCCATCTCCTTAAGCAACTCTGGCCCAACTACTACTCTATCAGCTGGATTATCCCAGCTCATTGGAGTATTTCACTTTCTTCCATAAAGTGATTCAAAGGCTCATCTTCAACGATGCATGATACCCATTGTTGTAGGCGAATTCTACCAAGTGCAGGTAGTCTTCCCATCTTGATGGTTTGTCCATCACATATATTCTTAGTATGTCTTCTATTACTATGTTCACCCTCTCTGTCTGTCCATCAGACTCAGGATGATAAGCTGTACTAAAGTTCAGATTCGTTCCAAATCCTTTGAACAATCCTTTCCAAAAATTTGAGGTGAATTTCCGATCTTTTTCGGACACAATCGTTTTAGGAATTTCGTGCAATCATGCCACTTCCTTTATGAAAATATCAGCAACATCTGTTGCCTTGTGAGTAGTTTTCAGTGGAATAAAATGGGTAAATTTTGTAAGCTTGTACACCACCACCATGATCGAATCATGCAGCTTGGTTGTTCTGGGCAATCCCATAATAAAATCCATTGTCACCACTTCCCACTTCCACTCGGGAATGGGTAAAGCTTGCAGCAACCCTGCTGGGTGCCTATGCTCAACTTTAACTTTCTGGCACTCCATACATATGGCGATGTATTCAGCGATCTCTCTCTTCATACCTGGCCAAAAGTAATGGCTCTTAACCGCTGCTACTATTTTCGGATATCCAGGGTGCCCTGCATAAGGCACATTATGCATCTCCTGCAAAATCATTTGTTTCAAGCACTGGACATTGCATACAAAAATTATTTTCTTGTACAATGGTATTCCATCTATTTCCAATTTATAAATTTCCATCTTCTGTGGCATCTTACCCTGTTGTAGCTTGGCTACCAATTCTCTATACTGCATATATACATTTGCAGCCTCCATAATTTTTCTTTTAATATCAGTCTGATACATGCTAATGGTTGTAGCATGTAATTCATGCACCCTCCTACTGAGTGCATCAACCACTTTGTTATCCTTTCCTTTGATATGCTTGATCTCAAAGTCATACTCACACAAAAATTCCAGCCACCTACTTTGTCTAGCGTTTAAGGTTGGTTGATGAAACAAATATTTCAAACCGTTATGGTATATTTTGAGTTCAAACCTCCTTCCCATGAGGTAATGCCTCCATTTCCTCAGAGCGTGAACGATTGCTGCCAACTCCAAATCATGAGTGGCATAATTCTTTTCGTGCTCTTTCATCTTTCTGGACTCATAACAGATTACAAATCCATTCTAACTGAGAACTCCTCCCAACCCTTGTTTACACGCTTCTGTGCACACCATGAAATCCACATTTGGATCTGCAATCCTCAAGATTGGAGTGCTGGTTAACAACTGCTTCAATCATTGGAAACTTTTCTCGCACTCTTCAGTCCACTGAAACTTTTTCTCCTTCCTTTGCAAGGAAGTGATAAGGTGAGCTATCTTTGAGAACCCCATGATAAACCTTCTATAATAGCCTGCTAGACCCATAAAGGATCTAACTTCCGCCACATTCCTTGGCGCTAACCATTCTCTGATGGCCTCAACCTTCTCAGGATCCACGGTGATCCCTTCTTCTGAAATAATGTGCCCCAAGTAATGGATCTGCCTTTGATAAAATGAGCATTTTCTCAACTTGGAATACAACTAGTGTTCTCTCAACACTTGCAACACCATCCTCAGGTGTTGTTAATGTTCTTCTTCAGTCCTGGAATACACCAGAATGTCATCTAGGAAGACTATGACAAACTTGTCTAGATAGTCCCTGAATACACCATTCATCAAGCACATAAAAACAAGAAGTGCATTTGACAATCCATATGGCACCACTGTGAAATAGTAATGACCATACCTTGTTCTAAAGGTGGTCTTGTTGATGTCTTCATCTTTTATTCTTACTTGCTGATATCCTGATCTTAGATCTATTTTTGAAAAGATCTTTGCATCCTTCAACTGATCGAAGAGATCTTCATCTTTTATTCTTACTTGCTGATATCCCGATCTTAGATCTATTTTTGAAAAGATCTTTGCATCTTTCAACTGATCGAAGAGATCATCAATCCTTGACAGAGGATACTTGTTCTTCACTGTTACTTTGTTCAATTTCCTGAAATTGATGCACAATCTCAGCGTTCCATCCTTCTTCTTTACAAATAGGACCGGGGCACCCCAAGGTGATATGCTTGGGCATATATACCCCTTCTTCAGAATTTCTTCAAGCTGCAGCTGCAACTCTTTCAGTTCTAGCGCACTCATCCTGTACGGAGCCTTTGACACTGGAGCTTCTCCAAGCATCAAGTTCACAGAGAAATCGATATCCCTTTTCGGAGGTAGTCCAAGTACTTCCTAGAATACATATTCGAACTCTTTAAGTACCTCATGATCCTCAATACTTGACACCTTATCCTTAGGCATTTCCCCCACATGGGCTGCAAATAATTGACAGCCTTTTCTATAGCACTTCTTCAGCTACATTGCTGAGATTTCTCTAACAGTAACAACTCTAGGAATTCCTTAGATGGCTCTTTGATTCCCTTCTTGATCTATGCAAGTGAATGCCTTGTTCCAACAGTCTAAGATGGCATGGTGTTGGTCCAACCAGTCCATCCCAATTAGACACTCATAAGAGCCTAATGGTAGAATGTTCAAATCGGCCTTCATGCTCAATCCATTGATGTCTACAAGACAGTACTTGACTAACTCCATGACTTTCCTCTTGGTTCCTATAGCTAGCTGCAATAACCAAGACTTTTCATGTTTTCTTCTTATCAAATGAAAACTTTCTACTACTCTAGGGTCTATATAACTATGGCTAGCCCCTGAATCAACTAAAATAGTAAATGGTTGGCTTCTGATCATACCTTCTACTTCAATCATGTGTGACTGATACTCAGCTTGCTTGTTGTCAAGGGCTGTATATATCCTTGGAATTCTATTGTCCATGTCCTCCGCTGTTTCAGTTTGCTGAACATTGTGGAGAACTCTTACTTTATCATTTCTGTCGAGGCAATCTCTGTACCTATGTTTTTCTTTACAACCCCAACATTCCATAGGTGGCAGCCTTGACATTTTCCCACTCACTTCAACCTTCTTGGGCTCTCTAAGAGACGGTTGTTCTTGAGGACTGTTTCTGAAAAAGGGTGGTTTATTTCCCTTTTTCCTCTGTTCTTTCTTGAACTTTTTCTAGCCATCCCAAGCCTTCCAAAAGGTAGGCTTTTATCTTTGTTGTTCAAATAAGCACTTCTCTCTTCTTATCATTTATTCCATATTCTTTGGTTCATCATACTGAATCTTATCCCCGATAGTAAGTGGTAATCCACTCAGGTACCTCTGAATCTTGACAGACTCATCTTTGATGAATGGAACATACTTCAGTAATTACAAAAACTTTCATTCTTACTCATCAATGGTCTTGTTGTCCAACTTGAGTTCAAAGAACTCTTCCATCTTTCTGTCATAATATCTTTTAGTTAAGTATTTTCTCTCGAAATACCTCTTGAATTTTTGCCATGTGATGTCCCTTTCTCTGATGTACTACACTTGCACAAGTTGATCCCACCACATGGATGCCTTTCCCTTCAGTTGATACATGGAAATCCTGCCCTCTGCATGAGAGGAATAATTCTTCAGTTGAAAGTATTTCCTCATACCCAACAACCAAGTTTCGAAATCTTCCTCCTTCTTATGTATTCCATCGAACATTGGAGGCTTGATCTTGTTCATTTCCCCTTTCAATTCATCCATCCCAGATCTCTTGTGATTTCTGGTAGGAGATGGGCTTGAACTATTGTGTGCTTCCCTACTGGAATGCTTTGGGCAGTGACAATGATCTCTGTTGACACTCCTTGATCTTCTTTTCCTCTCAGGGGTCCTGGGACTCTATGTCTTGCTTGAGTCACTCTCCTTTTTCAATTTCTTTCCTATTCTTTCCAGACTCTTCAACATCCTTAAGTTGAATTGACCTTGCCTATCCCTGAATTTCATGAGCTTTCGGCTATCAGCTCGGTTAGCTTGGGCATATTTCCATAATCTTTCAATGACTTTCATCACATGCCCTTCCTTATCCAATTCTCTTCCGTGCCCATTGGAGTTCGATCCTTTGACTCCCAAGTGGACATCCCTTCCTTCTCTTTCGTTGTCTGAATTGGAGGCAATCAACACTTCTTCCATTTCTATACTCAGCATTGATTTGCAGTTGTCTTGACACTCATTGAACTCTATACACACAACGTGCAGTCAACCGAAGTTTGTTAGGCCTTAAAACCTTAATAAAACTACAACATTCATAAACCAACACAAATAAGAAAATTTTTAGATTCCATGAATATTTCGAGATTAGCTCGGCTTTGTAACTTTTCGGTGATAGCCCCCATTTTCTTAGTCCCCAACCCATGCATCCACGGGATGCGATCAAATGCTAAACTACTAGGTGCTACAAGGCTCTCCAAACAAAAATTTGGGCTTCAAGATTTCGAGGATTTGGGATTTTGGGTTTTGGGTTTCAGGGTTTTGGTCTCGGAGGTTCTCGCATTCGCTTCCATCTCCAACTCCCGACTTCCAAAAATTTGATTTCCTTACCTTGTGGGCCCACAGCATAGTTGTCGCCCACCAAGGTAGTGACACATAGTGTCCTTAAGAAGGTCCACCTCACTCCCCGCGATGTCAGGGGGCCCCACTACTTTTACTTTTTGTTTCGGAGTTTCGGGCATCAGGAGTTCATGCATCTACACATATCGAACTTTTGTTTGCTAAAATTCTGAAATTATGGTCTATTCATCTACTTGATCCAACGGTCAAGTTCCTCTCCTACGATCTATGGTGCAAATCATTTCAGGATTTCAAGGTTTCGGGTTTTCGGTAACCGGGAATTCACAATGCAACGACTCCAAATCTCTTGTCACTTCAATCCCTGAAATGTCGTTTTCTTCCTAGACAATTAACGGTCCAGATCTCTCTTAGATCAATGGTTGTGATCCAATCGTGAATTCACGTTTCATGAATTCTCACAAACTCACCCTTTGACCATTTCAAGTTACGATTCAGTGAAATGTTGATCACTCTCCACGCGTCCCTTCCAATGGATGGTCCTGACGAATTTGGGATTTTGTGTATCGTGATTTCCACACTCCTGTGCAACTCCAAAGGGTTTTAAGCCTTGTGCACATTCTCCTGATCTAATGGTCGTGAGGGTTCTCCTTTCCTCCCGAACATATCCTATGGCTCCAACAATTCTGGTGTGGAGTTTTGTCTCTCCCTGTGTCCATATACCACACCGGCTGCAGTTTTATAATACCGCTACACCTCTTGAGCTTTGTAACATGGTCAAGTAGCCCGTTGACACTCAGAAACATTCTGAGGTCTGAAATTAGTCCTACAGAGACAATTTCTTCTCAAAACCTCGGTCCAAAGACCATTTATCCGGCCCATCCAGGCTCAGTGTTGAAACCAGGCTTTGATACCATACTGTAATGCCCCCGGCCATCAACCCCACAGTCGGGACAACGCTACTACATGGAAAAACACTTATGTAACACATTATGCATTCTAATGAACTTAAAATTCTTAATTACAGTTAAACACAGAATTACTGCTAGCATTTCAGAGTTAATGGAAATAACAATAATTCATATGCACAACAAAATATGTGATAACATTGCAAGAATAACATGTATGCACTTTAATTAATTACAGAATTACAAAACATAGTGACACTTATCTTTGAAACTATCACGCACCACCAACTACATGTAGACCTTCCACAGACCTCCCAGCCTTAGACCACGCTGCTCATCACTCTAAACAGTAGGTCACCCTTGAGCTGGGACTAAGCTTCATCTGGTAAGGAATTCTAGGCTAGGTAAGGTTTACAGGAAGATTACATGTAAAAGAAGGAGGATTCTCTCTTAGGAACCACTTATGCCCACTGCCCACAAAATCTCCTTCCCCACATGCTTGTCCCACCCCAGGAGTATACACCTTCTCTGTCACCTAGACAGTCCTTCAGTTGCTAACCTCCCTTTCCTTAGGCTTCAGCAACAGACCAGACTGGAAATCTCTGAGCTCTATGGAAGCTACAAGGTTCCTTCCAGGAGCTCTCTCCTTCCCCGACACACTCTCTCACCCGGAGAGAGTTTCGCACAGGCCTGGCAACCTATTCTTTGACCAATTCTAACACAATGAGGATGACAACAAGGCTTAACTAGGTACAGACAATGGTAGCCAGCCACATTCAATCGAGAACTGTGTGGCCACAACATCCAACTGGGGAAAATGGTTATGGACACCCAAAAATGACAACAATCAATGCTAAGGAATAGCTCGACTTGGAGTTTACAAGATGCTTCAGGCTTCTTAGCAAGAAAAAAAACCCAGGAGACACGGCTTAGTTCACAGTTTACCACAGGTTTCAGGTGTGTGAGGTATGCAAAGGTCCAGTTACAAAGGCCAAAACGCATTCAGACGGAGAATGGAAAATTCGAACAAACTCATGTCGAGGTTGGAAGAATGGGAAGCGAACTCCCAACACGACTCACTTCCTGGGTTAAATTGCATGCGCCTGGGCCGACACATGTCACCCATGAGGCTGCATGTGCTTCGTCAGCTGGTGTGCAATTTTAGGCATGCGTTCCCCCTTCCAGGGATTTGGGATCAAGGAAAACATGTTTCACACATCATTTTTAGAATAATAATGTAATATTATTCTCAAGGGTTTAAGCCCCCTCGGCTTAGCCCCTCTTCCAACCTCTTAGCCCCCTCTCCCTTACCCAGGCTTTGTGGATGATTATTCCCCCATCACTCATTCATCATGGTCAGTCTGCACATAGAGATGTTTTTTATTAATACTGTGCATAATTACATGTACAAAAAAAATCAGGCTCTTGGCCTTCAACACTTAGGCTACCTGGCCTAATAACACATAAGCCCACTAGCTTATATGACTTGGATCACCAGCCTATAAAACATAATTACAATTCATAATCCAAGCTTTATACTTCATAGACATGATTTACAACAAGGCTCGGCCTTGGGGACATTACATGTTAGGTACCCAAGTACAAAAGATACACTAAAAATAAAGTGAGGAAAGAGGGAAAACCTCATGGGAAACCCCCCACCCTCAAGGTACAATGTATGTAAAAAGAAGAACTACAGTTGCTAGGAAACTATGTCCTTCACTCCAAGACAACCTCGTAGATAATGGAATTACTACTCAGTGAAGGTCTTGGTGAAAATGTATGTCATCTATTCTACTGAAGGACAGAACTGTAAGTCGATGATCCCCTCATGTACCAAGTCTTGAATGTATTGCATGTGGATCTCAATGTGCTTCTTCCACTACCTCTAAACTAGATCTCTGCAAAACTTTAGAGTGCTCTGGTTGTCACACCAGATGACGATTGACCGATGAAACTGAATGCCCAACTCAGTGAGAAAATGTTGTATCCACATAGCGTGAATGGTTATGTTAACTACCCCTCTGTACTCTGCTTCAGCTGGAGATAGAGAAATGGAAGCTTGTTTCTTGCTCGACCAATAGATAGGCCCAGAACTAAGATTGAGTGAGTAACCAGATGTGGACTTGCGATCAATGCTATCGCCAGCCTGGTCGGAATCAGTAAAACCAATGAGATCTAATGTAGAGTCTGTTGCATAATGAATCCCAAAGGTGATGGTGCCCTGTACGTATCGAAGGATACACTTTGCATCTTTCCAATGTAGTTCATGCGGCTCCTGCATGAACCTGGAAACTGCGCCAACTGCATATGAGAGGTATGCTATGGAGTCTGTGAGATACAACAAGCTCCCCACTAGTTGTCTGTATAGTGTGTTTTCAACCAATGGAGTCTCCCCGCCATCCTCAAGTTTGACTCCTGATAGGAAAGGAGTTGGAGCAGACTTGCAGTCTTTCATGTGAAATCTCTCAAGGAGATATCATGCATACTTGGCCTGAGACAGTTTGATGCCTGATGCATCCTGACTGATCTCGATTCCAAGGAAGAAGTGTAGTGGACCCATGTCCGTCATCAAAAACCTTTCATGTAGAATCCTCTTGACTACAACAATCACTGAAGTTGAGCACCCAATGATCAACAAATCATCAACATACAGAACTAAAAGTAGAAGTGAATCAATCGTCCTGAGCATGTATACATTCGGGTCTGATTTACAATGTACAATGTTTTGTGACAATAGGTAGGAGTCCATCTTGGCATACCATGCCCTCGGAGCCTACTTGAGGCCATAAAGTGACTTCTTCAGTCGATAGACCAAAGATGAGTCCTGCATAAATCCCTGGGGCTGCTCCATGTAGATCTCCTTAGAGAGATCACCGTGAAGAAATTCCTTCTTCACGTCCATCTGATGGACTTCCCATCCCTTGGTTGTCACAATAGCAAGTGCCAATCATATGGAATCCATCTTCGCTACTGGAGCGAAGGTCTCATCATATTCAATACCATGACCTGTTGAAATCCTTTGGAGACAAGCCTGGCTTTGTATCTGTTGATCTGTCCATCCACTACACTCTTGGTCCTGTAGACCCATCTGCATCTGACAAGTTTCCTCATAGAAGGAATGGGAACCAGATCTCAAGTCTGGTTCTCGAGGAGGGAGTTGTACTCCTCCTGCATGGAAGATTCCCAAAAGAAATTTCCAACAGCCTCACCATAAGACTGTGGATCTGAAGACTGAACCAAGAAAAGATGCCTAGAAGGAAATGGTTCAGTGGAAGCGAGTGCAATAGGAGGCTCCTCGAAATCAGATCGAGTCCTTCTAGTATCAGATGGATCACCAACGAGATCCCCTACATCTTGAAGAGTAGTTTGTGCCCACTTGGGCCTCTGCTCTGGCTCTGCAACTTCATCTAGATGCTTTGACTCTGCATCTGACTGTACTGACTTTGAATCTGAATCATCTGATTCCTCTGAATCAGAACTCTCATCTGAAGAAGATTCAGCATGTGCATGCTCATCATCTTGAACAGGTGGAAGAGTGAAGGTGTCTGCATGTGGCTGTTGAGGTACATGCGAGACACTTTCCTTGAATTGGACACTACACTCAATGATGAGCCGGTCTGAGGAAATATCAATAAGTCGATATCCCTTCACACCATTGGGGTATCTAACAAAAATGCACTCAGTGCTCTGTGGATCAAGTGCCTTCCTCTTTTCAGAGGGAATCTTGGCCCATGCACGTGAACCAAAAATATGAAAGTGGGTCACTTCTGGTTTGAGGCCGCTCCAAGCCTCGTAGGGGGCCTTATCCTTGACAGATCTATGGGGAGATCTTTTTTGGATGTATGTTTCACAATTAAGTGCTTCGGTCCATAGTCTTTGTGGTAGTGACTTTTCATGCAACATGCAAGATGCCATCTCCTTTAGAGATCAATTTTTTCGCTCAACAACTCCATTTTGCTGTAGAGTGTAGGGAACTGTATGCTGCAACTGAATCCCTGCCTCATGGAAAATATTGTGGATCTCATGATTCACATACTCTCCCCCATTATCAGTTCGAAGGACTTTGATCTTCTTTCTGGACTGTGTCTCAACCAAGGATTTGAAATCTTTCAGGTGTTGAAATACCTCGAATTTTTTCCTGAGAAAGTAGATCCAAGTAAAATGTGAGAAATCATCAACACAAATGAGAACAAACCTCTCTTTTCTGATCGATGGATGCATAAAAGGACCCATGAGGTCACTGTGGATCAAATCTAAAGGTGCGGAAGCTCGCTGAGACTTTCCTTTGTCGAATTTCTCTTGAGGGTGTTTCCCGAGAACACATCCCTAACATACTCCCTTGGAGAAATGGATGTCTGGTAGACCGTCAAATAATATTTTCTTGCTAAGTTTTTGCATGTATCTAAAATTCAAATGTCCAAACCTTTCATGCCATATCCTACTACTTTCATCAGCATGAGTAAGCAGTAAAGTAGAATAAGGTTCAATGAATTCAAAAAATGTATACAATCTAGACTGATGATTTACCTCGCCGATTGCAACCCTGGAGTTGGTTTTAATGTCATAGATGTACATTAAATTTGGTGTGAATATGACTCTCTTTCTGGTGCTAGAATTATTCATCCGATACAGAGAGAGAAGGTTGAAAGAAAGCTTGGGAACATGCAACACATTCTCAAAACTTTCGTTGGTGAGTTCAATCCTTCCTTTTCCAGTGACTTCGACAGAAGAGTTGTCCCCCATCAGAATGGGAGGACCTTTGCATGCATCCAATAAATAATATACTGCTTCTGTGGAATCCATGTGATGTGATGCTCCTGAATCTATGATCCAAGCATCAGGAGAGGAGTTGATGGCAATTAAGGCATGGCTAGAATTGTCTTTCTTGGAATTCAGATATTCTAGCTATCCAAGGTTATTTTGCTTGGATGGGATATCCAAGGTTATTTTGCTGAAGTATCTGAGACATTAGATCTATTTTATTTTGCATGCATGCGGATTTCGAATGGAATCCTTTGTGACAGTATGTGCATTTCTCTCCTTTTCTTCCCTTTTATATGACAGTATGTGGAATCCTTTGTGAAGGGTTTTGTGTACCCTTCCTTTTTTGTATGTGCATGAGATTTCTGATTATCTTTATCTTTAGATTTCTTATATTTTTGGCTTCCATCATGCACAATGAGTGCATGCACCCTTGGGCCTTTGATTGCGCCCATGTTGATGAGCTTTGTTTGCTCTTATGTCAAGGATTCGATAAAGTCCTCAAGAGAAGGCATCTTCTAGGTGGCTCTAGAGGTGAATCTGATAGTACGGAATGTGGATACAAATATAGAGAATTCAGGACCAATCCTGGAGAGAATGGTAAGAACCATTTGTTTCTCCTCCGCCGATTTATCAACCCTGCAAGCTTTGAGTTGCGACAGTAAATCCTTGAATTTTGTAAAGAAATATTGGATATTGTCGAAGCTTTTTGGATCCAATGTGAGAAGATCCACCTCTAGCATGTGTCCCCTCATCTCATCCTATTTTCCAAATATCCCTTCCAAGATTTTCCAGGCTTCATTGGGAATCTTACAGGAAGATATGTGAAAAAGGAGATCATGAGAGATAAGACTGCAAATTGTTCTGAGTGCTTCATCCATGCGTTTTACGTACTTGGATTTTTCTATGGCTGATGTCAGTTATGTATTTGTATTCATGGTTAAACTATACAACCCTCTATATCAGATATGTATGGCTATTTTCTCCTTCCATGCAAAATAGTTGTAAGGTGTAAGAATGAATTCTTTTTGGAATTCCATCTTTCCGTTGTCTTCAATCTTTTGTACCTGCAAAACATTTTGGTGTAGTTTTTTCTTAGCACTCCATCGGATCTAATACAATGTAAATGTGTTGAACTTGCACAGACTATATATAGCTAAACAATAATACACACATTTGCAGAGAGAATTGGAAAAGGAAGAAGAAGGAGAGAAAGAATGGAAGAATTCTCATTAACCGTTGTGAATAATGAATAATTTACACATGATATACTTTGTATATATCAATGAGTTCAACTTGAGGTGAGCCAAGTCACCATAATAGTGGTATATATTGATCTGGAAACACACCAACAGTTACGGGAGTGAATTTCCACCTATTCTAGTCTCTCAAGCAGTTACGGGAGTGAACTGCCACCTAGTTGAGTTAACTAGTCAAGTAGTCTTCTGTTAACTGATTGAACAGAGAGTAGTGAGGAGTTAACTGAGGGAATCAAGGATAATGCACCACTCTGGTGATGATACCAAGTAAAGGTGAAATTATCATGGTGATGATCCCAATGCAACATCTAAACTCAACTCAACTAGTCAAATTGAAGTGTCAACTGAAAGAGAATATTATCTAGGTGGAATATTCTCCCCTAAAATATAGCAGATTGGATAATGACTAATTATGACTAATAAACAACTAAAAACCTTAGGAAAAAGAAATCCTAGGTGCGTGTGAAGTAAATCCAAATAATGGCTTGGCATGGGGGTGGCCAGAGCGCTAAGAATGAATTCCTCTGAGCCTATGGCTGGATGGAAAGAAGAACACCCATAGTCAGTGGTCTATGATCGACTGTAATAGATAAATATTTCAGTTACCCTATGCACTTGAATCAAAGTCCATTATTTGAATGTCTATAATTGTGACAAATTGTGCCTCACATGAAATTGATGGTAATAGTGCTTACTATTCTTCTGTAAACTGTTGCATTTGAATGGTTGTAAGATGACAAGTTTGGCCTATGGGATGGTTGGTAAATACTCAAGGTATTTTTACGAGGGATCAAATTCACATTTCTAGAGTCGGGGAAAACTCTATGGGACTTCTATAGTCCCGTTGATCCTTCAAAAATACCTTTCCCTATTTTAGAACTTAAGTTCTATGAATGGATGGCACTTCCTTCAAACCATTCATCCAAGTAACTCTGGGCTCATTCCCATGATATTAACCAAATTTCTACTGAGAGCTAAGGGTGTAGCCCTCAGAACTTGTCAAAAACCTCATATGACTAGGACCATGGAACCCATAACTACTCCCAACGAGATCTAAGCCTTTTGAGATTCAGGGCTTCAGGGGTCTAGAGCTCCGGGATGTTGTAATACTCATAGAATCCAGTTTCCACCAAAGGTAACCTATAAAAATGGTAACTTAACTGATGACCGACAATTGGCAGTTAGTTACCCATAAATGTGGGATTAGTCCCCTTGCTAAACCCCAATCAACTTCTTGATCGAAAGGTAACGCGAAACGTAGATCTGAGGACATTCATGATCTCCTATGATAGTTGGAACTACATTTTGGTCAGTCCAACATTGACCACTTGGGGAGATAAAAGGTGTTATAAAACCAAAACCCCCAAATGTCGGAGTTGCAAAATAATGTGGGTCGTCGATATAAGGATCTTTCGGGACCCCTATCAACCATTTAATTATGGGGACATGTGTATCACATCGAGAGCAATTGCCAATTGGAATGTGACACATGTCTTCCATTAATAGGGTCACACATCATCTCCATCTTTTACCACATGTCACCCCTTGGCGCATGGGTTTTTGACCCAATGGATAATCAAACCTAAGGAGTTCGGGATTTTTGTAGGTATATTCATAATAGTGCGATGAAGAACCTCACCAAAGGCCGGAGCCACATGGTAGTATTTCAGGACTTTGGGACTCTGGAAATGGTTCAAACATGGATAGGAAGGTCAAAGGGACGAAGACTCGGTGATCGCGAAGATGTGGGGAATGTCCCATGTAACCAACTCTCCAGTGGCCATGCCATATCTAAGGGATGAAATCCATGGTCAATTTTGTGCCAGGTGGAATGGTAAGAATGAGGTGAACCCACATGGGTGTCATGTGGCCTTTGACTGATGATGATTGACGAGCTTCAGAAGGGAATAACTTCCAATCCAAAGCTCATATTTGAGCATGCTAAAAATCGTTGGAAATCTCTTGACGAGCAGAAGGAGATGGCGATGTCGGGAAGATGATTTGATATGATGGAGGAAAGAAAAAATTGGATGCCCCATCTATTAAAAAGGTACTCAAGGGGTTGGGTGTGTTACAAAGTGGTATCTGAGCGAGCACCAACACTTGGCCTCCTTGGGCTCACGAAAGAGTCAAGTGATTTATTTTTCTTAGAAAATTTTAAGGGAGAGGGAACCCTTCCCTACCCTATCTAGCAGAGAATGATTCAAACACAGGCCTTGATGCGTCAGAGAATAGTCATAAGACTATTTTATCAAGGAAAAGATGAGCCTGTTGAGAGTATTACTTTCATAGGGAAATTATTAGCATAAGTTCCTTGAGGAGACTGATGTAGATTAAACTTCAGTTGGTATTTTACCCAACAAGATTGAATCATACTAGATTGTGGCAGAGGAAGCCTATAAATTCTTTTAGATAAATGATATCCATTCCTACAAAAATGGGATTATGTCGAGGGGCATTAATAATAAAACTTGGATGCAAATGGCATAAAATTGTTTTAAGGAGTATTTGATTCCAGAAAGAAAATGGATTGAATAGGTGGCAGGAGTTTCCTAAAAGTGGGCATAATGAATCTTATGTTCATTAAAATTATTGATTAAATGAAGGATTTTGCATTAGGAGTACACTCCTTCATGCCTAGAGACCTTATGTAAGTAGGTGAGATCAACCTACTTGACCTATCATAACTGAAAAGAACTTCCTATTGGGGTATTCCCCCCTTGTAAAATAAAAGAATTCATGGAAGAAGTGGAATGACATGAGCAAATTCAAAAGCTCATGTTTGTGCTAAAGTAGTGTAAATTTGTGTTAGATAAGGGTAAGTCTATGCATGAAAATGAAAGAGGTAAGTAAGTGGAACCCTTCTGCATTATAGACATGGGTATAATGCTTGGTGCCTGAAGATATGATGAAATGCGTATCACAAAGATAGAGAATGCACATGACATGCATATATACTTACTATAGTCTGCCATTGAATGTAGAATATTGTGATGTCATAGATCATACGGTTAGTGATGATCTGACTATGGCAGCATAAGTAAAATATTGATGATGTTGAGTACATAGTGCCTTATGAGGATAAGGTAGAATGGTTAATGAAATGTTGATCCTGAATGTGGTAAAGTAAGTGTTGGGACACTTCTAGAGGAACAATGGGTCAAGTTGAAATCCAGAGGTGGATGATATACATATAAGACATGGCTTGGTATACTCAAGTTATAGTGAGAGGGAATATAGAAAATGATTCCCTTGATAAAAATGTTTGTTAACCAAAAATGGTTTGAGGCATGAAAAAAAAGCTTGATAAGTTGCCTTGTTGCCTTGGGAATTGTTGGAATTTCCCATATGGTATTTCTGTATTGTTGAATAACTTTATACTAGTTGAGGCAAAAATTCCTTCTTACAGGTTGTTGTCGTATGAAAATGGGGAAATAGTTATGATTATGTCTGTTAAACCTGCAATGTGGATATCATGTGAATGACTGCAATCTCTCAGCAAATAGATCATCTCAATGTTGAGTATCTCTATGAGAGTTGTCATAAGAATGGCAACAAGATCCTTGGGAGGAGGATATAGAAGTATGATATGTCCATGTGTATGAGTGACATGGAAAAGGTGCAATCAATGAGCTTGCATGATGAATGTTTAGTTGTGTTTGTATATGCTTGAGTGAATGGATTTAATGCATGTTGAGGTTTCTTGATATGAAGACTGATATTAAGACCAAATAGATATGAGTGAATGATATTAAATGTGCAAGTGATGCACATGTATGATGTACGAGTAAATGAGCAATGATGCTTCATTGTCAAGATAAGAGAAAAAATGATTATGCCTTCGAGGATCTTATGAGAATGATTGTGAACAATCATGAGTTGAATGATTTTAAAGCAAATATGTATGTGAGTTTTGAAATATACCTATGGTAGCTACACATAGGCTTATGATTATGCATATGGTTAAGTACATTATGGATGTAAGTTAACAAAGAAAGGAATATGTGTGGATAAATAATCTGGATGCATAACAAATATGCATGTTTATATTCCTTATAGAAATATTTGGTACACAGTTGAAGCTAACTCAAGGTCGAGGCCATCAGAAATAGTGAAGGATATGCAATAAGGAAGTTGCATGATGAAGGAGACCCTTGTGGATGAACTGTTTGAAGACTCTGTCAGGAGAACACAGTCACAACCTTAAGGACTACTACGAATTGAGTAGTGGAGTGCAAGTGTGTGTGTGTGTGTGTGTCTGTGTGTGTGTGTATATATATATATATATAGATAGATAGATAGATAGGAATCCTGGATTACATTATAAAACAAAATGTATGAGTGGAAGACTAACAAATGAATGTTGACCATTTTGATGACTGAATGGTAACATGAAGAATGCAAAGGTTCTTGATTCATTATGAAAAAAATTCTACTATTGGAGCATGTTGATGTATCCAATAGATTAGAGTGAACCTAACCAAGGCTACTCAAGGAAAAGAGAAGGAAGATCCTAGTAGGGAGTGGATTACATAAGCAAAGGAGGAGGAAATGGGGGACTTTTCTCACATTGTAAATTTTGAATTGTTTAAACAAAGTTGTAAACTTTAAAAGAACAATTGTGGAAACAAGTACAATTGGGAAAAGGAAAATAGATAAATAAGTAAGTTTGAATGAATAGGCTTGGTTGAGCCATATTAAGTAAAGGCGGTGAGGCCTTGGAGTAACTCAGCTAGACAGAAAGTCCCAAATTGTTTAGGAGTTGGAAAAGGGAAAGAGCCCTTAACTCCTTTATTTTTGTATATTATGTTTTCTCTGGGATGAGGAACTGGTGTGCTAATGAAATTAAAGGTTTTGACACTATAGCGACGATGGTTGTATGTCATTTCTACCCAAGCGGGTTAAGATTCAAGAAAGATGAATCTAAACAATAGAGAAAGGAAGGCTATGCCAGTCAAGGATGATTTATAATACTTGCAAGAAAATGCATGAGTAAGGAGTACCATGAGAACCATGACCACTCTAGGGAGATTGGGAATAAAGGTGCTCATAGTTAGCACATCGCATGGAATACGTTGAGGAAATGCATATTGCATAGGAGGGCAGACAATAGATTTCCCATTAAGGATGGAGGACCTCCCAATACTCTACTTAAATTGTATAGGTGTTAAATAAAAGAGAATTTGGGTGGCCATGAGTGTTTCCCCCCTAATTACTAATGAAGGAAGAATGTTTAGGAGAATTCAAGAGAAAACTTTTAAGTTTCATATGTGTTGATTTGGAATCGTGACCAGCCTATAGCAGGGAGCATAGTCCTACTGTAAGAGTGAATGGGAATGAATTAAACCATATGGTGAAGAGGTTGGTTTAGCTCCAACACCCCATGATAAAGTACTTATTATAAGTGTGGCAAAATTTAACCCAATATAAAGGGTGCATTGGGTATGAGTCTAGCCATGAATATTGGCACATGGATTAAAGTCGTTTCACCATTAAAAAAAACTGCATTGGGAAAATTTAGTGTGTTAAAAGGATGCATACGTAAATAATGATATCTCATTTTTCCTTGTACACTTGAATATATGAAAATGACTTGGACTGTTAGTATGCATAGTCTTGAAAATATAATTTGTAGGAAAACTATCATTTTGTTTGGCTCAAGCATGTTAAAATTGCAGGAAGAAAAGGGTGTTGGATATGGTAGTGTTGCAAGCCCATAAGGAAGACCAATTTCCTACTGAGAAAAAATGTTTTGGGAAGGAAAGTCCCATACTTGTGAATTTGATTCCTGAGAGGAACATATCTAAAAATAAATGTGGAATTTGGAAGTCTGTGGGTGACATATTTGCAAGAAAATTTTGAATTTGAAATTGATGATAATATATCATAATTTATGTAGACCTCTGATACAAGTGAGACGAAAATATCTGTCTCGGGAGGATAGGTGAAAGATGTCAAGATGGAAAGCATGAAAAAGGCTATTGTTGAGACAAAAGGACCCTGTGGTAAGCCATGATCTCCCTAGAATATGTTGTGTTGTGGAAACACAAGCTAAATGGATGCCTCGACAAAGAAAGTCTGAGGGAAGCCTCGAATGTAAGGCTCAATGAAGTCTTTCAAACTCTTCCTGTGAGAGAAGGCCTTGGAAAGGAAAGATGGATCACCCAAGGAACTGTATAGCGGAGAAGGGGATGCCTGAGCCTGGGCCTTGAGGGTGAGTGACCATAAGGAAGAGGAGACTTTGATAATTCTTATAAAATATTGATTGGGATCATGCACACAATGGGTATTTCCAAAGAAAAACAGTGAGCCAAGATAACAAGAAAACCATGTGGATGAAAATACACAAACTACAAAGATAAGTACTGTGCTAGATTATGAAATTTTCCTCTTGAATTTTGAACAAAATTAAGATGTTTTCACATGAAATTGTGATTAATATGCTTGTTTTCAAAAATTATTGAAGGCATGTGACGAAGACCAAGGGTCTGGAAAGGACGTGACCAAGAAAGAGGATCAATATTTCTGAAGCAGCTGAATGAAAAAAGGCATGACATGTGTTACTGATAAAGAACACAGAGGACAATGTTCCTTTTAAGGGGGAGGGAATTGTAACACCCATGTTTCCCCCACCTTGTAATTAATCATTAATTATGATTACCATGCTATGGAACGCGAACAATGTAAATGTATTATTTTTTATATTTCCAATGAATGACTATGGGGGTGAAGCCTTGAATTACTGGCCATGATATCACTAGAGGAAAGAGTGAGGAAACTATAGAGAGGGTTCATTATGTCAAAATAAACTAAATTCTCTTTGTTGAAATAATACACCTAATCCATATTCCAATGAAAAATCAGTTAATGAGAAAAGGACTAGTGGTTGAACAATCAACTACCTCCATGAATGGAGGCATGGAGGGTCTAGCTGAGGAGATAGAAAACTGTCAACTCAAAGTACCACAGAGTGCAGTTTTCCTACAAGCCCATATTGATCAAATTGTATTCTGAGATAAGGAATAGGACATGTCCAGAACCTTCATGGGGAGGAAAAAGTCCTGCAAGAATGCACATGAGGGAATATAAGAAGGGGAAACACTGGGAGGGGATGCACGACCTAGATATATAGAGAGAAAGAGGAAAATCATGTGAGGCTCTCAAGCTAAGAAGAATAACTAGAAGATTAAGTTGTCCTGGTTACTGGAGAGAATAAGAGAAAGGATCTTTAAGAATTTGTAGAAAAAATGACCGGAACAGAAGGTTGCGAGATTGATGTTAAGGGAGCATCTGATAACCTCGCAAAAGATCTGACAGAGAAAGAACCTATGAGAAACTACAAAATTTCCCTAGTGATATCATGGCTTGGCACGGGGGTGGCCAACACTAAGAATGAATGCCTTTGAGCCTACGGTTGGGTGGTAAGGAGAACACCCACAGTCAATGGTCGGTGATCGACTGTAATAGATAAGTATTTCATTTACCCTATGCACTTTAATCAAAATGCATGATTTGAATGTCTGTAGCTATGACAAATTGCACCTTGCATGAAATTGATGGTAATAGTGCTTATTGTTCTTCTGTAAACTGTTGCATTTGAATGGCTTTAAGATGAAAATTTTGGCCTCTGGGAAGGTTGGAAAATCCTCAAGGTATTTTCCCAAGGATCAAATTCATAGTTATATAGTTGAGGCAGACTCTATGGGACTACTATAGTCCTTTTGGTCCTTAAAAAATGCCTTTCCCTATTTTAGAACTTAAGTTCTGTAAATGGAGGGAAATTCCTTCAAACCATTCATCCAAGTAACCACAGACTGATTCCCATGGCCTTAACCAAATTTTGATTGAGATCTAAGTGTGTAGCCCTCAGAACTTGTCAAAAAAATCATATGACCATGACCATGGAACCCAAAGCTACACCCAACAGGAGCTAAGCCTTATGAGATTTGGGGCTTCGGGGGTACGTAGCTCTAGGATGTTGGAATCCTCATAGCATCTAGTTTGTGTCGAAGGTGACTTATCAAACTGGTAACTTCACAAATAATAAATGGTTGGCGGTCAGTTACCCGTAAACGTGGGATTAGTCCCCTTGATAAACCCCAATAAACTCCTCGGTCACCAGCCTTAGATCTGAGGACATTTAGGATCTCCTATGATAGTTGGATCTACATCATGGTCAGTCCAACGTTATAAAAAAATAGAAGTTTTATAAAAAAAATCCCCGAATGTCGTAGTTGCGAAGTAATGTGGGTTATCGATCTAAGGATCCTTCAGGACCCCTCTTGATCATTTGAACGTGGGGAATTTAGTATCACGTCGAGAGAACGTGGGGGTCCACGCTTTGAGAAATGATGATGCCATGTGTGGTGGCCTTGTGACATAGTAAAGAGATGTCAGTAACCCGAGGTAGGTGCCACGCATCTTGCCAGTGTGTTTCGGGTTGACAATTGTCCCTCTAGGAGTGGCCGAAAACTGAAACCTAAGGACCTTTGAGCTAGAGTTGTGAGTTTTTTATCTAGGGAGTCTGATGAGAACCTATCCCAACCGTTTGATCAACTAGTGGAAGGATTATCATATAGCACTTCGTCCAAGACCTACTCTAGGAGAAAAAAGGGCGTTAAACAGTTGGAACCTTCGAGCATCGAACTTGTGAAGTAACACGGATTGTTGATATGAGGATTCTTCGGGATCTCTCTTGTTGGATATAGACCATGGTAAGTTCGATGTTGACCTACTCTAGGAGAAAAAAGGCTTTAAACAGTTAGAACTTCTGAACGTCGAAGTCATGAAGCAACAAAGGTCGTATATCTTTGGATCTATGTGGACCTGTCTCGATTGTGGGATAAAAACAAATATTGGGAGGTGGATGGAAAGAGTTCGTACTTCGGAGCTCTGGGAGAATTCGTAGGTAGGAGAGGCTAGGGGTTCCCGGAGGATGTCAGTCCAGAGTGACATGACACACTCACATCACCTATGGTGACGTGGACCCATGTTCGACATGCCACGTGTCACCTTGATTCATGATTTTTACAAACCTCATATGCCAATTGGAACATGACACATGTCTTCCATTAATAGGGCCACACATCATATCCATCTTTTGCCACATGTCACCCCTTGGTGCGCGGTTGTTTGACCTAATGGTTAATGGGACCTCGAGATTTCGGGAGTTTTGCCGGTATATTCATAAAAACATGATGACGAACCTCGTTGAAGGCTGGAGCCACATCGAAAGATTCCAAGGCTGGAGCCACATCATCTAAATGGCGGACCTAGAAAAACTTTTGTGTTAAGAAAGTTTTCTGTGTGTTTTTCAGTGGTTGTCCGGGAATTGCAAATACCCAACACATGTTTGCACTTATCTTCCAGTTGGGATTGGAGATGACTGGCGCGAGAAGGGATTAAAAGGCTTCACTGCTGCCATACTCGTGTATGCTGACTGATTTTCCCTACACTTGATTGCATTGTTAACCTTCATCTTTAGTCTTTTTTATATTCTAGGAAGAAGCCTCTTGGTGTTTAATAGATGCTGGATTATGGATATATGTTGATAGATCCAGGTTAAAGAGTACGTGGCGAAGACAAGCAGGAAGATGGATGATGAGAACACTGAAGACTGTTCACCAGCCATTGATGAGAATGCGATAACAATATCAAAGTTTGGCGTTATCCCACCTGAGCTTTTCTAAACCGAAAAACCCTAACTCTCTCTTGAAATCGTCTCATTTGCTCAGATCAATTCTGCATCACAAATCACCCTCAATATTGGTATATAGCTTAACGTAATCCCCATCCCTGTCCATGTTTCTCCTGGTTGTTTCACAGACTCCATTTCC
>ML791396.1:290372-309594 GCA_009831015.1 Picea engelmannii
TAAAAAAAAAAAAAAAAAAATATTCACACACCTCACCATCACC
Source organism: Picea engelmannii (assembly GCA_009831015.1). NCBI lineage: Eukaryota > Viridiplantae > Streptophyta > Pinopsida > Pinales > Pinaceae > Picea > Picea engelmannii. Next base: position 290,416 of record ML791396.1, read on the forward strand.
ACTTAGAAAATTTCCTATATCCTTTCGAACTCACCCACTCCTCTCCTCCCTCTCACATCCCTCACCCTCACTTCCTAACTTACTTCCCCCCTCCCTAACTACGGCTTCCCCACCTCACCCATGTCACTTCCTAACTTACGCTTCCCCTCACTTCCACCACCTACAAACTACCCCCTCACTTCCCTTCTTTAGCACCATCGTTCACTCTTCCTTTTAAACATCCTACCTTAACTCCTTTTAAATTATTTAAATTCCAAACCAATTAAGCCACGCTTCCACATGGAGGGAGATACATGGCGTAGTTTTATTGAAGACACATGGCACATTCTTATTGGATACATATGGAAGGTTTTTCACCTATCATAGAAAGACACATGGAATCTCATCATTGATGACATGTGGCAGCTTATCAGGGGATGACACATGGTGAATTGTGAATGACTCACTCATCACGATGAATGGGCATGAGATGGAGATTGACTTGGCATGAAAAATAATTATTTTATTCATCACTTTTCAAGTCTACTCACTAAGCTCCATAATCTTCTCTTTAATGTTTCTTACTAAGTGTATGAAACACTTAGAACTATATAATACTAAACTCAAATTTTCCCATGCAAGTGGGATGGGATTTACAATAAAAGTCGATTTTTGAACTAAAGGAGGACGAATCCAATATCAAGGGATGAGATTTTCCCAAGACATCTAATTAACAGTGGTTGAGTGTTAATCTTGAGAAGGCAATAACTTGAGCTCTCGCAAAATTTATACCATTGGAAAGGTATTTTGACGTAGAATATGATGGTATAGGCTTAAAGGGATGAAAATTGATACATGTTTCTCAAAATTTAAAATATCAACCAGCTTCATTTTTTCAACCAGCTTCATTTTTAATGGGGCTACGTGACAACTCAACTTCATGAATTCATATCTTGAAATTCAAAAGACAAATTTGGTCAAAATATATATCGTTGGAACGCTAAGACAATGAAGATCACATCTAAAGTAATTTCTTTGGTTGAAAACTTGATTTTCACTTCCATAATTCAATTAATTTTAAAGGGAAATTAATTGAATTTTGAAAATTAAAAGTTTATTTAAAAGCTTTTATTAAAATGAGAAAGGGACCCATTTTAAATACATATATATTGATGATGTAATGTCATTAATGAAGAATTATTGAGGCTTTGATTAAAGATAATACTTCAAGAAAAGAATTTTACGGGAAATTCAAGAAGAGGAAAAACCCTAACTACTCAAGTAGTTAGGAGATCTCATTTGAAAAAGAGAAGAAGGGATTCATCAAGGGTCCCTAGAATCAAAATTGTGAGAAGGTCATGGCATAATATTAGAGGAATAAGAAGGTACAACCATGAATACATAGCCAAGCTTCAATTAAAGAAAAGAGATCTCCATCTTCTCCACTTTTGTAATATTCTGGAAATTAAAAGTATGCAGAACATAAATAAACAGCTAGAAATGATAGATGAACAACAATATAACCAAAACAAGACCACAATAATATCAAAATGATACCAAAATAACACCAGAAAGAGCACTTTGATTACTGAGAGCAATGTTCACTTGCCTCTTCGAGGGGGAAACCTCCAACAGAGCAGCGCCCTATTAGAATAATATCCAAGACAAAGTTTCACATACCCTCGACTCCTATTTATACTAAATATGTCTATCAAAAGAACCATCTAGAGGAAGATCCTTCTAGAAGTGGAAGCTTCTATTAGGTCTTCTTACATTGGAATTATTCTTCCTTATTTCTAGGCTTTATTAATATTGACCTCTATTATATGGAAATATATTATTCTACCTACGTGAGGGGTTAGCTCCCTAACATGCCCCCCCCTTAAAAACAACCTTGTCCTCAAGGGCTTGAGATGGGGAAATTGTTGCAGAATGGTAGTTGGTTCCCAAGTGGTATTTGTTGGAGTTGTATCTTTCCACTCGAATAACACTTCTTTCATGGTTCGTTGCCACAGACGACACTCATACTGGTCCAAAACTGCTTGTGGTTGTAACCAAGTGGAGCCTTCTTCGTCCAACTCGGGAAGGTTGGTTTGATTTTGGCACTTAGTTCCAATCACCTTCTTCAAGCAGGAAACATGAAAAACAAGATGGATCTTAGAATGACTAGGAAAAACTAACTGACAAGCCACCTGTCCCACACACTTGAGAACTGTATAAGGACCATAAAATTTAGGCGCCAGTTTCTTACAATGGTCAGTGTTGAGGGAATTTTTCTTGTAAGGTTGTAGTCAAAGAAACACATGATCCTCTTCTACAAATTGATATTCAAAGAGACCTTGATATGCTTGTTGCTTCATGTGATTTTGGTCCATGACCAAATTCTCTTTGAGGGTACGAAGAATAGCCTCTCGAACTGTAAGTGTTTGGTCAATCGCCTAGACCTTCGAGACACCTAGCAAATATGAGAGAACTGAAGGTGGATTTTGTCCATGTACCGCTTCAAAAGGAGTCATACGGGTAGTTGTATGGTACGAAGTGTTGTACCACCATTCAACTAGTGGTAACCATTGAGCCCACTGATTATGCCTTTCCGACGCAAAACACCTCAAATATGTTTCCAAACATTTGTTGACAACTTCAGTTTGACCATCAGTTTGGGGATGATAAGTTGTGCTGAGATGAAATTGGGTGCCTTGTACCTTGAACAGTTCTTGCCAAAAAATTCTGGTGAAAGTTGGGTCGCGATCATAAATAATTGAATACGACATGCCATGAAGCTAGAAGACCTCATCCATGAAAAGTTCAGACATAGTGGATGTTGTAAATTGGTGTTGAAGAGCACATAAATGAGCATACTTAAAAATACAATCAACTACCACCATGATGACTGATTTATTTCCTAATTTAGGTAAGCCTACATTAAAATCCATAGAGATATCCCACCAAATCGCAGGTGGAATCAGAAGTGGTTGTAGTGTGTCAGGAGATATGACTGTTTCTCCCTTGTTGCATTGACACACATCACATTCAACCACAAAATTACTAACATTTTCTTTCATACCATCCCAAAAAAAAGAACATTTGACCCGGTCATAGGTTTTGGTAAACTCGGAGTGCCCAACTGTGGGTGTAGCATGAAGCTCAGAAAGTATTATGGATTTAAGGTTTCAGTGTTTACTTAAATAGAAACATTCTTTGTATCGAAGATCATCATTGAGCCAAGAGTACCCTGGGAAAACTAGAGAATTGGACTGCAATTGTTCTATTAGATGTGAACTTTTGGGATCATGTAGCCATTCCTAGAGAACAACTTTGAGCCAATCTGGTACAATGAAGGAGAGAGAAAAATGGACCCTTCATATTCATATATTTTGGAAAGTGCATCAACAACCACATTGTCTTTGTCTTTCTTGTAAATGATCTCATAATCATATCCAAAGAGCTTATTCACCCATTTTTGTTGCTTGAGGGAGGAAAGGTATTGTACCAGAAAATACTTGAGGCTTTGATGATCTATCTTAATTTGGAAGCATTTCCCCAATAGATAAGGGAGACAAAGATCCATGGAATGCAGAATAGCCAACATTTCCTTTTCATAGATTGATTTGCCCAAATTTCTCTCGGACAATTGTTTGCTGGTAAAGGCCAAAGGCCAACCCTCTTGCATAAGGACAACACCAATTCCTTTCTTGGAAGGATCACATTCCAGGACAAAGGTCTTTGTGAGATCAGGAAGGGCCAGGACTGGAGTGGTGCACATGGCCATCTTCAAGGTTTGAAAATCCTGAGCAGCTGTTGGATTCCAAGTGAAAGAATTCATTTTAAGGAGTGCAATGAGAGGTGTCGCAATCTTTCCATAATTCCTAACAAACTTGCAATGATAACGTTTTAAACCCAGAAATCCCCACAACCTTTTGAGAGTCTTTAGGTGAGGCCAATGTTGCATAGCTTCAATATTTTTAGGATCCACCCTGATGTTAGCCTTGCCAACAAGATGACCCAAGTACTCATCTTTTGAGGCGCTAAAAGCACATTTATATTGTTTGAGGAAAAGTTGGTGCTAAGAGATTAGTTGGAGAGCTCAATCCACATGAGAAAGATGGGTTGTCTAGGTTTTGCTATAGATAATGATATCATCAAAGAAAACAAAGACAAAATGATGGAGAAAAGGACGGAAGACATGATTCATGAAGCTTTGGAAAGTGGAGGGAGCATTACACAAGCCAAAGTGCATGACCAAAAACTCATAGTGGCCCGCATGAGTTCTAAAGGAAGTCTTAGGAATGTCTGCCTCTTTCATATGGAACTCGTGGTAGCCCAAATGAAGATCAATTTTAGTAAAGAACTGGGCATCGCACAATTCATCCAAGAAGTCATCAATGACAGGAATGAGAAATTTATCTTTAATGGTGAGTTTGTTGAGGGCGTGGAGGTCAGAACACATGTGCTAAGAACCTTGTTTCTTAAGGACCATGACCATAGGAGAAGAGTAGGGGATCGTACTAGGGAGGATAACGCCTACGTTGAGTAGTTCTTGAACCATTTTCTCAATTTCATTATTTTGGAAAAAGGGGTGACGATGGGGATGGATATTGGGAGGAAGGCTTCCTGGCACAAGGGGAATGAAATGATCATGAACACCATGGGAATGAGGGATTCCATGGGGACTGGAAAAAACCACTTGATGTTTAGAGAGAATGGCTTGGAGGTCCTGTGACACAGAGGTGTCTCAGTTGCTTGTATGGAATGGAGTTGGGAAATAATGTCACAATGACCTTTTTTGAGCATCTTTTCCATGCGATGAGAACTAATGATATCTGGGGAACCGACGGTGATGCCTTGGAACTTATATTCTTGGCCCTCCTAGTTGAATTGCAGGGTAAATTCCTTAAAATCCATGAGAATGGGACCCAAAGTCCTTGACCATTTTGCACCCAACACAATGTCACAACTGTCCATGTCGATAGAAAACATACAATATTTCAGATGGTATTCACCAATTTGGAGACACACATTTTCACAACGCCCTCCACATTTCATGTACCCACCATTGGAAATTATTGACTTCACAGATATAGCAATTAGTTTCTTGGGAAATGCGGCGATGAATAAAATTATGTGTGCTTCCACTATAAAAAAGAATGATGACCTTTCTATGCTTGATGTAACCAATTAGCTTGAGGGTTTGGGGAGCAGAACAGCTAGTGTGAGCATTTAGGGAAATGACCGATTCTACTTTAGGAGGGTCTGAGGGAGGGGTTATGTCAGTGGGTTCAGGTGACACAGACATAAGGGGAGCCTCAACATCCTCTTCTAAAACATCCTCCGAGATGGCCATAAAAATATTTTGTTCCTGACACTTGTGTCTCGAAAAATATTTGTCATCACAATTATAACAAATTCCTTTGAGTTGGCGATCAACCATTTTGGCCCTAGTCAATTTCTAGATCTTTAGTGGAGTAGAAGGAGGAGTGAGAGTTACTATTTTAGTGAGAGGAATAAAGGAGGGTTTCAGTCTTGAGAAGAGACAACCTGTTGTGATTCCTTAGCTCTTTTAGTAGAGTACACCCAACTCTAAGGCCGAGCCATGAGGACATGAGCATGAATCTCATCCTTGAGGCCACTGATAAAACATTCTTAGAAAAAAACATCATACATTCCCTCTGTATGAAAAGCCAATTGCTCAAAAGCATCTATAAAGTCTTCCACTATGCCAGATTGTTCCAACTTTGTCAAACAGCCTATATGGTTGGTGTTGCTATCAAATCATTCATAAGGCTCTGCCACAAAGTGTGTCTAAGCCACATACCCTTGGCGGGCATTTTTTCTCCATTACCACCATTTCCAACATTCTTGATTGATCCAAATGGATATTGGTGGCCACCCACCTTTTCCAACTGGATCAAAACAATTTTCTGACATTCTTGGCAATTTACTATTTTTAGTAGTTTTTACTTCCGGGGCCATTTTGAGGGCCTAAATGAATGTTTTTCGGTATTGAGCTCCTCAATGATATCTAGAGGCATATTGATCCCCCAAAATGAATCTCCTCGGTGATACCTTTCCAATGGGCTATCACACGCCTAAAATGGAGATCGTATGCAAAAGTTACAACCCCGGGAAGTTGATGTACTAGCTTACCCAAAGGGGGGCCACATGACTTTTGGTGTTTCATCTCCTAGGGTTAGGTTTTTGGATGTCTAGGGTTTTTGGCATTCTTTCTTATTGTAAAAAGGCCTTCAGAGCCTCATTTTAACCTTCTTCTTTCAAATGCACACTTCCATCACATCTCTTCTCAAAGATAAGCCACCACCATTCCAGCAAGCTTGTTTCCACTGCATTTTACAGTTTTCATCTTATTTCATTATTGAATAGAAAAACAGTTTTATTGTATCTCTGTTATTTTGTGTTAAGCACCTATTAATAATCTGTATTCATTTTGTTCTGCTCATAAAATCTGGATCAGTGGTATCAGAGCGGTCTGCTCCTTGTCGTCTTAATGCATGTCCCCAACGAGATTGGAGTACAAAGAGTTGGGTCTCGAGCTTGTTTCTCTTGAGAAAAAAATCTCTCACACACCCAAGCGATCTCCCATGGCAATAGAAAAGAAAGATGACGGGACAGGAGATCCTTTCAAACTATTGATTGAGGAAGCCCTCACGCAACAGAGGAACGAGATGATGGATAGTTTCATGCAAATCCTTCGGCGACTACCAATAGGCGATGCATCTTCTTCGAACGGAGGCATCACCCCCTTCAAGGTACAAATAAACTTTGATATTCCTATATTTGAAGGTCAGATAAACCCAGATGATGTAGACAAGTGGTTGAAACTACTAGAAGGGTATTTTTCTGTTCATAAATTTTTGAATAGAGAAAATATTACTTTTGCGCTCCTCAAAGCCATTCCCCATGTCAAAGATTGGTGGGAAACTTTCTGTGAGCAAAAGGAAATAGAGGAAACCTCATTATTTTTAGTCACGACCATTTGGGAATCCTTCAAGGATTCTATTAAGGAACAATACTACCCTGTCGGAAGTTATGATGAGCTGTATACCAAATGGACCACACTGCGGCAAGAAAGAGACCAAGCAGTGCCAGATTTCACAAATATCTTCCATACCTTGCGCACCAAGTTGGGTATCAAAGATTCAGAGCAACATCTGGTGCTCAATTATCATGGTGCTCTGCATAGATACATCCAGACCGAAATGGAATTTCTAGACATCTCATCCTTGGGCGTGGCCTACCGATATGCCGTCAAAATCGAGCAGAAGCTCAAACAAAAGACGCGACAATTTGGGCCTGGGAACCCCTCACAAAAAAAGCCAAGAAAGGGTGCCCCCAACCCACCAAACAAAGGACAGAGCAAAGATGGATAGTATCAAGACAACCAGTACAAGCCGCAAGCAAAGAAGAACATCGAAAAGACAAAAAAAGATACCAGGAAGTGGTGCGACTTCCATAAGAGCCCTTGGCATAACACTGCTGACTATCGCTCAAAGCAGTCGCTGGTGGCCGAAGTGAAAGCCTCTGAATCATATGCAGATTCTGACTCCGAGATAGAACCAGAAAGGGGAAGACGAATCATTGACATGGAACCCAGTGCCACCGTTGCTACCACCAAGATCCAGCCTGGTGAACCAGACGAGCCAGAAGAAGGAGAGCACCTCTTCCATTCAAAGATGTGGGTAAAAGGCACCCCGCTGCACTTCATCGTTGATAGAGGTAGCTAGAATAACCTCATCTCAGTAAAGGTCATCAAGCGGCTGGCCCTGCCAACAATGCTGCACCCACAACCCTACACCATTGGATGGCTCTGCCAAGGAAGCGATCTCCGCATCGGCCAACAGTGTTGACTGTCGTATGGAATCAAGCCCTTCAAAGATGAAGTATTGTGTGATGTTGCTCCTCTTGAAGTTTGTGATGTTCTTTTGGGACAAACTTATTTATGGAAACGTCATGTTGTATATGAGTCTAGACCTTGTAGTGTTATTATTACTTTGAATAGGAAATTGTACAGGATACCCGAGGCAGTCCCACCTAGTGTTATTTCCTTGATCTCTACTAAGCAATGCTGGAAGGTCATCTCTCAGACGGGGAAGTTTGTCTTCTTCGTGATTCGCTCTCAGAATAAGTGAAAGATCGCAGCCACATCCAGGGTCTCTGCGGACGACCTCTCCACACAGCAGAAGAAAGTAGATAAGGTCGTGGAAGAATACTTGGATATCTTCTCCTCACCTACAAGGGTACCTCTGCACTTCCAGGTCAAGCACCCCATCGATCTGACCCCTGACGCACTACTGCCCAATGGGCCAGTCTATCATCACTCTTTGTTAGAGAATGAGGAGATCAAGAGACAGATCCAAGAACTGCTCCACAAGCGGCACATACGCCCTAGCTCATCACCTTGCAGGAACCCAATTGTGCTGGTACAGAAGAAAGATGGAACCTGGCGACTCTATATTGATTACCGGGCTCTGAATAAAATCACTGTCAGAAACCAGTACTCGATTCCCCGAATTGATGACCTCCTTGATCAACTCATGTGGGGGAAATACTTCAGTAAGATTGATCTTAAGTCTGGCTACCACCAGGTCCTGATAGAACAGACAGATGTATGGAAGACCGTCTTCAAGTCAAAGGAAGGACTTTTTGAATGGTTGGTCATGCTCTTTGGTTTGACAAATGCTCCAGCCACTTTCATGAGGATGATGGACGATATCCTATGACCATTCACCAATACTTTTGTAGTGGTGTATCTAGATGACATTCTAATTTACAACAAGACTTGGGACGAACACTTGCAGCATATTCAGCAGGTTTTGCACACCCTGCGGTAGCACAAGCTATACACCAACCTAGAAAAATGCTCCTTCAGCATGGACAGGGTCCATTACCTGGGCTACATCATTGATCAGCATGGCGTACATGTGGATCCAGCCAAGATCCAAGGCATCTGTGACTGGCCAGCCCCAACAACACTCACTGAGCTTCGGAGCTTCTTGGGACTTGCTAATTTCTACCGCAGGTTCATGTTGGATTTCTCCCATATTGCATGGGCCCTCAGCCAAATAAACAGGGGTGGTGGTAAGGCTAAATTTGCATGGGGCTGGTCCCAACAACAAGCGTTCGATGATTTGAAGCAGCTCTTGTGCTCAGCCCCAGTACTTTCACTACCAGACCTGCAACATCCCTTTGATATCAAGACAGATGCTTCAGACTATGTCGTGGGCGTTGTTCTCACTCAGCACAGCCACCCCATGGCCTATCATAGTGAGACACTATCAGATATTGTCCGTAAGTACCCTACTTATGACAAAGAAATGTACTCCATTGTGCAATCATGTCGCCAGTGGAGACATTACATTCTTGGGAAGGAGACAATCATCCACACTAATCATAAGCCACTGTAGTTCATGCAGACATAGGGAAAATTGCAAAATGACCACCATCAAAAGTGGTCCACATACTTGCAGCAATTCCACCTCAACATCAAGTATAAAACAGGAAGCACCAATCGTGTCGCTGATTGCCTCAGCAGAACACCAGTCGTGGCACTCACCACAGTGCTAGACTCTTGTGGCCATGAGACATCTAGATGGCCCCAACTCTATGAGACAGACCCTGACTTCGCCACCACCTACCAAATGTTGGGTGCAAATGCAATTGTCGATAATTTCCATCTTCAGGATGGGTTGTTGTGTCGTCTGGGCCATATTTGTGTTCCATCAAGCGAGCGAGCGAAGATGATCTGGGAATCCCACTACAGTCGGGTGGTAGGCCACTTTGGCATCGAAAAAATAGTGGTGATGCTACAAAAACATTTTTACTAGCCGAAACTTCGACAGGAGGTCGGCAAGTATATAAGGTCCTACATTGTCTGCGCTATTGCCAAACCGACCACTAAGAAACAAGGCTTGTACACCCCTCTTCCTACTCCTAACAGGCCATGGGAATCCATCTCAATGGACTACATGTCGGGCCTCCCATCCACCAAGCGGGGAAATGACTGTGTTTTTGTGGTTGTTGATCGCTTTTCTAAGATGGTGATTTTGGTTGCCTGGAAGAAGAGCATCACAGCAGAGGCCACCGCCAAGCTCTTCTTTGAACGAGTCTAGGTACATTTTTGAATCCCACAAACCATTGTCTCAGATCGAGATAGTCGATTTCTCAGCACATTCTGGTCGAGCCTCTGGTCACTGCTGGACACCAAGCTCACCAAATCCACAGCCTTCCACCCCTAAACAGATGGACAAACTGAGGTTGTAAATCGAATGATTGTGCATATCCTTCGCATGTATAATTCAAAGAACCCTCACACATGGGATGAGAGCCTTCCTTATTTCTAGCATATCTACAACTGAGCCTTGCATAGCTCAATCGGCCACAGCCCCTTTCAAGTAGGGTTGGGATTCCAACCATTGGATCCCATAGATGTTGCACTTCCCCTTGTGGTCACCTCGACTGACTCATTTCCTGCTCCAATTGAAGCTGACAAAGCCACCCGGTTCATTGAGCAGATCCAACACATCTTTCAACAGGTTCAGGATATCCTACATAAGTCCAATGACAAGTACAAACAACGCCATGATCAACATCGAGTGCCGCATAAGTTTCAGGTGGGAGACAAAGTTTGGTTGCACTTGCAGAAAGAATGCCTTACAGGACCCCATCGGAAGCTTTGTCCACTCCGTTATGGACTGTATACTATTACCAAGGCCATGGGGGATAATTCTTTTGAGCTCAACATTCCTCCTTTCCTTGGCCTGCACCCAGTGTTCAACGTGGATCTCCTTTGCCCTTATTTCCCACCATTATTGGACACCTCAAAAGTAGCAGAATAGCTGACACCAACAGAGCTCAACCTCGACTGCATACAACAGGCATCCAATGATTAGATTGTGGACAGACAGATCAAAAGCACTTGACAAAAAATGATCTAGCTTTATCGAGTCGTCAAAGCAGGGCAGCTCCTGCACCAAGGCAAGTGGCTCACCCGGGGCCAAATTCATCAGAAATTTCCTCATCTAATGGGGGACCTCAACGCAATGGATACCATTTCTTCCTAAGGAGGGAGGATTTATCCATATGGATATCGGTGGTCACCCACCTTTTCCAACTGGCTCAAAACAGTTTTATGACATTTTTGGCAATTTACTATTTTTAGCAGTTTTTACTTCTAGGGCCATTTTGAGGGCCTAAATGAAGGTTTTTCGGTATCGAGCTCCTCAATGATATTCAAAGGCATAATTGAGCCCCCAAAATTAATCTCCTTGGAAATACCTTTCCAACGGGCTATCACACACCTAAAACGGAGATCGCATGCAAAAGTTACGACCCCGGGAAGTTGATGTACTAGCTTACCCAAACGGGGCCCACATGACTTTTGGCGTTTCATCTCCTAGGGTTAGGTTTTTGGATGTCTAGGGTTTTTGGAATTCTTTATTATTGTAAAAAGACCTTTAGAGCCTCATTGTAACCTTCTTCTTGTGAATGCATGCTGGCATCACATCTCTTCTCAGAGATAAGCCGCCACCATTCCAGCAAGCTTGTTTCCGTTGCATTTTACAGTTTTCAACTTATTTTGTTATTGAATAGAAAACCAGTTTTACTGTATCTATATTATTTTGTGTTAATCACCTATTAATAATCTGTATTCATTTCATTTTGCTCATAAAATCTGGATCATTGATCTAGATGGAGAACAACATATCGGAGATTGGCCAACTCATCTGTAATTCCATACAAAGATAAATAATGTTCCATTTGAGTTACTCAGGTAGCGGGATATGATCCATCAAATTTGGTCACATCCACATGCGGAAGGTGTAGGTCACACTGAAATTGATGGAGCTGAAAACTCTGTGAATGAGAGGAAGTTTCACCTTCGGTATGCAAAGGTGGGTCAGATAAGGGAATATATGCAGGGATATGCAGCTTGGCATAGATCATCGTAGTGACAAATTCAAGCTGGGTAGGAATGTATTGTTTGAGTTCTGCAATTGAGGCGGCGATAGAGGAATGCATCTTTTGATTGATGGTGGAAATATTGGCACTGAGTTGTCGCACTTATTGTTGGGTTTCTGTGAAATTAGAGTGCAAGTTAGTGAAGCGAGATTCAAAGTCTTGGCTACGAGTATGGGCCATGTTGATGAGGGAACATGAAAAGGGGTGGGTGGGACCACATAGAAAATGGGTTATGGGTGAAGTGTATCACAACAATCAGGGCGACAAGTTGAATCCAATAGGTTAAATCCCAAATAAGGTTGTCGGAAGGGGGTCATGTCCACAAGAAAAAAAAATGTTGAAAATTATAGGTATGACTACGATAAGGGAGAAGAGAGAAATATAATGAAACAGGTCTCAATCAATGGTGCCAATATCATCCAAACTTTTTTTTTTACTCCTGCAGAGTTATACTTCGATCTGAAGAATACTGCAGGGATGAAATGCCCAAATTCTTAACAAGAAGAAATGTGTAGTAATTTCGCAACTCGAATGAAAGAGACATAGTTGCTCCGCAATGGATCTTTTCTGTTCTGTTTTTGTTTTTTCCCCAAGGTTTACGTATTCAAGGGTTCTATAGACAAGGGTTTTCCTTGTGCTATAACTCTCTGATATATGTGCAGGGTCCAACAATATTACTCAGCCCAATGTCTCAGGGAACCAACTAAGGAGGCTAGACCGTGCCCTTAGCCGTACTACCCGACTACCCAGGTACTAGAGAGTATCTTCCCAAGTGTTGCTCTCAGTGGCCCTATAGCATTCAAGCGACTGATCGATTTATCTATGGAGGGCTCAAGGAGATCTAGGCCGATCTATATACAGGTGTTGTATGACGGACTACCACTCAAAGGGGTACCAACAGGGGTTACAAGGGTGGCCAACAGATGTGCACTTAAGTACCACTTGTATTTCCTACATGTATGAATCCCCGACCATGGGTTTATGCACGTAACGATAAATCTGTGTAGCTTAAATACGTCAGAATACGTCTCTACCCTAGAAAAAAAAAATAACCCACAATTTCCTTTCGAGGAAGGTGCTCTAATACCACTTATAATATTCTAGATATAAAAAGTATGCAGAAGAGAAATAAATAGCTAGAAATGGAGGTTCAACAAAAATATAACTAGAACAACACCACAATAATACCAAAATGATACCAGAATAACACCAGAAAGAGAACTTTGATTACTCAGAGAAATGTTCGCTTGCCTCTTCGAGGGGGCAACCTCGAGCAAAGTAGAGATCTATTACAATAATATCCAAGAAAAAAGTTCTTATACCCTCGAATCCTATTTATAATAAATATGTCTATTAAAAGAACCATCTAGAGGAAAATCCTTCTAGAAGCAGAAGCTTCTATTCAGTCTTCTTACATTGGACTTATTCTTCCTTGTTGCTAGGCCTTATTAATATTAACCTTTATTACATGGAAATATATTATTCTACCTACGTGAGGGGTTAGGTCCCTAACACCTTTTTTTTATTTTTCTACATCATTTCTCATAGCTTTATGCTTGAGTGTCTGAATTGGGAATAAGGTTGAGTTCTTGGGTGTTCTTCTTGTATTCTTCCAATACCTTTTTCTTGTATGATCATGGAGTGTTTGTAGCCATAAACATGATTGTCAAAACTTTTGTAATGAATAATAGTTTTCATAAATATACTCCACAAATAAGTGCTTCAGGGTTGATTTCGGTTGTATCTTTTAACATTGAGTCTTAAGTATGAGGTATTTGGGATTGACCTATCAAATTATTTTTTGATCTTGATAGTAGTACTCTTGTAAAATTCTTTGATATGATCAAATTATTCTCTCCCATTTTTCATAAAGAAGACATGGATGTATTTATATATGATTAATAATATTGTGTATGTGATGTTGATCATAAAGAAATTCTGATGTTGAAGCCCTCCTTAAATCTTTTCGAATGTTTAAATAATTCTTTTTGCATACAAATATCAGATTGTTGGATTACTGAGAGGGGGGGTGAATCAGTAATAGTGTAATTATAATCTTTTTTCTTAAAAAAATCCAAGTGTTATATCAATATAGCATTATTATCCAATAATGAGGAATGAGAAATGAAAAATCACACACATACATAGTACACTAGTGTTTTACGTGGAAACCCAAATCGGGAGAAAACCACGAAATGTTTTTTCTTATATGTATTGAAGAATTACATTCATTGGAAGCACCAACTTCCTTTGTTTTCCAGCTGCAACTGGAAGGAGGCTACAACCCCCTAGTTTTTTAGGCTACAACCTGAGGGAAGTTCCAACTCCCCAATTCTCTGGCTACAACCAGAAGAAGGCTACAACTCCCTATGTTCTCTGGCTACAACTAGAAGGTGGCTACAACCACCTGTACTTGCCCCGTCCAATCGCCCTGAAGTAGAAGTAGAATTGTGGAACCACTATCACACTATCATTATGAGATATACCGATGTAAACCTGTACCAATAAACCTGAACGATGCATCAACCATGCATCAACCTTTACCTCAACCTATAATCAACCTGTACCATAAACAAGTGCATCAACCATGCACCAACCTATACCAAACAATCTGTAATCAACCTGTACTATAAACAAGTGAAACCAACCATGTACCAAGTATGTACCAATTATGTTTCAACTACTCATCAACTATGACTCATCAATATGTACCAACATCATCAACTATACACCTCATGTATGTGCCAACTCATCAACTACTTGTCTCAACCATGTACCCAACTTGTACCTCAACCAAAAGACGTCATAAATTTCATCATCCAAATATGATTTATAACTCTATAATATACCTGGTGTATATGATCACATACCTGCAAACCTTCCTTAACTTTAAACAACAAGAAACTAGCATTTACATCAAACTTTTATTTAGTCTCACATGACTAGTTTTGGATTAGTCGACAACCCTGACGTCAAATAATCATAACTTTGTACCTGTTATGAATAAAGCTCTGAAATTGATACACAATGTTCTTTATTGTGTTTTATACAATTCCTCCAGGTTTCGCTATTTGGAACCTCTCCAAAATGTAGTTATAGCAAAAATGGCATACCTTGTTGAATTCTGGCTTATTCTAGAGAGTGACCTTCTAGAGCATGCCCCACCTAGAATATTTGTTTAATCGATATGAAACTATTACAAAAAATACCAAAGATTTTAATCTAACCAACACATTTTTCCTTACTGAATTTGGATCTGTTATGAAGAAGTTATGACGTTTTTACCCGAAACACCTGTTTTTGACTAGTTTCAAGATTAGCCACAACCCCTATTTTCCACAGAGTGTAACTCAAAAAATACAATGACCCACAAGATGAATTTTTTTACCACAGATACTTGGCTATGTTTCATCAATGACATAGAAATTTCATGGTCTGAATTATTCTATAAAAAAAGCTATTGCGAAATGGTGAGATGACCTATAAATAACATACCTTAGAAAGCATCATCAAAAGAATTTATCCTTCCTTGACTTCCGGCCTTCTTTTCTTCACCTTCCCTAAAACTTTTGGCTTAGATATCCTTTGGTTACCTCAAAAACCTATAGGTATTCAATTTTCTCAAGTGTGTCTAAAATGAGAGAGCCTTGCCTCTTATTTATACTCTCCAAGTAGCTTCCTTAAAAACGTCTTCTAGGTCACTTTGCCCACTTTTCTTATTTTAGGGTTAACCCACTTCTAATTTCTCCATTAAATTTATTATTTAAATAATTTATTTTGTATTCACTTTGAATTATAGTACAATCATAAATTCACTTTATTATTTACCTTCTAAAATCTCTCAAACCACTTTGACTACTTTGACCTTTTGGGGCTTCTAGATGACATAAGAGGGTCCTCCAACTTCGTAAGGCCATAACTCTCAAACCGTGAGGAGTTATGTGACGTTCCACATACCACCAGAAATGGAATGCCATGTACCATCCATATAGAATAGTATTACCTAAAAATATATCAAAACTCATACCATTATCCATCAAACAAACTTGGGTCCATCAGCCAAACCTGGGTTCTCCAACTTCTCATGCCCATAACTCTCTAACCGTGAGGAGTTATGTGACGTTCCACACACCACCAGAAATGGAATGAAAAGCACTATCCATATAGGATAGTTTCAATGACAAATTCACTTACCTTCATCTCATTATTCTACAAATAAGCATAGGTTCTCTAACCATACTTCTAGGATAACTTAATCCACAAAGCATCTTCCCATGAGGGATTTCACCATAAGGGGACCACCTTGGAGTTCATCCATTTATATTTATTATCAACCATGACAAGAAAATAACGAATCATCTTTAAATCAAACAATATTGGGTCCATTACCCAACCTTTGTGCTACGGGGCTTTCTTCAAGGGTTGACATCAATGAAAACCAAACTTAATTAACAATATCCCCCTTTTGCATTGATGGAAACACTCTGATGCAATATTGAAATCATATCACTCATGCTCCCCCTAGAACCATGCCTCTATCCTTTGCATATGATAAATATTATCCCCTTGGAACCATGCCTCTGTCCTCTTCATTTGATAAATCTCTCCCCCTTTGTCATCAATGGCAAAGGTATCTTTCCATCTGGGGTTGCTCCCCCTGACTGAAATGTTTTCTTATGGTGCTTCATCATGTACATCTAAGACATATAAGATAAGAATTCAAAAGAATTCATTTTGGAGTAGAAATAACTCCGAGTCTCTGGCGAAGGTACTAAAAGGCTTCCCATGGAAGTGGTTTTGTAAAGATGTTTGCCACTTGTTCTTTTGTGCCCACATACTCAACTCTGATTTTCTTTTCTGCAACCTGTTCCCATAAAAAAATGATACTTGATTGGAATGTGCTTCATCTTGGAGTGCGTCACCGGATTCTTTGAGATACTGATGACACTTGTATTAACACAATAGATTGGAATGGCTCATCATACTCAACCTACATATCTTTTAGAGTTTGTTTCATCCAAATAACCTGTGTACAACATGATGTTGCTGCAATGTACTCTGCCTGGGTTGTAGATAAGGATATTGATGATTGTTTCTTTCTTAGCAACGATACTAAACACTCACCCAAGTAGAATGTTGCTCCACTAGTGCTTCGTCGGTCATCAATACAACCTGCCAAATCTGCATATGTGTAGGCAATAAGTGATAGACATTTTCCCTCTGGATACCATAATCCAAACTCTTTTTTTCCTTTGATATATATGAAAATCCTCTTCACTGCTAATACATCTGATTGCTTTGGTGCTACTTGAAATCATTCCACCTGTCCAATTGCCTGCACTACATCTGGTCTGGATGTTGTCACATATAGTAGGCTGCCAATCATTGACCTGTATTTCC
Source organism: Picea engelmannii (assembly GCA_009831015.1). Classification (NCBI taxonomy): domain Eukaryota; kingdom Viridiplantae; phylum Streptophyta; class Pinopsida; order Pinales; family Pinaceae; genus Picea; species Picea engelmannii. The sequence continues at coordinate 307,768 of ML791396.1, forward strand.
TCTGATCTGTAGACTTGAAATCATCAAATTTTCTCAACTTGCAATTAGTTTGCATGGGAATGATAACTAGTTTGAAATCTTCCATACCGAACCTTTTTAGCATTTCTCTGATATAATTGGTTTGAGAAATAAAAATTCATTGGTTGCTTTGGCATATCTGAAGTCCCAGAAATAATGACAGTTCTCCAAGTAACAACATTTCAAATTCATTTTKCATATCTTTTGCAAATTTCTGGCTTAACCTGTCATCATCACTACCAAAAATAATATCATCAACATAAACTTCAATTAATAAAATATTACCTTGACTTACCTTGATGTAGAGGTTGGTGTCTACACTTCCTTTTTTCAACCCTTCCTGCTGCAAATACTTATCCAGTCTATAGTACCATGCTCTAGGAGCCTGTTTTAGACCATACAAGGCCTTTTTTAATATACACACATAATCTGCATTTTCAGACAACTGAAATCCTTCTGGTTGTTCAATGTAGACTTCTTCTTCAAGTTCTCCATTAATAAAATCTTATTTTACATCCATTTGATACATTATAATATTTTTGGAACATGCATAAGCTCAAAGCAAACAGATTGTTTCATTCTGGCAACTTGGGAAAATGTCTCTTCAAAGTTGATTCCTTCAACCTGTGCATATCCTTTACATACCAATCAGCTTTGTTCCTTGTAAACTGTCCATCTTCATTCAATTTTTTCCTAAAGACCCACTTTATGCCGATCACATTCTTATTCTTTGGTCTTGGAACCAGTTCCCAAGTGTCATTTTTCACTATTTGATCCAATTCTTCATCCATGGCCTTATTCCAAGATTCATCCTTGCTGGTTTTTTCAAAACAGTTTGGTTCAATTGTAGATAAGAGTGCTAGGTGTGTTTGTTCTGGTGAGCAGATTTTTCTTCTAGTCTCAACTCCTTCATCTTTATTTCCGATAATCTGATCTGAAGGATGATTCTTCTGTACTTGTTTACTGGGTGTCTTTGGAGACACTTGTTGAACTTGCTATTCTTCTTCTGTCAGATTCTCTTCATCTTCATCTTCTACTTCTTTTTCATCTTCTTCTTCTTCTTCTAAGGGTTGTTTCATTAATTCATTTTCTTTCTTTGATTCTGGTCTGCCTGTTTCAACAATTGTTACGTTGATGCTTTCCACAATTTTGTTCAATCTTAGATTGTAACACTTGTATTCTTTTATTGTACTTGAGTAACCAACAAGTACTCCTTTGTCCACATGAGATTCAAACTTTCCCATCCCACCATCTTCTCTTTTGATATAGCATTTGCTTCCAAAAACTCTGAAGTTATTTACATGTGTTGGTCTTCCTTTCCATAGTTCGTAAGGATTTTTGTCAGTGTTGTTTGTCGAGCTGAATATATACCATATGATTCAACATTTAATTGTCAACCCGGGAAGGTAGACTTAGAGGAACCAGCACAGGAAATGCAGGGCTGAAGAGGGGGTTTAAAGGATGTCAAGCTACTCTCTGAACTGCTAAAAGAAACTTGCGGAAAGAAGCTACTGTACTCTAATCTACTCTGCTCGCGTTTGCACTACTCTAAATGTGAAAACTGAAGAAATGAAATCACTGGCTGGAAAGATAATGCTAAACCCTTGGTTGTAATGAAATGAAATACTACTTCTATCAAACCACTGAGCAAACTGCTGAAAGATGGAATCAAATATGAAATCTACTGTAAACACAATGCATCGGCTCTGTTTCTAGCGAAGGGGGCCCTGCCTTCTCTGTCCACAGGCCGTTCTCTAACTCAATGCATACTGAAAATGAATAACCTACAGCAAAAGCAAAATGGGAATA
>ML791396.1:325266-335521 GCA_009831015.1 Picea engelmannii
CACTTCCCCTCTTTCCCACTCTCATTCACTCTCCCTTTTAAATATCCTACCTTAACCCCTTCTAAATTATTTAAATTCCAAATCAATTAAACCCTCCCACATGGAGACCTATTAAAATATGAAAAGTGGTAGCCTACAAATGGGTTGAAATGGAAACTAACTAATGTGACACATGGAAGGTTATGGAGGGAGACACATGGCATAGTTTTATTGAAGACACGTGACAAATTCTTATTGGATACATATGGCATATTTTTTACCTATCATAGGAAGACATGTGGAATCTCATCATTGATGACATGTGGAAACTTATCAGGTGATGAAACATGGTGAATTGTGAATGGATGACTCATCATGGTGACTAGGCGTGAGGTGGAAATTGACTTGGCATGCAAAATTATTATTTTATTCATCAATTTTCCAAGGGAGGTTGACCCACTCATCTCCATAATATTCTCTTTAATGTTTCTTACTAAGTGTATGAAACATTTAGTAATATATAATAATAAAAGTCAATTTTTTATCTAAAGGAAGGCGAATCCAAGATCAAGGGTTGAGATTTTCCCAAGACATCCAATCAACGGTGGCTGAGTGTTAATCTTGTGGAGGCCATAACATGAGGTACGAGTGTCAGAATTGTGAAACATTTATACCGTTGGAAATATATTTCGATGTAGAAGATGATGGTATAGGTTTGAAGGGAAGAAAATTGATATACTTTTCTTAAAATTTAAAATATCAATCAACTTCATTTTTAATGGACCTGCATGACAACTCAACTTCACAAGTTCATATATTAAGATTCAGGCAACATATTTGGGAAACATTTATATCGTTGAAGATATAACACGATGAAGATCACATATGAAGTAATTTATTTGGTTTAAAATTTTATTTTCACTTCCAGAAATTAAAAACACAGTCCCCCTATTTTAAAGGGCAATTAATTGAATTTTGAAAAATAAAAGTTTATTTAAAAAAAATTATTAAAAAGGGAAAGGGACCCATTTTATATATGTATATATTGATGATGTAATTTCATTAATGAGGAATCAATGCAGATTTAATTAAAGAGAATACTTCAAGAAAAGAATTGTACATGAAATTCAAGAAGAGGAAAAACCCTAACTAATCAAGTAGTTAGAAGATCTTATTTTAAAAATAGAAGAAGGGCTTCATCAAGGGTCCCTAGAATCATTCATAGGAATAAAAAGGTACAACCATTAATACATAACCAAAATTTTGATCAAAGAAAAGAGATCACCCTCTTCTCAAATATTTTCTATTCTTCTACACCATTTCTCATAGCTTTATGCTTGAGTCTCTAAATTGGGAATGAGGCTGAGTTCTTGAGTGTTGTTTTTGTATTCTTCCAAAATCTTTTTCTTGTATGATCATGGAGTGTTTTCATCCATATACATGGCTGTCAAAACTTTTGTAATGGAGAATAGTTTTCATGAATAGACTCCACAAAGAATTACTATGGGGTTCATTTAGATTGTATCTTGTAACTTCGAGTCTTAAGTATGAGGTAGCTAGGATTGACCTATCAAATTATCTTTTGATATTGATAGCAGTACTCTTTTAAAATTCTTTGAGATGGTCAAATTGTTCTCTCCTATTTTTCCTAAAGAAGAGATGGATGTATTTATATATGATTAAGAAGATTGTGAATGTGATGTTGATCACAAAGAAATTCCGATGTTGAATCCCTCCTTCAATATTTTCAAATATTTAAATACTTCTTGTTGCATACAAAGATCGGATTACGTTATTGAAGAACCATATCATTCCATAATTTCAAGAAATAAAGATATAGGGTTTGCTTCCTTAGCATTCTCCTAATCCAGGATATCACAGATAAATTCTTTAGCCAAAGAGGAGTACCACCTCTCTAAAAATACATAGGGATTCATATCATCATCGGGTTTTTGTTTCAGTCGTAATGGATTCAAGGGACAACAAGTGGCAATGAAAACCTGGAAAAAGAGCAATATGTTAACTTGGAGTGATTATTCAAGGTACTTTTACAATGAATTTGAATATGTTGTAACAATATGAACTATAGGAAATTGAATTATCTTTCCAAATATACAACTTTTATTCATAGACATTGTGAATATTTAAGTCAAATTTGATTTCTTCTAACAATGGTATCTTATTTTTCCACCAAAATGTAAGGTATATGTTTTTGTTCATGCATGTGTTGAGTATATTAACGATGTAATTTCATTCCAAAAACTTGTAGACTTTTAGAGAACCCATTTTTCTTGTGCCGTGTATTTTTTGGAAATATTTGATATTAATTTGATATATTTTTTTTAAATTATCAAAGTAAACATATGTTTCAAATTACAACTCATGAACGCTAAGAAGGTCTTAACATGATTACCTTTATTTTATTTAGATCGTAGGTATTGGTCTGATCTAGTGTAGCGTAGAACTCATTTGAGAAATGGGTAAGCCAAGAAAAAATTATAGAAGAAATAACAGAGGTATGTATTCTAGGATTTTGATATATGTGAAGAAAAAAATAGATTAAAATTAGTAAACAATATTAATTTTCAGACTTGTTCGGAAAAGCTATGGTATTGTTAGTGGATTGTCGACGTTTTAGATCCATATCAGGATCCATCTTCAAGACATGAAACCTTGGTTTAAAAATGATGAGAAGAGCTTGTTATAAATACTTGAGAGGAAGGGAAATCTACGTGTTGGCTAGAACCTTAGCGAAAATTTATTTCAAAACTTTAATTAAGATTTAGGGTTTTATTTTTATTAAAAAATTTAAGTTATGTTATTCTAAAATTCTTCATTTACTAATTTATTTCTTTTATTTTAAGTAATGGTAATTTTTGTGATGAATGGTGTTTTAATAAATAAATAAAAATTGTGAACATTAATTTAAGTCTAAGATATTAAGTTTTTAATGAAGATAGGTTAGTGGTTTTTTAAGGGTTTTTGTTAATATCAAGTTTTTAATCTAGATAATAGTATATTAGGTATTTTAATTAGTGGTAGACCCTTACTTTAAAAACACTAATTAAAATACCTAATATACTATTATCTAGATTAAAAACTTGATATGAACGAAAACCCTTAAAAAACCACTAACCTATCTTCATTAAAAACTTAATATATTAGACTTAAATTTATGAACAAAAAACAAAAAACTTGTTAAAACACCATTAATCATTAGAAATTTAAAAAATATGCCATTAATTAAAAAAAAAAATAGAAAATGAAGAATTTTATAATAACTTAACTTAAAAATTTTAATAAAAATAAAAGCCTAAAACTTAATTAAAGTTTTTAAATAAATTTTTGCTAAGGTTCTAGACGACATGTAGATTTCCCTTCCCCTCAAGTATTTATACCAAGCTCTTCTCATCATTTTTAAACCAAGGATTCTTGTCCTGAAGATGGATCCTGATATGGATTTGAAATGTCGACAATCCACTAACAATACTGTGGTTTTTTTGAACATGTCTGAAAACTATCCTCACCACATAAATCTCATCAATCAAAATATTTTTTTTTAAATATTTATTTGAAATCTGCATTGTCGACCTGATCTATTTCTATAGTTTCCTCAACAAATACATTGTTTAGCCTATAGAAAAATAAACTCAAAGAAAGGGATATAGAGGATTAATCACAAAAATGGAGGTTTTTATCAATTTTCATACTAAACCACTATGTTTTCCATCCTAAACCTAAATCCGAGCCAACCAAGTCAGCATACACCTTGTCAATCCCTCCCAAAAATTTGAATTCAAAAGAACGTGTGCATTTTCTTAAGAGCGAGCAGACGCTCTAGGAACATGCACATGTTCTAGAAGCACACACATGTTCCTTGGAGCATGCACATGCTATAGGAATGCACAAACGCTCTTATAAATAATTTCCTTCCCTGTCTCTCTCCTCCCTCTCTTACATCTACCCCCCCACCTCTCTCTCTCCCTCTCACTCTCCCTCTCTTACATCTACCCCCCCACCTCTCTCTCTCCCTCTCACTCTCCCTCTCTACCCCCCTATCTGTCTCCCTCTCTCTCCCTCACACTTCTATACATGGTAATACCTATACATGGAAAGACTTAGACATCACAATGCATGGAAAGACCTAGAGCTAGACCTTACCTTGACATGCCTCATACTCTCTCTCCCACTCTCTCTCTCTCTCTCTCTCTCTCTCTCTCTCTCTCTCTCTTCCACCCTTTCTCTCTCTCCTCATTTTTAGTCTCATTATCCCTCTCTCTAACCCCCCTCTCTTTCTCCCTCTCCTTCATCTCATACTCTATCTCTATCCCTCCTCTTGTTGATTTTTCAATAAGATAGTTTAAACATGTAATTCATTTCAATTTTCATTTGTCTTAACCATAAAAAAGAATGTTGCAGTAACCAAAATCACAAGAAAAAACACCATGCACAAGAACACAATAAGTATCCTAGGAAACCCTTCTCAACAAGGGAATAAAACCCAGCCAAATCCTTTGCTATATTCTTCAAGAGAAAGACCTTCACCACCAAGAAAGACCTAGCACACAAGAGGGTGCTCAAACCCTAGAATACTAGCACCCAAGAGAGGTGTGCACTTTTCCCAAGAAGTTGTACTTTCTGAAATTTCCAAACACACGTGAAAGATATATTTCCTCAATGGGGAATTTACCTTTACTTATACTAACCTAAACTTATCAACAAAAGTGTCTATTGTCACAATAGGGCTGACCTCTCTAATTCACATTATTATTATTATTATTATTATTATTACTACTATTACTATTAACCATATTAATTATCTTTTACATTTATTATTAATTAGATTAAGGTGGGGACGACCTGTACCCTTTACATAACAATTAGGGTTACAGGCAGGTCTGACTCTTGAACAATATATAGAAAAGGATCTGATACACCCACTAGTGTTCATCCACTAGGGGTACATCCATAGGAATTCCATATCTCTGGTTCACTGCATTACACAAAAGAACCAGATCTTCACACGTTCACCTATGCTCATCCACATGCACGTCCAGTCTACAGATCTTCTTTCCCTACCTCACACAGGATAATCATTTGGAGTCTTCTTGTCAACTCTATTGTTCATAAGAGGATAATACATCATCTTCATTTCTATTCACATGACAATGCACCCAACACTTTAGGATTTAATACGTTCACCTTGTGCTCAACCACAGGAACGTCTAACTCAACAGATCACTTTTTCCACTGGATAATCATCTAGAGTTCTTCTCAACTCTATTAATGGAGGAGGTCATCTCTACATTCCTAGCTCTATCTCAAGCAGGAACCACGTACCCTTCTTAGGGGATTTCTCTCAGGTTTGTAAGCTGAGAGAAAGACTCACATAGCTGCAATGATCGACATCTCATAGGTTTGTAAGATAGAGAATGTCTCACATAGTTGTATTCATCAACACCTCTTTGTCTTACTCTCTCCCCCCCTCCTCCCTCTTTGTCTCTACCTCTTCTCTTTTTCTTTCTCTCTCCCCCTCTCACACTCTCATGCACTCTCTCTCTCCCCCTCTCTCATCCATCTCTCTTTCTCTCTCCCCCCTCCCACTATCTCTCCTACATATACCCCTCTCTCCTACATTTACCTCTCTCTATATTTTACAAGGAAAATCTCTCTATGGCTAGGGGTAAACCAAAACAAATGAAAAATGACTACAGAAATAAAATCTAATCTCAAACAACATAAAAATATATGCTAGCAAGACAAGATAAAAGGCCTACCTCTTCCAAAAGTTCGATGAAGTCCATCGTTGAGAACTCAACTCAAAGAAATACACTTGCAACTAGTCCTCAAAAACCAAGAAACACAAGCATATGGTGATATTATATAATGTTATCACATTCAATAACATAATCCAACAACATTCATAACAAATACACCCATGGAATAACAATTCAAATATTCACAAGATATTAATTGGACAAGAAAACAGTATTTCTATTAAAATGTAATCAACAGAAGTGAATGAACTACACACTTCTGTGTCGACACAGTTCAGAACTGAGAAACTAAGTTCCTTCCTGTTGGGCATCCACCACTTCAATCCTCCACCAAAGAAATTCTCATATAAGAGAGACAATGAGGTTCTCAATCATGTAGGGAAAAGCTTGGGGGTTGAATAATGTGTTCAAACTTAAAAGGACAAAGGGATGTAGACTCAATCTGAAGTGAATAATTTCTCTATAGTAACTTTGCTCTCAAAGTTGAATTCTTCTCCTTATTTCCATATATCGTATTTGGCCTATTTGTAGCCTTCAAGTGGAATTGAAGGGTCGAGTTAGAATGTTTCCAGTATGTGAAAGGTCAAGGATCATGGATCTTGTGACGTGACATGGAAACCCGACACCATTTTTTAATTTTGGGCACAAATCCTGATGAACACGGGTTGTAGTGGTGCAACCTGTGTATACGCATGTTGTACTATAGGTAGGGTGCATATATGTGGAAAAATAATGTTTTTGTCCCTGGGATTTGCAAAAAAGTACTTCAAGTCTGCATAGGGAAATGGAAAAAGGCCTTCTATGTAAGTTTTCATAGGGTGAGGCAAATGTTGCTATAGAAAATTCCCCCTAATGTGTGAGGTCATAGGAGTATCTGCAATGGATGAAATAGATTATGAAACCCAGAAGTGGAGTAATGGGGTCCCAACTGGAAGAACTAGTTTCTCATTACAATATGTATTGACTTTGCATACATGGCTACCAATTTGAATTAGAATGCAAATCCATGTGAAAATATACCAAATAGATGTCCATGGCCATGAATGGGAAATATAAATGTGGCTACATGCCAAAGGCTATCATAGTCTCAAACAAGGCCCCGTAAAACTAGTTTCAAAATCACTCTGAATATATATGTATACAATGGAGTACAATTTGATCTCTCATGATCACTGAAGTCACATAGGTACTAGTCCAATGAAAGGTAGAAACAACTCAGGAAATATGTGACTATAAATTGATGTATTCAAGTGTTCTACACAATCCTCCAAAGGTGGAAGTCTACATTGTGTGAATAAAGGAGTTGAGGTCGAACACAATGAGACTTCATTTGATTATTGGTCATTGAGTTATATCGTTAACAAATGCGAGACAACCTACTGATAATTAAAGAAGGTATCAAGGCATCAAGTACATTCTTACAAGTGTGAATAGAGGTGTCAGGGTCGAACACTTGAATAATCCATTGATCAGGATACATTGATGTATTCCCAACTATCAATGGTGAGAGAACTTGCTACTAATGATTGCAAGCCTCTAGGTACTCATAAGACTCTAGGTCTCATCTCCATAATAGATGAGCTGAAGTTGATGCAAGGAGACCCACTGAAAGGAGAGAATTAAGGCATCTCTCATCATTTAGTACGAGGTATAAATAAAGAACTTTATAATTTGGAGGAAATTGGACAAAGAACATGTTTACGAACCAATGACCCTGTGCATCTTTTGTGTGTTCCAGGTGCAAGTGGTACAAAAAAAAGACCCTATGAATAGCATCCAATGAGGAAAACTATTGACAAAGGTGAGGAAAGCACCAATAGGGATAATGGCATCCAAGACATTGCATGAATCCCAATGTGTGAATAGATGTCTTGTTGTAGAACACAAGGGAAACCAGCCAATCGATGACCATTGATGAAATGTCAACTACTGCATTCAAGGTTACCTACCCATGAGAGAAGTAGGACTAGGGTGCCCAATAGGACTACAACCTCATGTGATTCTAAGACACACTGAGGGAATGTTCGACATGAAAATCAAGATTTTTGAGGAGTGGATGGCATAGGTGTTGGCAAATGTTTAACATGTAGCGTATGCTTGTCATTGATGGCAAGTACAACAGTGAATATGGCATGAGTATAGGAAGAATCTAACAAACGGGCATCAGAAGCAGTTTGGGAAGACACTACAGAGGATGGTTGGCATGCTTTATAGGTAGTATGTGCTTGTCATTGATGGCAGGATCAGAGAGTGCATCGATGGAAAAATAGGAACAACTTAAGCTTAGGAGGAATTAGCGCAGAGTCGAATGCAGTGCGTAGGTGTGCACCAAGGATGAGGTTAACTCATGGCTAAAGCTCAAGGGAGATAGCGTACTTAGGATCACAGGCGGATCAAAAGTCGAGGCCTTTGACAGTTAGAAATTCTTCCAAGTAAGGAGGATGCGTAAGCTTGGAGGAGAAGTGTCAGTGATCATTGGATCCCATCCCGAATTCCCGATGACCGTTAGATCTCAATATAGACAAGAGGAGTGTGCAGATATGGAGGATAGATCTCGGGCGTTAGATCCGAGTGCAGGGTCCGAACACCGTTGGATCGAGGAGAACCTGCACGTTGTTTAAAGTGCAAGGAGTAGAGGGCTCACAAAATCCTGAAAGAAGGAGGACCGTCCATCTTCAGGCAGGACACGTGGGGATAGATCATCAGTTTGCTGACTAGAGAGTCAAAGGAACGATGTTCCCTAACCTCTTGAAATCACGATATCTGAAATATCGATTTAATCTTAGCCGTCATATTAAGGTTGAATCTGGACTGTTGATTCCAGTCCATGTCGGAGTTTTGGGGATCGAGAGTTAGAGATGTCAAGTAATATCATCCACAGAAATCTCGATTTCACGATATGCAAAATCGCAACTTAATCACAGCCGTCGAATCAAGATCAGATCTAGACCATTGAATCCAACTCCATATTGGAGTTTCGTGAATCACGACATGGAGAGATAAGAAAACAATGCAACAAGAATGTCAAAATCATGATATGAAAAATCGCGATTCAATCGCAGCTGTTGAATCAAGATCAGATATGGACCGTTGATCCAAGACCATTTCAGGGTTTCGAGGATCGAGTGTTGGAGATGTCAAAGAATATTAACATCAAGAGTCCTGATATCACGATATGCGAAGTTGCGATGTAATTGCAACCATCAAATCAAGTTGTGATCTGGACCGTTGATACGACTCCATTATGGAGTTTCATGGATCAGGACATTGAAGTGACAAAAACATATAACAATAAGAGTGTCGAAATCGTGATGTGTGAAATCCCGAATGAATCTGAACCATCAGATCAAGATGTGATCTGGACCATCGACCTGACTCACGTCAACATACCACGTCAGCTAGGAACACGTGGCACAACCAGGTAATGACAAGTGTCAGACTGATTCAACATTTCAGGCAAATGTAAGTCACGAATCAGAGTGACATGTGGCAGTATTCAACACGTGTCAATCCACATGTAATGTCAGTAGATTTACACCACTTGGGAGATGGACAGATGTCGGAGGACGAGGAGGGGCTAAAGGGAACAAGCCTTGTCGCACGGTCAGGTGGAGAACGATACAAAAGGTGACACGATAGGAGTGGGGTCCTTCGTCAATACCCCACCATTCCGGACCCCCCCCCTGTATTAAAGGCAGAAAGGCAAGGGGGGTCCGAAATCGCCTGAGCGTCGTTGATCTGGTCACTCTAATCCTGGCCGCTTGAGAGATGCACCCCCAATTCCGGACCACCCTCCCTCCACTTAAAGGTAGAATGGCATGGGGGCTCCAGAATCCAATTGCGACCGTAGATCTGGGAGCATAGATTCTTTCCATCCAGATTTGCTCGCTGCATATCCAAAAGGTGCATTTGTGCCCCAAACTTAGGAAGGCATAAGCTCGACTGCGCCAAAGAAGACGAGGAGTCTCAACTGCCAGAGAGGTTGAGCAATCTCAGCAAAACACCCAGTGATGTTGGATGCATGGTGGAAAACGACCATAGAAGCTGAAGAGTCACGATGATGATTAGACAGAGCACTCAATTTACGGAGGAATTTGGCATGGAGTGTGCATGCAGAGGCGTTGCGAATATTGCATGCACAAGGAGCACAAGTACTATAAGAATGATGAACAAAGAAGAGATGGGATTTGTTGTCATGGTGGAGGATTCAAGTGTGAGAAAGGAGGCAGAGTGCAGGAGTAGAGATGCATGGTAGAGGAAGGTTTCATCAAAGGGATATGGTGCAGAGAGTATAAAAGGGTGAAGAACAAAAAGTGCAAATAGCGTCCAGAAGACACTGATGGAGATGTTGGTCAATATAATTGCTTAATTAATTTTAAACAACTAAGTGAAACATAAATTATCAACCCAGGGAAGTCTTTTGTTTCAAATATAGCCACGCACTGTATATGCTCAATTCCAAAAGCATTTAGTGTTGTAGTAAAGAAATCATTCTATCT
>ML791396.1:368116-443298 GCA_009831015.1 Picea engelmannii
CCCCCCCCCCTCTGCTTAAAGGTAGAATGGTAGGGGGGCTCTGGAATCCAATCCTGACCGTAGATCTGGGAGCACAGATTCTGGCCATCCAGATTTGCTTGCTGCATATCCAAAAGGTGCATTTGCGCCCCAAACTTAGGAAGGCATAAGCTTGACTGCGCCAAAGAAGATGAGGAGTCTCAACTGCCAGAGAGGTTGAACAATCTCAGCAGAACACCCAGTGATGTTGGACGCATGGTGGAAAACAACCAGAGAAGCTGAAGAGTCACGATGATGATCAGACAGAGCACTCAAGTTACGGAGGAATTTGGCGCAGAGTGTGCATGCAGAGGCATTGCAAATATTGCATGCACAAGGAGCACATGTACTATAAGAATGAGGAACAAAGAAGAGATGGGGGTTGTTGTCATGGTGGAGGATTCAAGTGTGAGAAAGGAGGCAGAGCGCAGGAGTAGAGATGCATGGTAGAGGAAGGTTGCATCAAAGGGATATGGTGCAAAGAGTATAAAAGGGTGAAGAACAGAAAGTGAAAATAGCGTGCAAAAGACACTGATGCAGACAGGGCAGAGCAGCGTAACAAAACAACAACAGGGCTGGTAAGCCATTGAATTATTTTATATCGTTGTAGAGTTTCAGCAACAAAGAATTTATTATTCAAGGTGGTTGGGAGGTGCTAGGGAGGACTGGTGTCCTCAAAGATTCAAGTAGGTTCTTGAACACAGGGAGTTGGTGCTTCCTTCTAGTTGGTGCTAGAGAAACTAGGGAGTTGGTGCTTCCTTCTAGTTGGTGCTAGAAAAAACAGGGGGTTAGTGTTTCCTTCTAGTGGGTGCTTGAGAAAACAGAGAATCGGTGCTCTCAGCAAGTTGCAGCTTGCAAAAACAGAGGTTGTAGCCTCACAATGAGTTGGTGCTCATATGTATGATAATGTAAAGAATGTAGATAATATTTATCATATAAAGAAAAGGAGGTTTTTACCCTGTATGGGTTTCCTTGGGAACTATCTGTCTCTGTCTTTCTCATATTTGTGACTGATGCTGAATGTGGTGTATGACTGGTGCACCTCACTGCTGGCTAACATGAAGAGCCAATTGACAAAATGCAAATAGGGTCGTAAAAGGAACTTCAAGTTCACTTATATCTTGTGTATCTTTTTCTTCGAGCAGGTTCCAGGCTTGGGACCTAGAGTCTAGATTATTCTGTGTGGACTTCGCAATCTAGCCATGGCACGATGGACTGAGGTCATGAGGTGGCAAGGGAGAGGTAGGGTGCCAAAACCCTACAAAGATGACTTCTTCTTCTGGTGGAGATGGTAGGTCATATATATGGATGACTATCCTTACGCAGGGATCGATTTCAGAGGAGATCTTGACATGCCATTACCACCAAGGATTGCCTACGAAGACATAGGTATGTCAAAGTTTTTTTTAAACATTTCATTTTTTTGTGTTTTTGTATAGGAAAACCAAAATATTTTTGGATGATGTTAAGTACTAATTATACATGTATGTGACACAGACATAGGTCCATGACAGTCAAACGGGCTTCCACGACATCGTCGGAGGCATCAGGGAGATGAGGTAGTGGGAGGGGATGCAAAGAGAGTCCTTCAAAATGTGTAGGGCAATCTGTCTCATTTGACACAAAGGATTCTGATGGTTTAGACAGAGGATCTGTTAGAGGCTATGCAGCGGTAGGTTGTAGGTGGGCCCCATGCTTGGGTGCGACTCTTTTGGTGTCTCGAAAATGCCATAGTTTTCTATCATGACACTCATCTGGCACCACAGGCGTAGATGTCTTGAATATTGTATGATTAGTTGTATATGTATATTGAGGGTGTTAGCCCCAATTTTGTACTATAAACATCATGTTTTTTAGATATATATAAAATCATGGTTCTTCGGATTAACTTATGTTACAATGTGTACATTGATGAGAATGTTTTATTTACTTTAGTTATGTGACAAATGAAAATATAAAACAAAATTATCATATGCATCATATACATAATTAGAACTCCTAGGTATGTGATGATAAGTGATAAAATCAAAATGTTGTTCCAAAAGTCGTACCCGTAGGAGTCGGCGTATCTATATGGAGAATGAGATTAATGAACTCTCATTAAGGTCACTCTCCATATAGATACAAGCATATGTAAAAAATACCAAGTCTTTAATGTCTCTATTTTTAAATAATATAAAAATATATAATGAAATAGAATAGAAAAAAAAATAATTAAGTTTGGAAGAGATTCTATATCAGCATAGATCCATCTTAACTTTGTACATAAAAATTAATAAATAAAATAGAGAATTAATTCTCTTTATATTTAAGATAACTAGAGTTAAAATGAATCCATACTACATTATATTTTAAAATTTTATAGTTATTATAATTCTTTTATTTTTATAATTTTTTTAGTATCATGATTTATAAGACAAGATATAATATTTTTGTTGTCATTTTTTATAGACCATTTTTAATAGAAACTATTCAAAACTCTTCTTCAATATTTTTACTTATTGCAAATAACTAATAGAAATCATTCATTTGCAAATAATATACTTAACATGAAAATTTTCTCTTAAAAATATTGTTATTTTAGAGAAACATTGAATTGATTTCATATAAGCCTTGATTTTTTACTCTATATGAATAAGTTTTGGCAATAATTTTCATAAATTTTTCTTTATAAATTTATTAATAATGGCTAGATTAGCCCAAAAAAAAAACAATTATAATTATTCTTTAATTTTGCTGTATTCAAAAGCTACTTCATACATCTCATCTTCCATTTGTCATTGTTTACAAAATTATTTTTAATCAAATAATGAAAATTTAGGATATATTGAAAAAAAATGGGGATAATGGTTTTACATAAATAATCATTAAATTCATTTCATATATATATATATATAAACTTTTATTTTAATTTACTTAATAATAATATATTAAATTAAAAAAAAAAAATTACAACTTTAATTTTATATGCATTTTTATTATGCATAATTTTTTTAATTTTTATCATTTTTATCAAGGTTTCTTCGGATTTCTCTGGGGTTTTGAACTGGAATAATACTTCTCTTTGATTTTTACCTTTTTTACCCAGTCTTGAAATTATTTCTCTGTTGTTTTGAACAGTTTTGAACGGGAATAATTTCTACTTCTCTGCAATGCAGTTTTGAAATTATTTCTCTATGGTTTTTGAACGGGAATACTACTTCTTTATAGTACTTCTCTATGGAATAAATTTGATTTTTAGCTTTTTCAGGTTTCTCCAGACTTCTATGGGGTTTTGAACGAGAATAATACTTCTCTTTGATTTTTACCCTTTTTACCCAGGTTTCTCCGGACTTCTCTGAGGTTTTTGAAAATTATTTTTAGCTTCTTCAATGGGTTGAGCAATTGGACATCTGAAATGAGGTGAGTCACTTTTTACTTTGATTCAATTTTAATTTTGCGTAAAGAGATTTAAATATATTTTCTTTATTATTTATTTTAAGTTCCATAAGTAAAAGTTGATTTGAGAGACAAAGTCAATCCATAATATTAATTGTTACATATTTTTTCTCTTCCTTTCAATATGAGCACTCCACCACCTATTCTAAAAGCTCAACCTAACAAGGGGAGCCCCCCCAAAATCACCCTAGAGATCCTTTATGATTATATGGAATTAGTAGAAAAAACAAGAGAAGAGAGAGATGCCAAAATCCAAATAGAGTTAGAAACATTAGAAAAAAGGAGTGAAGAAAGAGTTATAAAACTCCAAATAGAGCTAGAGGCAATGATTGATAAAAAAGTTAAAAATACCATTCAAACTCAAATAGAGGATAGATGCTTAGGGTTCAAGAGTGAATTGCAGACAATGAAGGATAGAATTCAAGAAATGGAAAAACATAAACAATCAATCCAAGAAGGAGGGGTTGAAGAAAATCACAACTTGAGATATAGGATTAAAGAGCTAGAAGAAAAACCAACAATTTGACCCTCAATAATATGGAAAACAAATTGGATATCAAACCCATCAAAGAGGAAATTAATAAGCTAATCGAACTGGACCATGAGTGTAACAAAAGAGCCTTGAACCTCATAATTTTTGGTATAAAAGAACAACAAGAAGATGATACACTAGCAATAGTAAAAGAAGAATTAAAAAATAAATCACAAATTGATACAACTTATATCATAGAAGCAAAGAGGCTAGGAAAAATAATTGATCATAAAGATAGGTTGATCCGTGTCAAAGTAAGTTGTAATGACCATAAATATAGCATACTTAGTAAATCTTCGAGCTTAAAAGGGTCAGGAATATTTATAAATGAAGACCGCATTCCTGAAGACCAAGTTGAATTAAGGAAGGAAGTTCAAAAGCTAAAAGAAGTCATGAAAGAAGGAAAATGGGCAATAATTAGAAATCGAAAAGCTATTGTTAGGGATAGAGACTAGAAGGATAATAATAAATAGGAATTTGGGACACTCGAGATCATTTTATGGAATTGTCATGGCTTTCCATGGCGCAAAGGTCCTATGATTAATATATTTTGGAATCCATTTTGAATTATTTTGAATTTTGAAAAAACTTTAAAGTTTAAATAATAATATTGTATAATCTATTTCAATTTTTTGAGTGATCTAGAGTTCTATGGGTATAGATAAATCAAAAGTGGTTCAATTTCTTTTTATTGTAATTAAAGTTTATTAATATATTTTGAAATCCATTTTGAATTTTGATAAAACTTTAAAGTTTAAATATTAATATTGTATAATCTATTTCATTTTTGGGGGTGATCTAGAGTTCTATTGCTATAGATAAATCAAAAGTAGTTAAATTTATTTTTATTGTAATTAAAGTTTATTAATATATTTTGAAATCTATTTTGAATTATTTTGAATTTTGATCAAACTTTAAAGTTTGGGGTGATCTCGAGTTCTATTGTTATACATAAAGAATCACAAGTAAAATTCTAAAGAATCACAAGTAAAATTCTAAAGAATCACAAGTAATCACTTATCCTCTTAAGGTCTGATAGACCAATCGGTCTTAGTGGACGTTAATCATCATCATATCATAACATATTTATTTTTTATTAAGCATTTTTAAAATATATATATATTTAATATATTAATTTTTAATTTAATTATTATTTTGAAATCATCGATACGTTCTCTATTAACAATATCATGTCTTATTTATTTATTTATATACTTATATTTATAACATAAATATATTTATGTACTTTTATATTTTCGTTATCTCATAAGTTTAAAATATTTTATATTTTTATACTTTTATATTTTCGCTGCTTATCTCATAAGTTTAAGATATTTTATAGAGATGAAGATATAATGATACAATTATTTCTATGTATTGTGAAGATAAAATGATGGTATTATTAGTCTCTCCGAAGGTGTAGAGGGACTATAGTGATCAATTATTCGTTGACTTCATATTAGTTTGTCCTTTGACTAAAAATATTTGCATAATCTTTATTGTTGGAACTAGAGAACTAAAATCATTGATTTGTATATAATAAAAAATAACATATATGCCATGATCTAATTGGATAACAAATTGGAGGTCTTATTGTTAGCTTCGTTATTCCCAATGTTTTATATGTTATCATATCCAAAGTTTTTGATTATATATGATCTTTCTGAATTTTTACTATTTTTATTAAAATGTTTAGATATCCAAAGTTTTGAGCACCGAGAGTTAGTTTTTTATTAGTTGACTTCATATTGGTTTGTCCTTTGACTAATTTTTTTTTGCATAGTCTCTATTGTTCGAATTATTGTTACTATTATTACGATTGTTTTTATTCTTATTATTTTATATTATTATAAAATAATATAATAATTATTTTGCATACATAACAAACCTGCCACACTGCATTCTTTCGTAAATGTTTACACACCACAAGGCCCTTCATCAGTCTTGACAGATTTAAATGTTTACCTAACAGACCTCACAGCCTTAAATGTTTACTTAACAGGCCTGTTACAATACATTTTCCTATGATTTGTTTTTATGCAATGTTCTTTGCAGTGAATATGGGCAATATTGCTCTTCAACGACATTACGAGTTCATTGGTTGATGCTTTCTCATTGCTTGTTCAATGGTTTCTCATTTTCCTATTGTTGTTGCTCTTGTTTTTTTGTTGGTCTTGTTGCATTTTGCACACTTGAAGCTCTGCAACCACAATTGAAACTGCACTTATGTCATTCCCCATTGATGAGTGGGTTTCATTCCCATGTTTTCCTTCCTATTCATTGTTTGTTGTTTTCTATTTCCAGTTCGCAAGTGAAAATTTTCAATACTGGAGATGTCTGAGTCAAAATCCTATTACAGAACATCTTTGTATGTGAGGAGAAACTACGATTTCCTTTTCTTATATGTCATTGTGCCTGCAATAGAGGTGGGTTCTGTGTTGAACATTGGCATTCAAGAACAAGACGAAAACAACATTACAGTCTTGCTTCTTTGTTCGTAGTGGTCACATACAAAGATGGGATGCAAGAGGATTTTGATCACTCCCAGTATGCAACCATGGCACTAAAACTTACCCGTGAATGGGGAACGATAGAAGCACAATTCCAATTGTGAATGAAAAATACCAAGGGTGAAAACTGCAAATTTCTTAAATGTTTACACAGTGGGAGGCCTTTGGACAATCCTCACATCCTTAAATGTTTACCTGACATGCCTCATAGCATGAAATGTTTTCTTAATAGGTGGGTTATAATACATTTTCCTTCGATTTTTTGATACAATCTTGTATGTAGTAAATTTGGCCAATATTTTCCTTCACCGACATTCTTGGTTGACTGGTTGATGCTCACTCGTTGGTTTGTTGGATGTTGTTTATTGTTGTTTTATTCATCTTTGCAGAGTTGAGGTCCTGCAGCTGCAAGTGGGTCTTTTGGTACTTGTTCATTGGTTTGTTGTTTGTTGCTTGCTCTTGTTTGCTTCAACTTTCCAAGGTTGGCATCCTACATCTGCAGTTATAACTGTTATTGTAGTTTGCAGGCTAGGGGCTACGCTTCTGTCCTTCCCCATTCACTGGTGGGTCTCAATGTTGTGGTTGCATTCTTGCATGACTTAGCAGGCCTGTTAAATTACATTTTCGTCTGAGTTTTTTTTTGTTTTCTTTTACAATGTTGTCTGCACTGAATATGGGAAATATTGTTCTTTAGCGGAATTGTTGGTTTGTTGGTTGATGCTTTCTCGTTTCTTGCTCACTGGTTTCTTGTTTTCATGTTGTTGTTTCTCTTCTTTTCCTATTTCTCTTATTGCAGTTTGCACACTTGTGATTCTGCAACCGCAATTGGAACTGCACTTCTATCGTTCCCCATTAACGGGTGGGTTTCATTTCTATGTTTAAATTCGTATTCGTTATTCGATGTTTGTTATTTCTAGTTTTCAAGTGAATAATTTAAATGTTGGAGATTCCTGAGTCAAAATCCTTTTGCTGAACATCTTTGTATGTGAGGAGAAAATTCGATTTCCTTTTTTTATATGTCACTGGGTGTGATGGAGGTGGGTTCTGAGTAGTCACATACAAATATGTTCTACAAGAGGATTTTGATCACTCCCAGTATTGAAAATTCTTACTCTCAAACTGGAAAAAAAATAAAAATGAATAGGGATGCAACTATGGCCGTGAAACTTACCCATGAATGGGGACCAATAGAAGCGCAGTTCCAACTGTGGATGCAGAATACCAACCATGCAAAATGAAAATTTCTTAAATGTTTACAAAGTGGGAGGCCTTTGCATGGTCCTCACAACCTTAAATGTTTACCTGGTAGGCCTCACAACCTCAAATGTTTTCTTAAGAAGTGTGTTACAATATATTCCTCCGATTTTTTTATACAATCTTGTTGCAGTGAATTTGGGTAATATTGTTCTTCAATCACATTGATGGTTGACTGGTTGGTGCTTTCTCATTGGTTCGTTGGATACTGGTTATTTTGTTTGATTCAAATTTGCAGAGTTGAGGTCCTGTAGCTGCAGTTGGGTCTCTTGGTACTTGTTCACTGGTTTGTTGTTTGTTGCTTGCTCTTGTTTGCTTCAACTTTGCAAGGTTGGGGTCTTGCATCCGCTATTGGACATCTTATTGCAGTTTGCAGTCTAGGGATTCAATTATGTCCTTTCCCATTCACCTATGAGTCTTAGTTTCGTGCTTGCATTCTTGTTCATTGGTTGTTGTTTACTATTTCTAGTTTTCAAGTAAGAATTTTCAATACTGGGAATGCCTGAGCCAAATTCCTCTTGCATAAAATTTTTGTATGTGACTACTACGACCAAAGAAACAGGAGTGTGATGTTGTCTTAGTGTTGTTATTAAGCTCATTTTTCACCAGAGATCCCAACTCTGTCGTAGCCATAGTGGCATGGAAAGGGTTAACAAATCAATGACAAGTGCATTCAGAAGAATACGCAAAGAACATGAAAGAAATCATATTGATACTATGCAAATGATATGTGCACTTGGAAATACATTGCTTAATCTTCAACAAATATTTGCTCAACAAACAGTTGTTGTTGCACTTTCCTTGCCCCTGGACTGTGGTCCAAGGAAATGTGTCTTCACAAACACATCTCCACTTGAGAAAAACAAATTGGAACATTGTTTTACAGTTGGGCCACCAAAAATAGTATTAAAATAAAACAATATGAAAAAATGTTGCAATAGATATAAACAACATCTCTTTGGAATTGAACCAGAGTTTTTCGAGCTCCAACTATATTTCATAGCTGAGAATGTTTTTCCCATAGTTAATGTGTTTCTATGGCTTCATAGTTATGAGACTAAGTGTTGTTGTGTGAGGGTTAAGTTATTATCTCCCTTCCTTTTTCCTCTTCTATACTTACCCGTTTTTCTCTTTTCTTCTTCACCTCTATTATCCATTTCTGGTTCTATACTTAGTTGTGTTTCTATGCTCGCAGGTTCACGGGGTGGTGAACTAAAAAATTCTCATCTCCATATATATGTTCACATCACGAGTCCAACCGACCACCACTTGTTTGCATACTTATCCAATTTTATGACCGTGGGTTCATGAATAGGTGTTATCGAACTCTGGTGCCCCGTGTTTGGGGTATACATATTACACCTAAAATTTCGGTGATCTATAGTTTGACCCCGAACTCCTCAAACTCGCAAGCCTGAATCTACCTACAATGTGGAACTCGCAAGCCTAAATCTACCTATAATGACTCTGTCTGACCGACCCACCTTTCCATACTTAGTCGAGTCTTCAAAGTTTCACGGGTTCACGGACTCTCGGGTTTACAAAATTTTGAAATCATTTTTAGCTCCCCTCCATCCCCGCCACTTTCCTCCCTTCCTAATGCACATTAATTATGATTTTACTAGTGACAAATCACCAGATAGGTTTGAAAATATTGGCATTAATAAGAGGAAAGATCGAGGACATCTCCCATTAAAACGCATTAATGGGCTAATATTATGGGATCTGATGATTTCTTTGTGTCCATCTTTAATTGGAAAAAATTGTTGGTTATTTTAGTTTTTTTAAGGCATCATCATAGTAAGAGTGCAATATTGTGCTACCCCATTGTTGTCCACAAAGGTATTGACATCACATCCCTCTTTAATATTGTGTATATATTACAGGTTGTCATATTTGATAATATGTTTGCATATGCAATTTTTAACTCATATGTTATTAGTGACAAATAACCACAGATATTCAAAAAGATTGGCATTAATAGGCGAAAAGATCAAGGAAATATGCCATTAAAACGCATTAAACCAAGATTTACAAAATATTATACTATCATCCTCCAGTGTTCATTTTAAATACTTATTCCCATTTCGCTCTATCATCAAAAACTTGGACTTTAAGATTCCTTCATTGTAATTTTCTTGGTCATCAACATGTGAGACAAATTAGAAATGCCATTCAGGCCCAATTGAAAGATGATGGAATGGTTTTATGTGACATCAACTTTGAGTGAAAAAAATTATGTTAGCCAACAGAAACTCAGACACAAAAAATTCAAGTATCTTACAATTGGTATTCTCCCTGTATTCAATCATTTGGTTGGTTGAAAGGCCTGCCTAAAGATTTGTATGTTGAAATTCTTTGTTTTGTTACTAGAAATTGGAAGGGAAATTGAAGTCATCTGCAAAATTCTCCATTGTTGAAGTATATAGCTTCTTCCAACAACATAGATTTGGCAAGTGTATCAAATCCTACAGACCACACAAGAATTTATCTTCTGTTAGAGGAGTCGCACATATCGTGGCTTGAAAAATGATTGGGAATATTTAGAAATGATGCCAAATATTACTCCATGCGTGAATATACTTAGAAGGAAATTATAATTTGGATCCTCACGAATGTAAGAAACTTTATGAGTGGTTGAATCAACATCCTAAAATTACAGAAGTTTCTATTTCAACAAAATTTGAACGACTTCTGGGTGTGGTAACAAACTTGATAGAAAATCATCTTCTTTGTCAAAGTTTGTTTACCGACCTTTGGATGTAGTAATAGACTCCACATACAATCAATTTTCTATCACTACTGCACATTTTTTCACTATTCCTATTCATATGATTGCATCTGGGCCGAAGAGCTTGCCTCTCTTTGCAAGAATATTCTCCTGGTAGTTGAAGGTGGGTATATAACCAGGGAACGAGGCTCTCAAAATTTTTTGATGCTTGCATCAACATGTAACTGAAAAAAAATGATGGGAAGCAATTCTGGACTATGGACTTTGCAACACTTTCTGAAGATTAATTTATACTACCCCCTTCTGCAATAATTTTGACGTATTCAGGTAATGCTTTAGGTTCTGAAGATCACCTTTTACTACCACCTTCACGTAATCATTTTGTTTCATTCTTTAGAGGAGACCTTGATGTGGTGGATATTCCAGAGTTGTTTCCACCGAATATCAATCTTCATGTTGTTTCTCGTGCCTTTAATAAGGATAATACATTTATTTTGTTGCAGTAGATCCGATATTTGAAAAAAAACCGAAATTTTCTCAATGCTTGAAGTATTGACTTGTCTAGTTCAAATAAATTTCCATGGCCTCGCCATAAGCACCTATGGAGTTGTTCATTAGGATCACAAGTGGATAATAATAGGGTGTCTTCCTAGTCATAGAGTGCTTCCATCACCATCTTGTGTTTGCACATGTTCTTTGATTGCTACTTTCTTTCTTTGTCCTGGTGGTGGATCCTTCTATCCCAACCAACATGATGGAAATAAACTAGCTTTAGGGAATTTGATCACTTCTGGGGATCTAAGTTGACTATATATTAATTTCTCTTAACTTAAAAAGGTTTATGTGTGCAACATAATGTTAGACATAGAAAATACAATTTCTTATTTTTTAAAATATACAATAATGGATTTTTTTAACACGTGACTATTTGAAAAGTTTCATGTGTTGTTTGGGATTCACGTCCTTCAAGGATGTTAATTAATTACAAAATTAATATTTCTTGTGCCAATGCAATCAACCCGTGATCTACTATGGAAATCACATTAACACTACAATGTCAGATAACAAATTTCTAACATGTCGCTCATGTCGAGGTCATAATCACATAGAACACCCAACCTCCAAAGATTTCTGGACTCAAACCAACACTAAAGTCGATTCTTTTTGCAGGTCTGACAATCCTGTAGTCTAAGTTCTTTGACGATGACAGGACTTCTTTTTCACCGCATTACCACTCTACACTCAATGGCACTATTCCCATTGCCACCACCAGTGTGAATGTTCGAAGTTGAAGCTATCTAGAGCTTGGAGTCACCGCCAGTGTGGATGCATGAAGATGAAGCTACCTGGAGCCTCGGGTCATGACTTGTTACACTTGAAATTAGTACCAGTACTGATCGAAAGTTGATTGTATGTTGATTTTGTTACTAGATCCAGAGGTCCCTCAACAAACTTTGAGATAGAAGTTGTATGTCTGTCAATTCTATTACAACTTTGAGATAGAAGGTTTTGTAATTTTAGGATGTTGATTCAACCACACATGCAGTTTCTCACCTTCGTGAGGATCCAAATTTATAATTTCCTTCTGAGTGTATTCGAGCATGGAGTAATATTTGGTTCCACTTTCGAATATTCCAGACCATTTTGTGAGCCACGATGTCTTCCACTCCTATGATGAAAGATATATTCTGGTGTGGCCTGCAACATTTGATACACTTGCCAAATCTGTGTTGGTGGAAGAAGCTATATACTTCAACAAAGGAGAATTTTGCAGGTGAATTGAACAACCCTTTTAATTTATAGCAATAAAACAAAGAAATTCAACATACAAATCTTCAGGCAGACCTTTCAACCAGCTAGGCGATCGAATACATGGAGAATACTAGTAACAAGATACTTGAATTTTTTTGTCTCAGCTTCTGTTGGCTAACAAAAAAAAATTCCCCCAAACCTAACGTCACATAAAACCACTCCCTCGTGTTTGAATTGGGCCTTAATCACATCTCTAAGTTGTCTCAAATGTGGATGACCAGGAAAATTGCAAGGAAGGCACCTTAAACCCCAAGTTTTCGATGATAGAGGGAAATTAATACCTAACAAAGTATGTGATGTTGAATAAAAGGATATTGCAGGCAGGGCATATCTAGAACATACAAAATATCCAAGAAGATGGGATAGATATATATGCCATCACCCATAAAGTCCAATACCCAAAATTGATATTCAACTCGTTGTTTTTAACCAGGCAAGCATTTGATGATCAAGTTGAAATCTATAAAACACTGTATACAACCTTGATTCTTGTACATACTTGGTTTTTTTTGTTCGTGGGAGCCCCAATCATAGTCATTATGGAAAACACATTTAAATTTCAGAGAATATGTGTTGAACTATTTCAAGACAACTGTTTTGGGAAATAATCTCAACTATATTTTTGTAACCCAGTTTATCTGAATATAAAATATTTGAGGTTTTTGTATGGTGTTTTCCAATGTCCAATATTATTTTTTTATTTTATTTTGTATTTTTTTTTTTAAATTGACTCATTTGCTTGTACAACTATTGGTAGATGAATTCAACATCTTTCTACAAAAATTTAAGACGCTCTCTGATCCGTTGTTAAACATGCACGACAAGCTTTTTTTTCTCCTGCCTAACACTTCAATTTAAATAAAAGCTACTCTATCCGCTCCTTACATTTTACATGGAAGAATAATTTGTGAACCCTATACTTAAGAAAGAAATGGGTTGACCCATCGTGCTTTCATTCTTTGAAGCCCCATAAATAGAATGAATTAATGACTCTATTTCAACAAGGCAACTCAAGTGGTGGTGTCATGTTCCTATTCAATGTTGTGCATATATTACAACTTCTTCTATTTGAGAATATCCTTGCAAATAAAAAATGTTATGTCAATAGATGTTGTTCTGTGAGATACTTACCCCTTTTTCCCTTTTCTTGTTCCCATCTGTTATCCCTTTCTGGCTATATACTTAGTCAGATTTCTATGATAGTGGGTTCCCAATTTGACGGACTGACATATCTTCATCTCCATCTATATCCTCACATCACGAGTCTGACCGACCGTCGTTCCTTTCCATACTTAGCCAATTTTATGGCCATGGTTTCCGAGGTTGGCGTTATCGAACTTTGTTGTCGCTTGTTCCATGATATACATATTGCACTCAAAACTTCTATGATCTACAATTCCACCCCGAAATCCTCGAAGTCATAAGCTTCACATTACCCAGGTTCACAAAAGTTTCAAATCATCTATCATTTCCTTCCATCCCCAGTACCTTTGCGCCCTTCCCAATGCACATTAATTATGGTTTTAGTAGTGACAACTCAACACACTGGTATGAAACAATTGGCATTAACACACATTAAATCACTATTTATGGTACTTCGAACAATCGTCGTTCCTTTCTATACTTAGCCAAATTTTTCCACGTGTTCTGTCATATACATCTTGCACCCAAAACTTTTGTTATCTACAATTCCACCATGAGCTCCTCCAACTCACAAGCTTTACTCTACTAGAGTTCAAAAAATGTTTCAAATAATTTATTGCTCCCTTCCATTCCTGCCACATTTGTGCCCTTCCCAATGCACATTAATTATTCTAGCCTCTAGATTTCACTTCCATTGTTCTATGACCTAAAAACAACACTTGGACCTCCACGATGTTATTCCATGCTTAGACACTTTTTCGGTTGCGGGTTCACGAACTGACGAGCTCAAAATTGTGTTTCGAATCTTTTGTGACTTGCAAACAGTACCTAGGGTTCCTCCATATACATTTTTTTCGTTGGAATGCCCCATCATGACCTCGACCGTCCATTGTTCCTTTCAATACTTGGCCGCAAGTTGGTTGTCTATTCATGAAATGGTACATTTCCATTGTTGCACATGCTGCAACCACTTTGTATCGAGTCTAGCCTAATGTTTCCCTATT
This sequence comes from Picea engelmannii, assembly GCA_009831015.1. Taxonomy (NCBI): domain Eukaryota; kingdom Viridiplantae; phylum Streptophyta; class Pinopsida; order Pinales; family Pinaceae; genus Picea; species Picea engelmannii. The sequence continues at coordinate 382,559 of ML791396.1, forward strand.
CCATACTTAGAGACTTTTTTTATTGCAGGTTCCCGGACTAGCAGGCTCAAGATTGTGTTTCCAATGTTTCTCTACTTCTAAACAATATATATTAGCAAAAATGAGTTTGGGCTACCGTTTCCCTATTCCATACCTAGACACTTTTTTGATTGTGGGTTCTTGAGCTGATAGACTCAAAATTGTGCTTCAAATATTCTGCAACTTGCAAACAGTGCGCGGAGTTCCGCGATATACAATTTTTCCGTTGGAATTCCCCTTCATGAGCCCCACCGTCCGCCATTCCTTTCAATACTTAGCCGCAAGTTGGTTGTATGTTCATGGCGTGGTACATTTCCATGGTTTCACATGCTGCAACCACTATGTATCGAGTCCAGCCTAACGCTTCCCTATTCCATACTTAGACACTTTTTCGATTGTAGATTCCTAAATTGGTGGGATCAAGATTGTGTTTCTAATGTTCCGTGACTTGCAAACAATACCCAAAGTTCCTCCATATACAATTTGTGCTCAGGAATGCACCATCATGCCCTCTTTCATGTTACGCGTTCTGCGATCAACACTTCTGAGACATACAATTTGACCCTCGGGCCCTAATCTCTGTCGGTTATATCTTGTAACCCTATTTTGAAGCCCAACCGAACACTTTCGATAATTAGCCATTTCTTAATTATTGTTCCCTATCCCCGCCACCTTCGTACTTCATTCTAGATGTGCAATTAGTAAGCTTTAATTCTAACAGTTCGCCATGAAGGAACCGTATACATTTCCATTAATGAGTGAAATGTTCGAGGAGATCTCCCACACTCCTATGATATACAAATTGACCGTTGGACTCCAACATCATCCCCTCTTCTGTGTTACATATTTTGCATTCAAAATTTATAAGACATACAATTTGACCCTTGGGGCATCACATCTACTGGGGAACCATTGTCACTATAGTTTGAAGCTTGTTCGACCGCTTTCCATACTTGCCCATTTTATGGAATCTCTTTCACGGAACCTCAGGTTGGTAGGTTCATGAAATCTCCAATTCCTAGTCACTGTTTACTATGCCCACCACCTTCACATTTCTTTCAAAGTATGTAGCGAACAAGCTTTAATGCTAACAATTCATCATGAAAAACCATATAGACCGTCATTAATAAGCAAAAGGATGGACGAGACAGTCACATTGACTAGCGCCACACAACTTCCGTAGAAACATGCATAAAAGATATTTCCATGTAATGGGATATCTATTACAAATTTCAATATATTAGCAACAACGAGTCTGGCCTACCATTTCCCTATTCCATACTTAGCCACTTTTTTGATTGCGGGTTCCTAGATAGGCGGGCTCAGGATTGTGCTTCCGATGTTCTGTAGCTTGCAAATAGTACCTAGAATTCTATGATATAAAAATCGAACTCTGGACTGTCCCATCATGCCCTCTTCCTTGTTATGTGTTTTGCACTAAAAAACTTCCATCACATACAATTTGACCCTCGGGCCCTCACCTCTAATGGTTATACCTTGTAACTCTATTTTGAATACCGACCGACCACTTTCAATAATTAGTCATTCCTTAATTTCTCTTTCCTGTCCCAGTGACCTTCGTACTTCTTTCTAAATATGAAATTCGTAATCTTTGATGATAACAACTTGTCATGCAGAAACTGTTAACATTGTCATTAATGATAAAAATGCTAAAGGAGATCTCCCATCAATACACATTAAACGAAGATCTGCGGAGAGTTATATTATCCCTTTCGATTGTTCATCTCAAACAACATGGAATGTCTTTCACGGATCGTCGCGTTGGCACATCCACAAAATCTCCAGTCCTTAATTTCTCTTCGTCTTACCTGCCATATTCGCACTTCTAGGTATGCAATTACTAGTCTTTAATAATAACAACACATCATGCAACGGTCGTCAAGATTTTGATTAATGAGCAAAAGGCTCCAAGAGATCTCCCATTCACATGCATTGGACCAATATTTGTGGAATTTTATATTATCCCTCCCAACTCTTCATTTCAAACATTATCTGGAGAAAATGAATATTCTCGTAAACCTATGGCAGCATCTCAACAACAGTTCTGCGGAGATAAAGTGAATATCTTTGGACACGAGGACCAGAACTTCCAGTGGTCTAGGGAACTCTTACTATTCATCTCGTTCTGCCCATAACGAAGTGATTTGGACCTCTATAATCGCTCGTGCAGGCTGCGACCCTGAGTTTTTGATTGTAAGGAGGTGGTCTCTTGGTGCACCGAAAAATATATTCCAAGCCAAAGAATTATTCCATTGTGTGACCGTTCTCCTATTTCTTTGTCACCTCATGTATTTCGCAAGATGTTAATATTGTCGGAGCCAACATTGACCTTCAGAGGACCTCTTACCCGAGTTCATTGAAGACCCGACAACAGTTCCTAAAGATATCACAAAGTTTCAGGTCAGTTCCTTTAGAAATTCATTCCGGGAAATTGTCTAGCTGTTTACAAGAATAACAGGACAGGAATCCACATCAAGAATTTCCCACATGGTTCTTTATATTTCATATTTCGTATTCAACAAGCCATTTTTTATTGGGGGAAGCTAATGTCCATTGAAATCTATTCCCAATTGTCATGATTCAAAGAATATAATAAATTTTATATGTCATCCTACTTGATTTTCACGATAGCACATTGTTGTTCGTTTCCAAAATTGTCTCTGTCCAAGAAAATAAACTATGAATTTGACCTAGTAACATTCTGGTACCAAACCTTGTCGTGGCACAAGGCCTCCCATTGTTTTTATGAGGTTTTTAATGACTTTTCCTCGGTCTTCAAAGATTTATTGTTAGGAAAAGATGCTCCCCAAATGTCTAGATAGGCAACCAAGTTTTTGGATAGGAAGGGGACACTTGAAAAAATGGAAAATTACAGTGTAATAATGATTTTTGGCTTCAAAGAAAATCCTACTTTCCTTCCATGTCACATCATGGAAAAGATATTTGCTATAGAAATAGAAAGGAAATACAACTACTGGTTGCATTTTTTCCATGGCAAGAGAAAAAAATAATTCATTCCTCTGCCCTAGAAATTCGGGGACTTCGTGTTCAGGAATGTCAACAAGATTGACGAATTCACAGGCCATTTCAAGAACTTGAACCTAAGATATGTTGAAAGGATAGGAGGGTTCGACCCTAATGGGATTTTTCTAGAACATTTACTAGCATTTGGCTTTAGCAGCTCTTTTATCCATACATGCTTGACCGAAGACAAAGACAATGACGACAACACTCCTGCTTCTGATGATGGAACCATAGAGACATTCCAAAGAATAACTGAATTGTACAGACAATAGGGAAAAGGGTCTGTGATGCAAGAGCATCACATTTAAATTCAACAATGCATGCGTGGAGGCAAACATAAGACATCTCAACAATGACAAAATTTCAAATCGAACATTTAACTCATAATGTAATGGGTTGTTGAGATCTTTTTGTAACAACATTTTAAAATGTAACTTGTTTGTAAAGTCTTGAACGACTGTAAGAAATTGAATATATGGAGTGTCGACTCTATCTGGAAATAACTAGTAGTTATTGTAATAAGACAGAGTAGGCAATAGCTTTGAATTTGAAATGATAGATTTCAGAGCAGGACGAGAGAGCTCGTGGAGCAGTCCTTAGATAGTTTTTCAGTATTACATTGTAAGAGAGAGAATGTAAGAGACAAAATAGAGAGATCAGTAAAGCAGAGTAGAATGGCAGAAACACTATGTATTTTTTTTTCATGAATGAATAGAGCAGACATAAATTGTCCCAAATCCTTGGACTAGGTTCTTTTCATGTGTGATTGAATGAATGTTATTATGTGTGTATGATTTGTTACAGTTCATTTCATGTATGAGTGTTCAAGAGATTAACTGTACGAGTTTGTGATGAAACTGGTTGAATTTCAATCATTTCTCTTCTGATACTTGTATGAAAGGTGTGCATCTCAAGTGCAAGGAGTGCATCGACTGAGTCTAGGATTTATTTAGATAAGTTTAGAGATAGATTCAGAGAAACTCAGACTAGGTGCAAGGTGTGCACAATGTCAAGGTGCTAACAAGATTTAGAGAACCAATGCAGAAGAATGCCAGGTGGGCGAGAAGCATTTTCCTGGCATGAAAATCCTTCGAACTGAGTTATTCTAAATCCCGAGAGCACAAGATGTGCATGGGAGATTGAAATCCTTCCAAGGGATAAAGCTCATAAGAGATAGCATTTTCTACAAGTGTTAGTGAGATCTAGGGGTTGGATTCACAAGAGGGGCAAAGATTGAGTCTCTGAACCCTGAGAAATCTTCTAAGTTTGGGAGAAGGCAGAAGTTCAGGAGAGAAGTTATAGTGGTCGTAGATCAGTCATAGGGAAGATCTGGACCATCGAATCCATGTCCAAGCAGCGAGAAGTAAGCACAGGAGGAAAACAAATATGAACCGCTAGATATGGCATGTGAACCAACAATCGTTGGATTTGGAGGATGTCGCACGGAGGAAGTTTCAAACCCGTCAGAACCATCCATTAGAGAGGGCATGTGGCAAGTGCACAACGTTTCAATCTGGGCGAAGGAAATATCAGAGGTTCAGGGATCGAGCTTTTGAAAGGTAACCGTGGGGGTTGAGCTTCAATATTGCGAAATGCAAAGTCCCGACGCGCTCAGAGGAGTAGCCCCAGGTCATAGCTAAGGGTCACCTAGACGAAGCCCAAAGGGAGAGCTAAGGAACATTAGCGTGTTTTGGAACTCGGGGATTGGAGAGTTAGAGTGGACTCATACGTGGAAGTCCCGACGCTGCGAAACACAATGAGCCTTTCTAGTCTCAACCGGTGGTCACAAGTGGTGATCACATGGAGAAATATTCGAGGGGATCTAACCAGTGGTTAGCCCTCATAAGGAATCGACTATCAAGAGGATTGAGGAGGATCATTCCAAGGACTCCCGATACATGAACTCCCAATACGCCTTTTTCCTAGGTGTGCAGTCACAACCCATGACCGCATGGAGTAGAAGCTCGCACTTGTTTCCTTAGTCATGTAGGTGGAGTTTCGTGAGAGGACATGTGGATTTGAAGAGTGAAAGTTCTAGCAGGGACCAGAGAACTGTCCCAGCTCGAGGAGATTGAACGATCTAGTGATTGGGAGGTCAGCAGACCCTGCCAAGGTAGGGGGTCTACATCATGTGGTATCAGAGCCGAGATTAAGTTTTTTTTCAAACAAAATAAAAAAGGAGAAAGGAGGAAAGTTTATACATCTTGTGGTATCAAGGAAATTTGATTTATTTTCGAAGGTGACTCAGTAAAATCATGCCACCCAGAAGGCGCAGAGCGAATGAATAAATGGAATAAGAAATTAGGCAACTTTGAATGAGGTTGGATGCCATGGAAACAACACATAGGAGAGCACTAGATGCTGGAGATATCATTGAATCTGAGATCGAAGAAGAACAAGAAGATGAAGCAAATGTAGTAGAGGATACTACACAAGATTGCTTAATAAAAGATGTTTCAAATATAGGAGCCAAAGAAAGAATAGAGGTACCTATGTATGAGGGTAGTTTGGAAGTTGAAGAATTGTTAGATTGGGTACATGCTATGGACAAATACTTAGATTACGAAGACATCAAAGAAGATAAGATGGTGAAGCATGCAGTGACAAGACTGAAAGGTCATGCAACGTTATGGTGGGATGAACTGCAAGCCGAACGTAAGAGAAATGATAAGAAAAAAATTAAAAAGTAATATAGGATGGTAGCTAATTTGAAAGACAAATTTATCCCGAGGGATTACCAAATCAATCTTTACAGAAGGTTGCAGAACCTGAAATAGAGGGGTTTATCAGTGAAGGAGTACACTGAAATTTTTTATCAACTGAACATCGGGGTTGGATAGAAAGAGAATGAAGATGAGAAGACAACAAGATATATCAATGGGCTGAGATATGAGATACAAGAGGAGATCATCATGATGTTTATCAGTGAAGTCGAGGATTCCTATCAAGTAGCCTTGAAAGATGAAGAAAAATTGGCCAGGAAGCAAATCCAACGAAGCAAAGGAGGAAATTCAAACAGAGGCAAGGAAACCAGCAGAGAGAAGTTCTATAAGTCAAATCCTAAAGATGACAAACAACATAGTCACCATGAGAAATGTGGAAGTTTTAAAGAAGGACAACATGGAGGAAGAGATTATTTTTCTAGAGGAAGAGGAAGAGGAAAAGCCATAGGAGGCGGAGTTAAATTTTATACCTGTGGAAACGAAGGACACAACTCTTGGGAATGTCCCAACAGAAAGAGAGAAGAAGGCGGAGAAGATCACATTGCTGAAGTGCAGAAGCATGTGGAAGAAGAAGAAGCAGAAGGAGGGAGGAACCTCATGATGAGGAAAACTCTTCTCAAACCTGAAAAGGAACCAAAGGAACCAGTTCAGCAAACAAGCCTGTTCAAAACTACTTGCAAGTCGAAAGACTTTGAAAAGTAATCATAGACAATGGGAGCACTGACAATCTAGTATCCAGAGAGATGGTGGAGAAGATGGAATTGAAGACAACTAAACATCCAAATCCATACAAGGTATCGTGGTTACAGAAAGGATATCAATTCATGGTAAGTCAACAATGCTAAGTTGAATTTAAAATAGGAGGTTACAAAGATGAAATATTGTGTGATGTAATTCCTATGGATGTATGTCATATTTTATTGGGGAGGTCATGGCAGTATGACTGAAAGGTTATTTATGATGGGAGAAATAATACCTATACCCTAGAAAATAATGGTAGAACACATATGTTGCTACCCATAGAAGACAAAGAGAAAAAGAGAGAAGATAGTTCAAGCATACTTCTCATGAGTGGGAAGGAGCTCTTAAAAAAAGTCAAGAAGGAGAAAGAAATGCAGTTTGTTGTTGTGAGGAAGCCTAGAGTTATCCTTACGAATACTTCTGTAGAAGACTTTCCTGTAGAAATCCAAGAACTGTTGGAGAACTTTGTTGATATAATCATGGATGAGTTACCACACTCGTTACCACCCATTAGGAGCATAAGCCATCATACTGACCTTATTTCAGGAGTTAGTTTACCAAACAAAGCAGCTTATAAGTTGACACCTAGAGAGAATGAGGAAGTCAGAAATCAAGTCCAAGAGTTGTTGGATAAGGGGTTAGTCATGGAAATCCTAAGCCCATGTGCAGTACCAACTGTATTAAGTCCAAACAGATTCTCGAGCCATTAACAAGATAACCATTAGATACAGATTCCCTTTACCGAGGATGGATGATTTGATGGACTGTTTGAGTGGAGCAAGCTATTTTTCCAAGATAGACTTGAAGAGCGGATATCATCAAATCTGAATGAGAGAGGGAGATGAATGGAAAACAACATTCAAGACAAACAAAGGATTGCTTGAATGGTTGGTCATGCCATTTGGGTTGACAAATGCACCAAGCACATTTATGATATTGATGAATGAAGTGTTGAAAGACTTCATAGGAAAATTTGTCATAGTATATCTAGATGATATACTAATCTTCAACAAGACAAAGAAAGAACACTTAAGACATCTGACATCAGTGATGGAAAGGTTGCAGCAAGAGAAATTGCTGATAAATCTGAAGAAGAGTTCTTTTATGAAGAAGGAGCTCATATATTTGGGTTTCGTAATCTCTTTAAATGAATTGAAGATGGACCCAAAAAAGTGAGAGCGATCAGAGAATGGCCATCGCCGAGCAACATATTTGAGGTAATAAGTTTTCATGGGTTAGTAAGCTTTTATAAAACTTTTATCAAAAATTTCAGTGGCATATGCGCACCCATGCTGGACACTATGAAGAAGAAACACAAGTCCTTCAGTTGGACAGAGGAAGCTGAAAGAAGTTTCAAAGTGTTGAAAGAGAAGATCATAAAGCATCCAATTCTGGTCTTACCAGATTTTGGAAAAACATTTCAGGTGAGATGCGACGCAAGTGGGTTAGCTATTGGAGTAGTCTTGAGTCAGGACAATAGACCAGTTGCTTATTTCAGTGAGAAACTGAATGACACCAAACAAAAGTATTCCACGTATGACAAGGAATTTTATGCGGTGATTCAAGCATTGAAAAAATGGAGACACTATCTAATTCCTAAAGAATTTGTCTTGTACAATGACAATCAAGCTTTGCAATTTATTACTAAGCAAGAAAAGTTGAATCCGAAACATGCAAAATGGGTAGAATTCATGCAGAATTTTACTTATTTTACTAAACACATTGTTGGAACTACTAACAAAGTCGCAGATGCTTTGAGAAGAAGGATTTTGATTGTACAGGAATTCCAGGTGGAGACCTTGGGGTTCAAACACCTCAAGGAGATGTATAAAGAAGATGCAGATTTCAAAGAAGCTTATGAGGCATGCAAGAATCCTTTATTGGGAGATAGAATCCCATGGATTGAATATTTGATTCAGGATGGATTATTGTTCAAGGGGATCCAATTATGCATTCTGAAGTGCTCAATGAGAGACAACCTACTGAAAGAGAAACACAGTGGAGGTTTAGCTGGACACTTTGGTCACGATAAGACATTTTCACAGCTAAGCAATTCGTATTATTGGTCGAGCATGAGAGAATAAGTGAAGAAGTTTGTAAACAAATGCATAATTTGTCAATATGCAAAAGGGAGACAATATAACACTGGTTTGTATCAGCCATTACCAATTCCAGAGAGGTTGTGGGATGCAATCAATATGAATTTTGTCTTGGGATTGCCTAAAACTCAAAAAGGGAGTGATTCCATATTTTTTGTGGTAGATAGATTCTCAAAAATGGCACATTTCATACCATGCCAGAAGACAAGAGATACCACACACATCACCAATTTATTTTTCAAAGAAGTAGTGAGACTACATGGATTGCCAAGGAGCATAGTTTAAGACAAGGACACCAAATTTGTAGGACACTTTTGGAGGACTCTATGGAAGAGGCTAGGGACGAACTTATCCTTTAGTTCAACATATCAGCCTCATACAAATGTACAGACTGAAGTAGTAAACATGAGTCTGGGAAAAATTTTCAGAATTTTAGTCACTAAGTAAGGTCGACAATGGGATCAGATTCTAGCATAGGCAGAATTTGCATTCAACAATTCAGTGAACAGGAGCACAGGAAAAAGTCCATTTGAAATTTTGTATGGTATACATCCAAGAGGGATTATAGATTTGAGATATTTGAGTCAAGATGAGTTCAGAAGTGCTGGGGCAGAGGATTTTGCAAGAAAAATGCAGAAACTCCGTGACAAAGTTAGAGAGAAGTTACGGGACATTAGTCAGAAATACAAGAGCAGATTTGATCAAAGGAGAAGAGAAGTTCAATTCGAAGTTGGAGATGAAGTTTTATCTCATTTGAAAAAAGAGAGATTCCCAAGGGGAACGTACAACAAGTTAAATATGAAAAATATAGGACCATGCAGGATTCTCAGAAAATTCGTAGCCAATGCTTATGAGATTGAGTTGCCAGACAAGGTTGGGATATCGTCAATATTCAATGTTGCAGACATGTATCCTTACAGGAGATATGAAGCAGGAGAATCAAATGATCAGAAAGAAATTCAGTGGGAAGAGAAATTGCCCACATAAGAAAAACCTCAGATGGAGAAAATTATCAAACATAGGGATGGAAAGAAAACCAGGCAGAAGACATATCCTGAATACTTAGTGAAGTGGAAAGATCATCCAATGGAAGATGCAAGTTGGGTCACAAAACCTGATATTTTGAAGCATGGAAAGACAGTGCAGGAGCTCATGGACAGGAGTCCATGAAAATTTTTAACCAGAGGAGTATGATGCAGGAACATCGCATTCAAAGTCAACAACACATGTGTGGAGGCAAACAGAGGACATCTCAGCAATGACATAATTTCAAATGGAGCATTTAACTCATAATTTAATGGGTTGTTGAGATATTTTTGTAACACCATTTTAAAATGTAACTTGTTTGTAAAGTCTTGAAGGACTGTAAGAAATTGCAGATATGGAGTGTCGACTCTATCTGGAAATGACTAGTAGTTATTGTAATAGGACAGAGTAGGTAATAGATTTGAATTTGAAATTGTAGATTTTAGAATAGGACGAGAGAGCTCGTGGAGTAGTCCTTAGAAAGTTTTTCAGTATTGCATTGTAAGAGAGAGAATGTAAGAGACATAATAGAGATATCAGTAGAGCAAAGTAGAATGACAGAAACACTATGTATTTTGTTTTCATGAATGAATAGAGAAGACAAAAATTGTCCCAAATCCTTGGACTAGGTTCATGTCATGTGTGATTGAATGAATGTTATTCTGTGTGTATGATTTGTTACATTTCATTTCATGTATGAGTGTTTGAGAGATTAACTATATGAGTTCATGATGAAACTGGTTGAGTTTCAATCATTTCTCTTCTGATACTTGTATGCAAGGTGTGCATCTCAAGTGCAAGGAGTACATCGAATGAGTCTAGGATTGATTCAGAGAAGTTCACAGAGAGATTCAGAGAAACTCATACTAGATGCAAGGTGTGCACAACGTCAAGGAGCCAACAAGCTTCAGAGAACCAGCGCAAAAGAATGCCAAGTGGGTGAGAAGCATTTTCTTGGCAAGAAAATCCTTCGAACTGAGTTATTCGAAATCCCTAGAATGCAAGATGTGTGTGTTAGATCAAAATCCTTCCAAGGGATAAAGATCAGAAGAGATAACACTTTCTACAAGTGTTAGCGAGATCCAGAAGTTGGATTCGCAAGAGGGGCGAAGATCGAGTCTCTGAACCCTGAGAAACCTTCTAAGTCTGGGAGAAGGTGGAAGTTCAGGAGAGAAGGTACAGTGGTCATAGATCAGTCATAGGGAAGACCTAGACCGTCAAATCTGTGTCCAGTCAGCGAGAAGTACGCGCAGGAAGGAAATAGATCTAAACTGTTAGATCTGGCATGTGAACCAACATCCATTGGATCCAGAGGAAGTTGCACGGGGGAAGCTCTGAACCCACCGGAACCATCCATCGGAGAGGGTGTGTGGTAAGCGCACAACATTTCTATCTGGGTGAAGGAAATATTGGAGGTTTGGGGATCGGGATTTTGAAAGGTACGTGTGGGGGTTGAGCTTCAATATCACAAAACACAAAGTCCCGACACGCTTGGAGGAGTATCCCCAGGTCATAGGTAAGGGTCACCTGGACGGATACCAAAGGGAGAGCTAAGGAACATTAGCCCATTTTGGAACTCCGGGATTGGAGAGTTAGAGTGGACTCGTACGTGGAAGTACCGAGGTCACGAAACACGATGAACCTTTCTGGGCTCAGTCGATGGTCATAGGTCATGGTAACATGGGGAAAGATTCGAGGGGAGATAACCAGTGCTCATCCCTCATCAGGAATCGACTATCGAGAGGATTGAGGAGGCTCATTCCAAGGAATCCCGATACGCGAACTCACAATACACCTTTTGCGTAGGCATGCAGTCACAACCCGTGACCGCGTGGAGTAGAAGCTCGCGCTTGGGTGCTTAGTCATGCAGGTGGAGTTTTATGAGAGGACCTATGGATTTGAAGAGTGAAAGTTCCAGCAGGTACCAGAGAATTGTCCCAGCTCGAGGAAATTGAACAATCCAGTGATCGGGAGGTTAGTGGACCCTACCGAGGTAGGGGGTCTACATCACTCCGGTGATAAGAGTATACAATCCGCTACCAACACTCCCAAGAGAACAACATCATGAAGTATCACTTCAATGGCCCACCCCAGTAACAAAGAAACCCATAAATATTTGAACGGAGGAGGATATAAGAACCCTCCTCATGGAAAAAATGATAGTTCTCATAAGCTTCTTGTGACAAAGAAGAGAAAAAATAGTGTAGGGCAGGTGGAAGAGTCCGGAAATGAGAGTGAGAACATGCAACTTGAGACTGTTGTGGATGAAGTGTTCCGCAAAGTTGATCAATCCACGAACGTGATGCACCATAGTTCCACAATGGAAATAAATGAGACCGACATTTTTTACGAAGATGAATCCTTTGTATTCCAGAGCGAAGTTTTTGACATCCAATCTAAAAATTTAATTATTGAAAAGAGAGATGTAACAAATAATAAAGGGAAATCTCATTCAGGGATTAATCTTAGGAACATGCAGCAGTCCCAAATCTCCCGATTTCACTGAGCAACCGTGAAATCTCTTGATGATTCCATTGGAGGAATTGAAGAGGAGAATGCCAGATTGAATGACCAAATCAAGGAATTGGAAGAGGCTTTGACTCCTACCCCATTATTTGCCAATCCTTTAGAAGAAACCATGCATGCCACCCGTGCAGCCAAGTTAAAAGGATCCTCTAGCCTCCTCACATCCTATAGAGGCTATGTAGAGAAGAATATCAAGAAAATAATGGACCTAATTACTGAATCTTGGGAAACATCAAAAAATATGCCTTCCTTTCAAACAATTGCATATGCTTTGCACAAACATTTGCAGGCGAATTTAAAAAATGAAGAATGTTTCTATCTAGAGACGGTGATCCCTTTTGGCAACCATGTTATCAACATCTCAGATATGAAACGAAGACAAGAAGATCTCCCCTCCCCAAACTGGATCAAACAATTAAAATCATGCTGGAAAGAGAAAGTTAAGAACCTACACCTCATTGTCGAATCATGTAAACAAGCCATATCAGAGAAAGAATAATTATTCAGAAACCTTACCAAAACAGAATTAGCCGGAAGTACCAATGAGGTTCAAGACCCAAACTTAATCCTCAACTCCTTGTCCTTAGCCAAGCAACCCTTCAATGAACAAGTTGATATTTTAAAGGGGTTGTCTTTAGAAAAGTTTTACAATGTCCTTGAATATGGTCAAGATGACGTGGAGAACTAGGTAGTGGACTATTCGGCACACAATGAAAAAATTGAACAGGCTCTGCATAGTATTTCTATGGATCTAAGGAAATTAGAAAACGATCTTTTCATCATAGAAATTCAGGATGAAATCAACGTGGCTCCCATGAGAAGCTACATTGAAGAATGGATCCAAAGGAGAATGGACAAGCTCACCAACAAAGGGAAACAACCAATTGGCACGATTCTAGTGGCCATCAACGAGAGAAACAAAAAGGCATTAGCTTCATAGTAAGTCTATACTGATCACATCTTTCTTTCTTTATCAATCCAGTTATTCCACCACTTTAAATAGAAATCTCTAACCAAAGACTGATAACTTCCAATTTCTTGTTTTCAGGTCTTCCTCTCTACCATCGCACACTTCTTCTTTATATAGTCCTATTTCTTGTACTTATTTATTTTATGGTCTATGGGAGCCCCAATCCTAGTCTATATGACAAATGCATTTAAATTTCCAGAAATATGTAACAAATTCATAACATACATTATTAATTTTTGATAAATTCCAAAGAAACCTAATTCAGGAACAATTTCAACGGTGCCTTGTGGGCTTCTTTCAGAATGCTAAATTAGTTATCTTTATGCATATTGATCCTCTTCTTCTATTTTTATGTGCCTATAAATGTTTTTCTTCAACTATGTTGGATGTCAAGAAATTGTGTTTCTTATATTTGAATTTTTAATGTGTGTGATTCTTGGTCCTTTTTTCCAGGATCATTTATTTAAAAAAAACAAAACTAATACTATCATTTATTATTGCTTCAAGTCATTATGATGGAAATTGTCTAAGTCCCATATTTGAACTATACATGCCCCAGGAAAAAAATTAAACAAGAGGATCACATCTATAAAAAACATAGTAGGATTGACATCCTCGCTCACATATTAACCCCATATTAATATAATATTATGATTAACTAATTCGAGAGGTTTTTCGGGGCTTCGTCCTTGCTTCCGCAGTCACTTTCTTCACGGGTCATCTACCAACCCGATGTCTTATGGTTGGCGTGTGACACACTAGTGTGAGTCATTTTCTGCATGGATACTACTTGTACTTCAAGATGCTTCCCCGGGTCCTTCCATAGTAGTGCATTTATTCCCATTCCAACGTGGTAGGGACTACGTTGTCATGCAAAACTTGTTTATAATAGACATGTTAATAATACAATTATTGTTGTATACATGTTACATACAGCGAAAAGAAAAAATATAATCTGTCACACTAAAATGAAGTAGAGAATTAGAAAGGTGTAATTTATATAAAGATTTATAGACTTGAAAATATTTAGAAGAGTTGCAGATTATTATAATTTACCAAAGTAGTGCAAAAACAAAAAAAATCAAACATGGCAAAGCAAATAATATACTAAGGATCCATCCATACGGGGCCACTCGGTGGTAATAAAGCAACCACTGATTCCATGGAACCTGATGCTTATTGGCTCTTGTCTTCATCACCAATCATGATTCCATGGAAATTGATGTTCACTTGTTCTTGTCTTCATCACTTGTCACAATATGTTAATGACAAAAGGTGTCTAAATTGGAAGCGAGGGCGAGGGGAAATTAACCAGAGCCCTCAGTCCTCGGATCTTCAATGCAATGTGGCCATATGCAAGAGCATCCTCTTCAATCTTGTTGAAAGAGCCCAACTAACCTTGAGAGCCCTTCCTAGTCGGGTCTCTTATTTGTGCAACGAACTTTCCCCGTGGGTGCTCCATGATTCCTTTGAAGTGCCTATCCCAAATATCCTTATCTCTCCTTCTCATATGATTACGGTAATTCACATTCATCACAGGCTTTATAAATCCATCTCCCATAAGCCATGGATCCATGGATCCATTGGTTCTATACTTACATACACATTATTGAGAAATGTGAGAGTAGGCATTATTATGCACAAAACAGAAAAGAGTGCAAGAGCTCTCTATTAAACAAAGAGATAGAGTACATATGAATACACAAGTAAATCTCAATATAGAAGAACTACCTTGATCTTTTGGTTGAGAAAATATCTCAACCTCACACCAATCTAGGAAGTATCTAGTTGGAGTGAATCTCTCACATCCAACTAGTTTCAAGAACTTCCTAAAGACTAGGAACAACTACGTGAGATTAACAAGCACACCAACACCCCCCATAAGCAAAACGTAGGGAGGAACAAAGAAGAACGAGGATGGGTCCCGACAATAAGGCCTGATAAGGTACCCATGTACAAACTCTCATAACTGGAGAAAAGGACAAAAAATCCATAGGAAAAACTCCTCTCCAAAAGAGATCAAAATGCCACTGTTGAAAATGGAATGGAGTTGAAGTTGAAGAAGATCCCATAAAGATACATTTAAAAGCAAGAGCATGAGGACTACGGAGGTTGAAAGATCCAATCATGAAGTATGACCAAAACTCCGAAGAAGAGGGCCAAGAACCCCAAGTTGTCAACGCCATCAAAGATCCAATAGAAATATGAAATTCAAAATGCTCAACCAAAGAGATTGATCCTCTAAAATGAGTCTCGACTCAGAAAGCTAGATGAGGTAGTCGACAAAAAACATCATAAATTGAGTGTCCTTATGGACGTAAATCCATCTCATCCGAGTGCATGGGTCACTAGCCATTGCAACCGCTAAGTCAAAATAGGAATGGTGCTATATACGAGGCTCACTCTTAAAAATAGTTGATGTCAAACAAAAATGGTGAAGCATGAAGAATCATCCAAGGAAGCAATGCACAACATCCCCCCACAATGTTGAACTGAGTGAAAAATATGATGGAAACAGAAGTCACGACTAACAACTAAAGTATGGAGTATGAGCTAAAGGTGGAAAAGATGCAAAACAACCTAGGATCAAGAAGCACTCCAAAGTGAAGAGCTTCAAGAGACTGCGAAACAAAGAAGTACATGGAAACAAATGCCTAGTTACACTCCTAAAACTATCTGCACGAGTGGCATAGAATCCACCACTCAAAGGTGCAAAATGAGAGGTACCATAAATAACCATCATGGCCAACAATCCTCGATATGGGTCCTGACAAACAAGGTCATTTTAGGTACCCATTTACAATTGAGGAATCAATGCTCTTAATTTATGTAACCCATGAGAAAAAACAAAAATCTCAAAAAGGCATTAAATGTAGCATGCAACCAATTGTTAGAAAGAGAGTGAAAGATGCTTCTCAACCCCTTAAACAAGATAGAAAATGAAAGCTTCTTTGAAGAATTAAGGAAAAAAATCTGACAATAACCTTCAAAATACAATAAATTGGCAAACGAAAATGTCAATGACCTCCAAAATACAAACTCTATGGAACCATCAAGCCACCTTCGATCTTCCTTGCAAAGCTATGGTCCCATCACATCATTGTGGGATCTGAAAATAATTAAAAAAATTGCATTGTGAACAGTGGCCTCGATCTTCCTTGAAAAGCTATGGTCCCATCACATCATTGTGGGATCCGAAGATGATTAAAAAGATTGCATTGTGAACAGTGGCCACGAGAAACCCTCGGACTATTGTTAAAAACATCAGCGCCGTCGCTCAAATCCTTTCCCGTAACATAAAAGTTATGGTCGACATGATCATTAGCAACACCCGACAAGGCAAGAAGGGCGATCAAGCCACAAAATACTGAAATTTTGGCCATTGTTTAGATACCCACCTCGTTGAAAGAAGAAACAAGATCAGAATCCACAACAATGTCACGAGCGTTGTGTCAAGAGAAACAATGCCACGAGCGTTGTGCCAAGAGAAATGACTGCATCGATCAACAAGTTGTTGGTGAGGGTCCAACGCGATTTGACCATGTGGAGATCCACGGATAATAAAAAAGATTGAGGCCCCTGAGGAGGCCCGACATTGGATGGAATGCTTGTTACCATAGACGGATGCTCTCTTCGGGTTCTCTAGGCCACTTGCTACAGCGCCCAGCGACTGCACAATCCAGATGGCTGCTACACCAACAATGGTGGCTCTCTTCAATAGTAAAACGTTGAACAATGATCCTTCAAACATAGATCGACCCTACAATCAGTGATTTGGCCTTCAAAACATACATATCGGGGACACACAAACACATTACTCTCTAGTGCCTACAAAAATCTATATCTATTTCTATATGCAGGTTTTTTTTCTTTTCCAAGGTCCCTGGGCCTTCAGTGAGGGAGTTAAGCTCAGTTTTGATATGATATTATATTATTGAGAAATATGAGAGTAGGTATTATATAGCTTGAGTGGATCTAATGGTTAAGAACATGTGTTTCCTCCTAAAAAATTATAAGTTTAAATCCAGAAGAAGTTGGGTATGTATACTTGGATAGACTTTACCAATAAAATTGTTTAGATGCTCTGAAAAATACTTATCAACTGCAATGAAATTATACAATAAATTTGCAACAGATGATGCTACTGATAAATAAAAAAATTGTTCTCCTAAAATATTGGAAAATTGAGATTGCTTATTTGATGATATACATGCATTTGCAATTTTATATTTAATTTTCTCCCGACGAAAAGAAACCATGTTTTTTTCATAGATAACAGTGAACAACTACACTAATAAGTACTGCACCAGAGTCAATCTATTAACGTGGTAGAATGTATTTCTCCTCGAGCGGCCCATGTTTTCTGGGTCACTTCGTTATAGAGAATAAAAGTCCTTAAAAGCCTATGTAACAGATATGTCTTACAAGGATTCTATCAATTCATTTTGGAAACCCTGGAACGCTCAAGTAACAAGGACTCATCTCAAGTAACAAAGGGATTTAGGGATTCATGACAGCAGAGGAAATATCCATAAATTCATTTATCAGATATGGAGTGTAGAAGACTGCACCAAAAACATACAAAACGGAGGCATCAAACTGTCTCCATATCAGAGACATCGTTTTCCTCACACCCCTAGTTCATGAACTAAGCGAAGAAGAGTCCAAAGGTATGTACATACAGGGCTTTATCTTTTGAATAGAGGAGATTCAAGGATGTTCTACGTTTTGGTTTTTTTTTGGGATATTATTTATTTAATTTTGTTTTAAATTTGATGAAAAAAAAATTATTTGTATATTAGAGTGTTTAAATGTGTATAATCAGTAAACTAAATTTATTTATAAATTCAGAAATTCAATTTAAACAAAAAAAAATCTAATTTTTCTCATAATCAAATTTAACTAAAAAATCAAAACTTAAAACTTTTAAACAATACCCATTAAAAAACATATAAAACTGTTATTTGCAGTTCTGTAGATAACCCAGAACCATTGATCCAACACTATCCTGAGAAATGCATGCCTCCAACACGAGAAAGGAGACCCCATAATGCTGATTGGTGAGAGTAACTGTGACCTCCTCTGAGTACTCCCAAGTTTGGTGTGAATCATCGAATGAACCATGCATTCAGTGCGTGGTGGACAGATCTTGAACGTAAGTGGAGGCGTTGACTGTCAAACCTAGGGAACTGGTCGACAACGACAAAATATCCCAGATCATAAACCTCCACCCTAGTCTCCAAAGCCAAAGTTGTCCCCTGGATTGTAGGGCATATATCATCAATAGATAGATCGCCTGCCCCTTCCTACACCACGGTGCCTGTTGGGGCTGGAGCTAATCTCTAGCGCATACCTCTAACTTTCTGAGCCAGGCTGTGAGATAGGGTCCTTATCTATAAACCCGAGGACTACGCCTTCAGGAAGGATGGCCAATATCCAGCCTGCCACGCAGCAGCAGGTGTTTTGTAGACCGTTGGATTTGAATTATTGGCCGCCTGAAGGAACATTGTAATCAAGGACAGAACCGCCATCTTATCGATTTCGTTGAGAACTCAAATCGTCAATAGTGTTGATGCGCTTGGATAGGTCTCCAATTACATTCACGTCTAGGACACGGACGCCAACAGTAATGAAGTTTGCACGATCATGTGAGGGATTGTAGCTGACCTCCAAGTCCTTGAAGACAACCTCTAATATGTCGTTCAATACTTGACTCTCTGACAACATGAGAGGAGGAGAATGCGCTTTCCTAGAATCAATCGCATAAGAAAGTGTTCTTATCCAGCAATCACAAGATTTTCTTTTCTAGTAAGAAAAAGTTCTTCTTTGGCAATCACGCAGAATTTGCTTAGATTGGTGACAATGCTTACACTTAAAAGGGATTCTCTCATAGTCAATATCTTGCAATTATTGAATCTCAAGTAGAACACTTTTTCTATTAATATACCACCAACAATGAAATCAACAATAAAATTGTTCACTTAGTTAAATTTACCCTTGTACACACTTGACATAAAATGAAATTGCATAAATAAATGAATAGTAAATGATATCAACAATTGTTGTAATGAAATCAACAATTGTTGTCATGAAATCACATAATGAAATAAACTATTTGGGCACATTATAACGAGAGAGGGCCTTGCCTCTCTTGGCACACACGGTAAAGAAAGACTACACCAAAGAAATTTGTATCTGCAACAAAGGTTATTTATTTCATCATCAAATGATTACAATGATCTTGAGTACGCTCCTCCCAATGTATAATTCTCTCTATGTTAAGCTAGACATATCTATGTTAAGCTAGACATATCCATCCATGACTCATAAGCTCTTTCATTTATACATATAGCCTCTCTTTCATAAAAAGGGGAGTTATAACAAGGTGTGACCCGATCCTAAATAAGTGGATCTATTTGCAACCAACAAATCTTACATTTCTAAACATGTGATCCTCATCATCCTCAAATCTTGTATTTAGTCTAAGTTTGTTTGAAGAGGATAACAACTTCATATTCATGATAAAACTATTTTCTGGAAAATAACTGGCAAACTACTGGAATAGAGGGTCCCTGGAAGTTACTGGAGCAAAGGCTCCCCAATAGTTAACTGGTGAACAAAAAATTTTGGTTTATGGTAATTAACTACTAAACTCCACAAGTAAATTAGGAAACCTCAATATCTATGTTAAGTAATCATCAAAACATGGGAAATCAACCATTTTAATGTACATTTTAATGTACATATATCATGTGAAGATCATATATGATAGAAATGGACAAATGTGGAATTATGAGTGATGAAAGGGATGAGGATCAAAGCGTAAAGTAAGCGAAAAGTGGTTAAATGGCATCGTGAAATGTGTTATTTCCGAGACCGAACATATCCCTCACACTCAAATCATTGCATGTACTCATGCAACACAGATAGGAATAGATGTATGATTCCTGGATTAGAAGGTGTACATATAATATTCACTCACCTGCATGATCAATGCCACATGAAAATGGATGATGATAGGTGGACAATGGAATATGAAACATGAGAGGATAGGGATGTGAAGTGTAATAAGATGTAGGAATGGTGAAAAGATTCAAGAGATCCATGAATTCCCGAGTTAGATGACCACTTAGAGATAGAAATTGCTCACCCAATTTTACCTCCTCTAGTAGATGATGATCTTAAGGCCATTTGTTGAACTTTGACTTGCTTGATGTGGAAGAAGATCTGTGAAAATCTGAAGATGTTGAAACCGATTCTACAATTGATGACTTGTTGATGGATGGATGGTTGGAAGAAGTTTGTTGGACTCTGAAAATTATGATCTAATGTTGCCGCCAATGCTTAAATGTTGCATTTGATGAGGCTCGATTGAAGAAATGGATTGTGCAGCAACTACCTTGACATGTTTCTGCAAGAATAGTAACTGCTACTGGATGAACATGTGCATGATAATCTGGCTCATTTGATGTATGATGATCCAAGAGGCAAATGTTGAATTCTGGATGCATGTTATGGAGAGAAATTTGTTGAACATTTTGGATTGTTTGTAGGTTTTTCTTTCTTCCATGATGAACACTGAGAGTTGGCTTTTTGTATTAAAAGAGCATGTTGAAGACTTTGACCTACTATTGGATAAGTCTATTGGTGACGTTGTTCTAAACTTGAAGGTATGAAAAAGTTGGAACTATACTCTCACTGTATAAATTTTCTATTGTGGATGGCTGAAGTAAGTCAACTAATGTTTGAAGAAGTACTAAGACTGATGTTGATGTTGAATCCCTCATTGATTTTATGTCTGTCCTGGAAAAGTATTGACAATGCAAGAACGTGTGTGCAAAGGTACCATGTCCTCTCCATCTTGTCTCCACATAAATAGAAGGTGCCACAAAATTAGGTATAGGAGAGAAATTAAAAAAAATGCCATGTGTGTGGATGAAGTCAACCCGCTCAAATGTGAGCTCACGTATGTATCCATGGAGTTATGAAGGATCAGATGGTCTCAAGGAAATATCTCCTTCTCAAGCATAAACCATGTCAAAACTTGTAGTTCTCGTAATGTCTTCCTCCATAGATCCATCATTTTTTCACTTTCTGCAAATTTTCTGCACTTTACTTAATTTTCTATATGGGGCACAAAACCCATATCTCAGACCTTCTTATATTGGCCTCAGCTAGTTACAATCTCTGTGCAAAAAGTGTCCTTTAAACAGGTTGCTACAGGAACAAGTTGCTCGGGAATTATGAAAATCAACAGGTACAGGAATTCTGAAATTATGAAAATCACCAGCTACAAGAATTCTGAAATTATAAAATCAGCAGGTACAAGAATTCTGAAATAAGGAGCTACAGAAATTATAAAATTATAAAAAAATCAGCATGTACATGAATTAAAAATATGCTTCAAAAACATTGCGATTGATTCTTCTTTTTAGAAGTTGGTGTTCTGGTCCCCTTTCACAAATCTCACTGGATGGTTAAAACAAGTCTCCTCTTGTTGGTGCTTTGAGTTCATTGGTATTTTTCTTGCTGCACTTCGTTTAATGGAAGGAACATCTCCATCTTCCCCACACTCAAGAATTGGCATGTCCTCATGCTATTGAAGTATGCATCTGTTGATGTAAGCCTGGAAATTCCCTTGAAAGAAGGATAGTTATTGATACATATTGTGAGAGGATAACATCATTGCGTTTTGGAGCAACTTCACTCCATACTTTGTATCAGTAAAAGACAGTGGGTAAAGTGACACACAAAACAATAGGTGATCTTGCACTCCCAAGCGATCAATATTGCGGTAGGTTTTGATCACTTGCTACATAATTGCACTAAATGTGTAGCTTTGAAACCATCGATCCTCCATCCATGGATCTCAACCATATGACAAATTTCGTCATCAAATGCGTGCAAGCATGAAATCGGGATGTGATGCATGATTTCTTAGAGTGTTGGCCGAACATTGACCATAGAATCCCAACTTTATGATGATGCTTAGAGCTAGAAAAAATATGAAAGCAACCATCCTGGAGTGATGCTTGAAAAAACCCATGTCTTTGATTTATTATTAAAGCGGCAGGAATATCTCAACCAACAATTATGACATCAATTTTCACCTACAGGGAATCCGATAATTGAAACATGTTTTGGAAACATTGTGTAGTTACCAGAACTCTTGTAGTGAGCTTCTGGTAATTGAACCCTTCTCTGTAGTTTCAGTAGTAAAACTAGAATTTTGCAAGTTTCCAATAATAAACATTAAACATAGAGTTAGAGATTATGGGGAAACATTAAACATAGAGTTAGAGATTATGGGGACTCGAACCTGGGATTTCACTGAACCATGCTTCATTTATTTTCAATTACCATGTGATTGCTCCAAATTTTCCGAATTCAATCTCAACTCCTTCAATTTTGTCTTTCTTTACAATTGTTACACAACCTTTAGTCTGACAAAGGATTTATGGGGTTGAAGTTCTTGTTCGTCGTTCACCACCGAGAAATCATTAATCACGAGCAAGTTAGTTTGGATATCCCAAAAGATATACTTGACACCCTTGACAATGTATTAAACTTAATCACATTGTTACAACTGCATAACAAAATCATGGAAAAAATAACTATAGATCTCCTTTACTGTTACATCGATGATTGGTCACGATTTCATGACGGAACACATGGAATCGCGACCCAAAAATAGCGCTCCATCGTGATTTCCATGCAGGAGTTGTGGCGTCACTGGTGTGTTGTCGGGAGGATGCGTTTTGGGTAATACTTACCTCCCTTAAGAATATCGAATCTACTTGATACTCAGGAGATCTCGTAGATGATGTGGCCTCAATTGTCTGTGTCAAATCCATAGTTTGTATTTGTTTAATACAATCTGGTAACTCGTAGCTCTGTCTGGTCGAAATACGATCTAGTAACTCGTAGCTATATGTGTAGGGAATTCTGCAAATACTCTTTCTCTATAGAGCTCTGACTTGATGCTAATTTTATGGATGTTTTTGAAGGCTGATTGGATTTTCTTTAGTGCTACTTGGAAGAATAATAAAGTTATTGGCTTAACTATAACTGTGACCTCAAAACAAGAACTATGTACCCCAAAACCCATATTTTTGCATAAAAAACATGAAAATCAATTCTCAAATCAAAAAGTGGTGCTATGGTAGTACCATTTTTTCAAACGGAGTCAAAATTACAACTTTTTTAAAATATGGCCTTCAAAACTCAGACAATAGCTCAAAAAAACCTTAAAATCAATGCCTAAAAAAATGATGTTGCATAATTTTTTTTTTTTTCAAAATGTTAAAATTTTAGATAATTGAAATCGTATTTTTAGCAGTTGGTATCATTAAAACCAAAACCTCAAAATCAACCATCAAATTGAAAAGTACTGCTACCAGTAGCACCCATTCTAAAATTGGAGTATTAAAATCATACATTTTTAAAAAGTGATAAAAGAAATCATCATTATTGTAAACAAAATCATAAAATCAACCCTTAAATACTTACATTTTAAATCTTAATTTAACACTCCAAGTACAAGGTAATACATAATGCCATGAAAATATCACACTATACTTCAAAAATTCAACATCATTTTTTTGTATTTTTTTACTTTTAATAAAAACAAGTAAATACAAGTTACAACATAAATTATTTCTGAAAAATATTGTTATATTGTCCATATTCAAAACATATGAAGAAATTTTATTATATTCTCCCTAATCAAAACATATAATTCATAAAACACAAAAATGATTCATAACTTCATGTAAGATCATATGTAAGTTCAATACTCATTTTTAGGTACCATACAAACATCATATGGACAAAAAATACATAAAATATTTCATACACTTATTTAGATTGACTCGTGGATTTTAAAATACCATCAGAGTCTACATTGTCTTCAGATGAATGATTGGATGAAGATGTAGATGATCCATACTCTTCTCTATTGTCGATGAATGCACCATATGAGTCTACATGCATGCCCAACATTTCAAATGTCAAAATCATTTTAGATCTATGACTAGGTTCAACAGACTCCCATCTTGCATTTATTTCTTGTGGTATCAAGCTCTTGATAATCTCTTATGTCTTGGAGTGAAGAGTTTCTCTCTTTGTCAAATTGAAGTCATAAACAAGTATGTCAACATCATCTAATTTTAAGAGGTCAATGCGACAACGAGTTATATTTTTACCCTTTCTTTTTCTCTTTCTATTTACATGTTTTTCAACCACCATCTCTGGCTTGTACACACCATTGAATGGGTGTGAACTTGTTGCATACCAATGCACTTCAATGGCAATAACATGTTCATTTTATTTATGAATGTTTATAACCTTTGCAATCTAGAATTGATAACCATGTGGATCTTCAGTCACTAAGACTGCAATCATGCTACCCTCCTTTATATCTTGTACCGAAACCTTCTAAAGGTCTTCCATGGCTTCACATTGTGCATATGACCTTCATGATCCAATATACATTTCTCTTTCATCTGCTTGTGTAAACTCAATATCATCTTGAGATTCTTGTTGTTCAACAATGTTTCTTTCTTCGAATTCATTTGGCATATTTTGTGGCCAATGAAATGGAGTCTTCAAAAATGTATTTTCATTTGTTGAACTTGAAATTATATCACTTTGACTATTGAAAAAAGAGCCCCACCAAATAGAATCAGCAACATCAAAATACTCATATGTATCTTTAATGGACTTTTTTATTTCTTCCAAGCATTCAGAATAATATACATCTCTATTACGCCTCCATGCGTTATGGATTTCAGCAACTGATTGTAAAAATAATAACTTTAAGGCAAATATTGGATGATCCAGAATAAACTTAAAAAATATTAAACCTGATGAAGCCCCCCATTCTGCAGTAGTTGGATATTGCTTTCCCCATATAATTGTTTTATCATCAATGTTTTTGAAACAAAATTGATGTTGGACGTTAATGTCATTAAGATGTTCAATACATTTTTTTTTCACGACGCGATCCTTGAATAAATCTTTGCATGTCAACAGTTTCTTTTAATATATGAAAAATAGGCTCTGGAATGTATACTTTCTTAATACATTCAATCAATGATGATAAGCTTCCAACATTTTCCCTCTTCAATGTTACTGAAAAACCATTGATTATCTAATCAATATGATCATGAGTGTGTCCAATAAGAAGGAAATGAACTTTCACCTTTTGAAAGATTCTCAGTTAAACAAGCATGTTTAGATATCCAAACACAATTTGATTTTTATTTTCACGACTAATGTTGTCCAAATGAATATTTTCATAACAATGAGTGAGCACATGATGAATTATTGTGATGGTCATATTTGCATCATTATGAATATTTGGAGTTGTGAAGTAAACCGTTGGACACATTTTCCCATTGAAAACCATACAACCAACCAAGTGAAACTGAATGAAATTCTCTTCCTATAAATTTTTTGGTGTATGGATAAAATGTTGTAGAAGTGTTTTCTTCTGGTCCATGCCATCAACTATCATACTTGAATATTTTTTTGGAGCATCATAACACTTCTTCCGATGATTGTACAATTTTTTCCTTTCACTTGATTGTTTATTATGATGTTCTTGAAGTGGTTTGACTATGGAATCTGCACATGACATAAAATGAAAATATTGATCATATGTTTTCATAGTTGATAACTATCCAATTTAAAAAAAAAAAAAATTAGTGAACACATACCTTTTTTTGCCCCTTTAGATTTATCTCTTTGTGATTTAAGAGTAGCACATATACTGCAAATCTCCATCCTTGACTTCTTAGGAATATAGACATTGTTGAATTGTTTCTTCCATATTATTGTAAAATATGCATATGTAATAAAATTACCATTTCTTTCAACACCTTCAACATATCCTTTGTACAAGTTGTAGATTTCCCTCCTTGAGAAATTGTCTAGAATATGTATTGTGTCTCTATCTAGCATACACTCTCCATGTTTGGAAAAGAGCTCACGGGACCATGACATTGTAGTGTTTGTGAATGGCCCACTCTCTCATCCATGATGTATCATTGAATAAAATGAAGGATATTTTTCCATCCTTGTCTGGATTCTTGATAGACGAAGATTACCAATTCAATGATTTTTTTTTAAAGCCTTTCTGCAAGGTAAAATATTTCCAATGCAATAATCATATCCTATCTTGGTGGATATCATGCACCCCATCAAATATGAATTTTTCATTCTCTTATTCATTGACAAATATGTCTTCCTTTTATTCAAGGCATACATCTAGTCCATGATTTTCAAACAATTCTTTTGACAACATTCACTTGAAATCAATTAACTTATGGAAATTGATTTCATGAGAAATTATTTCCTAGACCTTGTATAACTAGAATGATTTGGATTGATATAAAAAGGTCTAGTCTTGATCCTAGAAACAATCTTTCTTTGCAATGTCTCCAATATTTCATCATCCTCGCTAGAGGGATTCTCCTCATCACTAGAAGGAATATCAAGCAAAACAAGGAATATCAAGCAAAACATTGTTAGGAGACTGAACAAGAGAATGTCGACCACCTTGATTCGTTGCAACTGAATGATTGAGAACATGATATTCATTCTTAGGTCCATCATCATATTCATTGATAATCTCATTGATGAGAGGAATATCAAAATCACTAAAAAAATGATTACCATCCTCACCAATGTCATTGAATCTTCCATGAAAATATTCACTTGAAAGAAAATCATCATCACCCTTAAGACTATCAATGCCATTAAGATACTCACTTGGAGAAAATTTTCCATCGTCATCATCGGTACCTTGAAAATAATCATTTAGAGGAAAATCATCATCAACATCGTGTCCACCATTGACATAATCATCTTCACTGCTTTCAAAATCCCCACTTGAGGGAAATTCTTCATCATCCTGCTTAGTGCCTTGAAAAGCTTCATCAGTATCTTGAAAATCCTCACTTGGAGGAAAATCATCATCTTCATCAACATTGTTACATTTAAATATCTCACTCAAGAAAGAGTGTCCACCAATGGAATAATCAACTTCACTATTTTGAAAATCCCCATGGGAGGGAAATTCTTCATCACCCTCATTAATGGCTTGGAAATCCTCACTTGAAGGAAAATCTTCATCATCCTCATCGGTACCTTGAAAATCTTCACTTGAATGAAAATCATCACCACCAACATTGCTTCTTTTAAACTCCCCACTCAGGAAAGACTTTCCACCATTTCCATTATCATCATCACTACTTTTAAAATCTCCACTTGGGGGGAATTCTAGTGATTCACCTAAATGTGCTCTATCTATAGGTTTGTAATTTTTTAATCATATANNNNATTGTGCAATGTATTATTCCATTTGTAAGAATGTTGTGTCTAGATATTAACTATTCAACATGTTTGGAAGAAATCCACAACTCAATTTCTCCTTCTTGTTATTTTTTTCATGGAGAGAAAATTTGTGAACGCAAGGATTGGTTCAAAACACACAGTAAGCGTGTTTCCCTAAAAAGAAAATGTGTGACTTAATAATGGGTACATTTGAGTGGCCTTCATCGTATTGCTCATATTATTGAAATATAAGATTATAGAAATTGATAAAATTGTTCCTTCCAATCAAACTCTACCAAGGGACATATATCCAGCTTCAAGATGAAAAAGACACCAATGATAATTACTTATCATGGAATGTTCATCCATCTTGGACGGAAAAATTTGTTGATTTAACTTGTCTCAAAAATAAAATTATGTACATTACATTATTTTGTCTCATACTACATTTTGTGGTATGTTGCAAAGGATATTTTTTGGGGTATTTACAAGCCACAAGTATTTTCTTCTTGCAAGGGGAGAAAACACATTGAAGTACAAGCCATGTATGGGTACTCCCACTATGAATAATATTGATACAGAGACATATTACTTTGAATTAAAATCTTCTTGCAAGGGGAGAAAACACATTGAAGTACAAGCCATGTATGGGTACTCCCACTATGAATAATATTGATACAGAGACATATTACTTTGAATTAAAAAAAGGTGGAGAGGTTCTTAAAACTACTCAAACAACCATTCAATAAAAACTTTGAGCATCGAAATTGATGGTGGTAGGCCATCAAATTTAATGTCTTGCAATACTTTCTCAAATGAAAAAGTATTAATGAAGACATGTTTCACTCCTCTTATTTTAAACATGAATGTAATTATTTTTTATATATCCTAAACAATTTATAGGAATATTGTTCTATTTTCTATTTAAATGAATGAATTTTCTATTATGGTTATAATTTTAGAAATTTTTAAAATTTCAAAATCGTATCTAATTTGTGTTCAATAAAATTTTAGTGAATTTTGACTACATAAGATTTTATGATTTTATGTATATTAATCATTTGCAAAATACCTATTATTCTTGAAGATAATGCTTAATTTATATTATTGTAATATATAATTATTCTTGAAGATAATGCTTAATTTATATTATTGTAATATATAATTATTGATAGATTGTTACAATATTCTTACCATATTTTGATTAGAGTGTTAGTATCATAAAATTGACTTAATCAAATTTGCTTTCTATGATAATCTTAAATAGTCAAAATTAGTCTCAAATAATTTATAACAATTTCTATATTTATAGAAATTTAAAGCCTATATATGAATGAATTTCTCTTTGAATATATAATTAGGAGAAAGAATATAAAGAATTGAGTTTTTTCATGTTTTTTTTTTCAATCTTTGTATTGTTTATTGTGTTTTCATTAATTTTTCTAACAATAATTGTCTTTTCATAATTCAACATTCGGTATTAGAGAAGGTTGCAGTAGTGGTCAAGATTAAATTTTATTGTGAAGCTCGTGCAGATTCAATCTATTGGTATGAGTGTTAGAAAATTTAAATAAATGGTCAATAGTAGCAGTGTTCTTAATATTTATCATCCTCAAATATCAATCTTTAAATGTGAGAATTATGGTTTTTGGAGCATAAAAATGAAAACCTTGTTTCTTTCTCAGGAATTGTGGGATTTCGTGGAAAATGAGGATTTGGTTGAAAATGGTTATGCAGAACCACTAGATGCTTAATTTATTGTTGGTGAGCCCAAGTCCAAAGATAGATGCTTAATTTATTGTTGGTGAGCCCAAGTCCAAAGAGATCAATTAAGGGGAAATAGAAAAAAATACTCAAAATCCTTTTTTTCATCCAACAAGTAATGTGTGATTCTATTTTTCCAAAATCAAAGGAGACATGGAATGTGATAAAACAATCATATCAAGGGACAAATAAGGTAAAATGTATTAAATTGTAATCTCTTAAAACAAAGTTTGAGACTCTTTGCATGCAAAATTCAAAATCTATGAAATATTTTCTCACTAGAGTTTCAAGAGTAGTGAATAAAATTAGGTCTTATGGAGAATATTTAAGGGATTGAAAAATTGTTGAACTTTTTTTAAGAAGTCTTCTTGCAAAATTTTATGTTATTGTTGTTGATATTGAAAAGCTTAAAGATTTAACTCTATTGTATATAAATGATCTTATGAGATCTCTTCAATATCATGAGCAAAGTATGAATAGATCTTCTAAGAAATCTTTTGAGCAATCTTTTTAAAAAATCCCAAGATAAAAGATATGAAGTTCATAATTTTTATGATGAGGAAACTCTAAGCAATCATGGAAAAAGAAGGGGAAAAGTAAATAGAGGAATTAGAGGTCAATGGTGGAGGTAAAACAAATGTAAAATCCTATATGTTTATTAGAAAATATTTGGCCATTGTGAGCATAATTGTTTGAAAAAGCAAAAGAAACAAGATATTTTTTCTAAAGAAAAAGTAGATGTGGAAACTTTATTTTTGGCTCATGAGTCAACTAATAATGTTTCCAAGGATTTATGGCTTTTGGAGAGCAAGTGCAACAACCACATGATTGGAAACAAAGATATACCTTTGTGAAGATAGATGAATCTACAAAATATGAAACACTCTTGGGAGATGACAAGCCAGTTGAAGTCAAAGGAAAAATAAAAATTACAATAGAAACAAAGCAAGGTGAAGTGAAACATATTAATGATGTCTTATATGTTCCTAGTTTAACATGCAATTTTTTGAGTGGGGAAAACTTATTGAAAAGAGTTTTTTTTTTTTTTTTTAAGAAAAATGAATGGATCATATATGATAAGGAAAATCATGATCAGATTATTGTCAAAATTAACATGCTACAAATAGAATCTTTCTTTTGAAAAAATAGAGCATTAAAAGTTGGTTATGATGATTTTTGGTTATAGAGCATGAGGTATGGAAAACTATATATAATAGGCTTAAAGTTACTACATAATAAGAAAATTGTCGAAGGATTTTCTCTTATTGATAGTGTTGATCAAGTTTGTGAAGGTTGCATTCTTGGTAACCAACACACGAACTCATTTTTAGTAGGAAAACCTTCGAAAAATAAATAAATATTGGAGTTAGTACATGCAAACATATGTGGTCCCATGTAAACCTTGTCACTCAAAAAAAACAAGTATTTTATTATTTTTGTGGATGATTTTAATATAATAACATGGGTGGTAAAATCCCAATAGGGATATGTTCTTAGATGGGCATCGTTCTACATGGTGACCCTAGTTTGAAACCCACCACTATTTGGAGGAGACACCAAAATATCCAACCATGTTAAGGGATAGTATGGTCGAGGCCATGTGTGATTCCTAGATGATTTTGATGGCTTAGATGCCCTTGGATCGTGGCTTCTCAGACACAGGATAGTCCCATAGGTCACAGACATGCTAGCAAACAAAAAAAATAGAAGAACGTGAATGCATTTCATTAAAGGAAAATATGATTCCTTTGTTATTTTTCACCAATTTAAAATTGTTGTTGAGAAGCAAAGTGGTTATGTCTTAAAAACATTATGTGTAGATAGACGGGGATAATTTACTCCTAATAAGTTTGATGATTAGTGAAAGAAGAATGAAATTCATTGGAAAGTGACAACAAGTTATATTCCCCAAAGAAATGATGTGGCCTAATGCAAGAATAAAACAATTATTGAGATGGCTAAGAGCACGTTTAAAGGTAAAAGAATTCCAAATGCTTTTTGGGATAAAGTTATAGCTAAATTTGTTATTTTCTTAATAGATGTCCAACAATAAGTGTGAAAAGTATGACACCTTATCTGGCATGGAGTGAAAGAAAACCTGGTGTTTCTCATTTGAAAGTCTTTGGTTGTATCACGTATGCTCATGTTCCCGACAGAAAAAGAAAGAAACTAGATGATAAAAGTGTGAAATGAATTTTTGTTGGCTATTGTGAGGATAAAAAGACTTATAGTTTGTATAATACACAAACTAGAAATATGTTGGTTAGGAATGATGTGGTTTTTTTAATGAAAAAGAAGAATTACCTTGGAATCAAGGAATGGAACAAGAAAATCCAAAAATTATTATACAAGAAAATGATTTTTTTTGTTTCTTAAAATCCAATGAATGAAGATATTGTAACCATTAAAATCAATGAAACATGGGACATTCTGATTACTCCTACCAAAAAATAAATCATTGAGATAAAATGGGTGTACAAAACAAAGTATCCAACTCACGGGTTCATACCAAAAAGTAAAGAAAGGTTAGTGGCATAGGGTTTTTTCTCTACAACTAGGTATAGACTAAAATTGAACATGTGCTCATATTGCAAGACTAATCTTGTTGCAAAATCAAATTTTTTGAATGGTGTTTTGAAAGAAGAAGTTTATGTTCAGCAACTCCGAGGATACAAAGTTATACGAAATAAAAATAAGGTTTACAAGTTAAATTCCCCTGAGTAATTTGTTAGTGGAGGAGTTCAAACAGGTTCTGATGATTGAATTTCAAATGACTAATTTGAGTTTGATGCGCTATTTTCCCGGCATAGAAATGAGGAAAATGAATCACGATATTCACTTGATCAAATTATATTTTTAATGTATCTTAAGAAATGTAGAAAAAGTCTTGCTAAACTCCCTAATATTTTATCATTTTATTTAAAAATTTATCCATATATTTATGATAATGTTTTGTTTTTTTATTCATAATTTCATATCAATTGCCTACTCTATCTTTATTACTTTCCGATAATTTCATATCAATTGCCTACTCTATCTTTATTACTTTCCGATTCCTCTTTAATTTACACAAAGAGAAAAAGGTTCAAATGCTATCGACTTAACGCTTCAATGCCCAATAGTAAAGAAATGTATCGCTCGAACATTGATGAAAAACTCCAATGCTTTCCTCCATGACACTACTACCCAACAAAGCAATAACCCAATTTACATGGCCACATAAAGATTACTTCTGAGCTGTTGTGGTGGTTACGTTGGCTGAAAGTTGATTTGTTACAGAGGAATCTGTTAGATAACTTAAGATGCAAAAACCATGTGCCACGCTGTATACCCAAAGCGACTAACACTGCTGACCTGTGAAAGCATGTACTTTTGAGTTGTTGCAGTTGTTACGTGCGCTCAAAGTTTATTTGTTACGCAGGATTCTGCTAGATAGCTTAAACGCATAAACCATCTGCCACGTTGTATACCCAAAGCGAGTCACACCGCTGACCTGTGAAAGCATGCACTGGTTGGTAGATTGTTACGCTACATTAGTCCATGGTGGATGAAAAGCAAGAAAGCTGCTTTCAATATTAAATTCACATGCATCCCCGTAAGAATGGAGAAAAATGCTAATTACATGGTATTGAGATTAGAAATTTCGCCAAGGATGTGCAATAGCTCTTTTAATACGGCCGTTGATCTCATTGCATCAATTAGATTGACAGTTTGAGTTCTCTAGCTATTGTAATTTACCAAACGAATGATAAGACATGATGATATGCCAGAATTAATATCATTGCAATTTGTCTGTATGCGAAAATTGCCCCGATGGGTTGAGGAAATCGTTGAAGATGGAAGTTGTCCCAAAGCAATACCAAAAGCTGGGTATAGAAACCAAGAACCCGACTTTCAAACCAACAGTTTTTGGTTCATCCCTCACAACAGGAAACTGATTAAATACCAGAGGCGAACAACTTGTAGATATTAGTTGTTAGAGAAACAATTAATCATTTATGGACTAGAACTTGTCATTGAACTAATCACAAAGGACAGTCAATGCGTTTTATCTTGTATAATTCATCACATTTCACACTGTGAACAGAGATTGGGATTTGAGTCTGAACTGTCCAATGATACAAAAATAAGTCCACAACACTATCACAACAGTTCATCACAATGGACAACAGAGATTTTACTTCAGAAAACCAAAATGAAATCCACAACACTAGACACAACAGTTCATCACAATGGACAACAGAGATTTTATTCCAGAAAACCAAACTAGAAAACCAGCTTTGAATGATGACTCTTAGTGTTTACATGGTTAAAATGCAGTCTCATTGCTCTCTGGGCCATTCATCAAGTTAAGCAGTGAGGGTCCTCTTCTACCTCCTCTCCTGGCTACCCGAGAAAAGACTCTTTCTGAGTTGATTTAGTAGATTATAGAGATCGCATTGGAGTAAATGGAATGCCAAGTTTCATTGTACTTTCATTTCCTATTCTCAACATTCTTCTTTCCTATTTCATCTTTTTGGAAAATAATTTTTTTTTTCCCTCTTAATTTTTGCACTGTCCTTTCTTTTTTTTCATTAACCATTTGTTGTTTGTTTTGTATGTTTGAATCACATCAATAACTTTTTTTTTAATCAATGTGTCTCCTGTCTACTTTTATGGAACATGGCTCTCAATTTTAGCCTTTGGCTATAGCTCTAAATTTGGCTCCAGATCTAGCTCGTTCTGGCTATGGCTCCGGCTTTGACTTCTGGCTTCATCAATACAACCGTATATAAGTCTGCACATTGATTTTAAATTGTGACCATCATACTCTAAAATCTTAACACTGGATTGGTTCATGAATCCATATCCATTTCCATAGAAAGTATCTTTCATTGATCTAGCTCTCAGCTTTTCTTGTAGAGCTCTTCTAGCTCTAGTTCGAGCTATGGCTCCGGCTTTGACTTCTGGCTTCATCAATACAACCGTATATAAATCTGCACATTGATTTTAAATTGTGACCATCATACTCTAAAATCTTAGCACTAGATTGGTTCATCAATCCATATCCATTCCCATAGAAAGTATCTTTCATTGTCAGAATTGAATACCAACAGTCATGGACACCAATGGAAGCGAAGTTAAATTCTAGTCTTTTTTAAGCATGCTCTTTTTTATTTTTTTCAATTGTTCATATAGAACACTCATTCAATAATGAGATCTTGGCAACCAATATGCCATCACACCTCAAATCAACGAAGGGAAGTGTGAGCTACCTTCTTCTATTGAGATCAATTGTAAATAGTGAAGTTTGAGCTACCTTCTTCTATTGAGATCAATTGTAACGCTTTTCAGTATTGAAACAACTCTGTTGTTTGCACATGCTTACATAGCACTCTATCTTGTAGCAATGTTAGTTTACAAATCTTTTAAATGCATGGCTATATGTGACATCAACTCCTTTAGTCCTGAGGATGGTTGAATGTGTTAAGATTTGGATAGAATGAGGAACGGCTATTACAGCTAAAAGATATAAAAGATATTGTTGGTTGAAAGCTCTAATCCTAGTTAGTTATCTTATTTTAATGGTCATATCGTTAGAGGACCGTTGTGCAATATATACTATATATACATTATTATGTAAACATTAATTGTATATATACATTATTATGTAAACATTAATTGAATTGATTATTATGTAAACATTAATTGAATTGGCTTAATGCATTTTCCACCAATTCTTTGCCTTCTTCATTTTGTAATTGTTTACTTTCTTGTTAGCAGTGTTATCAAATCACTATAGTTCTTAATGCCTGATAGTACCATGGTAGAAGATGATGATAAAAGTAGAGAGACTAAAGACCTGCACAGTCTTGAATGAGAATGCAGACATATGTGGAGTAATGTTGTAATTGTTTACTTTCTTGTTAGCAGTGTTATCAAATCACTATAGTTCTTAATGCCTGATAGTACCATGGTAGAAGATGATGATAAAAGTAGAGAGACTAAAGACCTGCACAGTCTTGAATGAGAATGCAGACATATGTGGAGTAATGTTGTATCTTCAATAAACGAGCAAAGAGCCTGATTACGCAGAATGGAGCCTGCATGAAGTAAGCGTGTTTGCCGCAACAAAGCCACCGTTTGTTGTTTGTTGGCCCTCAAAGATGATATGTTTGGAGAAGAACTTGTAACTGTTCGACTTATCTGACTTTTTAGCTAATCCAATTTGTAAAACTTACTGGCTTAGAAGTACCTGATCCGGCTACCTTTATTCAGTTTTGGATATAAGAATTAAAGTGAACGAATTCGTGATAAAATACCATATTGAGCATAATTTTTAAGTGTTGGCATATGCCAAAGTTGCTCCTGTGCGTTGCATCAATTCGCCTTCAGTTTTTGATATAATAATTAAAGTGAATGAATTCGGGATAAAATACCATATTGAGCATAATTTTTAAGTGTCGGCATATAGGAAAGTTGTTCCTGTGTGTTGCATCGATTCACCTTGCGAAGAGCCCAAAAATCTTGGGTTTGTGAACTGTGACCGCCATAATCTCAGAAGGCTGTATGGTAAAGGTGTTCTTAACGGTTATGGTATATTTGTATTATATATGTACATTATTATTTGTTCATTAATGAATATAGAATATGCCTTTTCTGTCAATATTTATTTATTTCTATTCATCATGTTTTTTTGATTGCTTTAGTTATTTCTATTATGTTTCTGTTATTTTCTTCATTATGAATCTAATAGTGGTATCAGAGATTTATAATGCCTATAAACTTATGAAAGAGTTCAAGGAGTTGAAGGAGTTCAAACCATAATAACATGTTGAAGAGATTGCAAGGTTGGTGAATCGATATTGCAGAAATATTGGAGTTATGAGAGTTTTTTTATTTATTTGAAGACTTTTTGTTAAGGTGTTATAAGGAGTTTTTTGGAAGTTATAATGAAGTTTTAAAGTGGTTGTAAAGGTGTTATAAGGGATCCAACAAATTGCATTTGCAAAATTGTATTTGGTGTTATTGTTTTAGTTGTAGACCTATCTAAAATTGAATAAAGGGGTCTTAGGATATTTGTGTGTGTCTAAGTTATTGGTCATCTCTCTTCCATATTTTTCATAAAGGAAAGAATTGAAGAAATATTTACAATATTGCACACATTAATTAACTCAATTACGAAATATACAATTGCAATAAACAAGCACACTTTCAGTACAGTGATTACTTGTTTACAAGTAACGCACAAGAAGATTGATATGTTCAAACTTCAAAACTAAATGTTATATGATGAGTTAAATCTCCTTCGACACCAACAATGTGATTTCAACAAACAAAATGACATCAAGGATCAAAATAATGAAGACGCTCCATTGACTAGTGATAACAGTGATAAACATGAAGATGAGTGGGATGAAGTCCCTATGTCAGAAACATTTGTGGATGAATGTGGAAAATAAATTATAATTGTTTGACCATGGAAGAATTACGCTTTAAACGAAAAATATATGGACTAGGATAGAAAAATGATGCTGACAACCTTTTTCATATTCCCAATTATAGCAAACTTATTTTCTTTGTGAGTGGAGATTTTTTGAATGATGATAAGAAGACATAGCTTGAGGATATTGGTAAGGAACACGTACAGGATGATGACGATGTTGCTACAGATATTCCAAATCATGATAATTAGCCGGATAAAGAACCCATACAGTGAAAACACTGTCACCGATTTGGCCACAATAAGTCAAACTACTTTGATCTTTACCCATGCAGATTTTGTGGGAAGACAAATCACCTCTCAATAAGGCATCAGAAGAGAAAACGAAAACATAAACATATTAATTTTGAATGATTAGGAACTTGGCGTTGGCGTTTGGAATCCAATTTGATGGAGCATTCTTATCGACAGATTTATACACAAGTACAATTGTACTTGATTGGAGATATTTCTACAGTTAAAGGACATGAATGTTTTTTAGGATTGGATGATATAGGGTATGATCAGGGCCCAGTTTATGTAGTCTTTTGAGTTGAAGATTGAGTCTTCAGACTCCGCCGGAAGACGGTTTGATTACCCACTATGTAGCTTGATGGTGTATCAGAGACATTGAATCTTTGATTAAGCGGGGAAAATATGAGATAATAATCTCATATTGAGGGACTGAAGTGCTCCCAACAAAACCAATGAAGTCAATGAAGTTGATAATGATTAAATGACAGATCAGTGTTTTGATCTTCATCCATGTATACATTGTGAAAGCGTATACATTGTTCTAGTAGCTTCTACAGGTGTTGGATCTCCTCTTGGCCATACTTGTGAATTAAAGTCAAGGGAATTTGAAACACTTGTCCCTGACAAGGGGAAATCTAAAGTTTTCAGTGAGGTTCGAAGTTTGATTTAGAGCCAGTGAATAGATGATCAAGTATGCAACCTAGTTCCTCGTATGCAGTCTTGTTCCTGAACATATTGTTCTTGATATTTTGTAGTCATCTTAAAACCACCAATTAAGCAGAAGACATGATGTTATGCTTGTTACATTTTAAGATTTTTGAGCCTTGAGCTCCTGTTGGTTTATGGTCAACTTAAAACCATGCCATCTAGTAGAAGACATCATCTTCTGCTAGACATTCGATTTGTGGTTATCCCGAAACCACCAAATGAGTTTGTGGTCACCCTTAAAACCGCCAATTTAGTAGAAGATATCAACTTCTGGTAATTTTTTCAGAGTTCAGAGAGGATCTTAAGCCCTCTAAATATTTTCTTGACATATTACTAGTTGTCAAGTAATGACATTTTTTTAGGAAAGAACGAACTTATGATTAAGGGGAGATGTTAAAACCTCTAATCATAGTTCGTTAGTTTACCTAACTGTTATATAGTTACATGAAAATTATGGTACAATTATGGTATATTTGTATTATATATGTACGTCTATGTACATTATTATTTTTTCATTGATGAATATAGAGTATGTCTTTTCTGCCAATATTTATTTATCTCTGTTCATCATGATTTCTTGATTACTTCAGTTATTTCTAATATGTTTCTATTGTTTTCTTCAATATGAATCTAACAGGGTACCATTTCAGCCAGTTTTAATTTTGCAAGATATATATTTGACTTAACGCACTTTAAGGGAAATGATCGATGAAAGCATTGGTTGGCTTGGTAGTGGGTATAAAAAAATAACTAATCTTGTGAACAGTGGGCATTAAAACTAATGTCCCATTATTAAAACTAGGGTGGGTTTTGTCATATTTCCTACTTCACTTCCTCATGCAGGTGATGATAGTGGACACCACCTTTAAAGCGAGAATTCCATTAAAGCAAATTAAGAATACATTTTATATTGCACAATGGTAGCCGAATGCATTGTTATTAGCTCCCCTCTCCAATCAAAGGCCTCCTCTCGGTACATTGTATTCAAAGAAGGATGGACGGACGTGGTATATTTACTATCTAATTCTTCATTAAAAAAACCAATTTTTTGATAACTCCAAACAATATCTTTACAAAATGACTGGTATTTGGAATTTTAGAATTATTTTTCAAAAACAATTGTAAAGTCTTAAAAATCTCATTCCATTGTCGAGTTGGATTATTGTAAAACAGTGGAATTGCAAGAAGCCCTCTTTATGTTGATAAAGTTGGACATATGAAAGATCAGTTTTTCGATCTTCATTTGTGTATTCATTGTGGAAAACATACAGATTATGGTCAAGGGAATTTGGAGCACTTGTCCTTGGGAGGGGGAAATTTTGTTTTAGATCATGTGAACAGATGATCAAGTATAACATATTGTTCCTGATATGGTTTGTGGTAACCCTGAAACCTTCTCTTCGTATTTTTTGAGCTTTGAGCTCTTGATAGTTTGTGGTCAACTTAAACCACCAATTAAGCAAAAGACATGAAATTCTGTTTGTTACATTTTCATAGTTTTGAGCCTTGAGCTCTTGTTAGTTTATGGTCAATTTAAAATCATCCCATTTAGTAGAAGACATGAGCTTATGCTAGGAATTCGGTTTGTGGTCATCTCAAAACCACTAGATTGGTTTGTGGTCATCTTGAAACCACCAGATTAGTTTGTGGTCATTCTAAAACTACCAATTTAGTAGAAGCCTTCATCTTTAGCTATTATTTTTTCAGAGTTCATAGAGGATATTAAGCCCTCTGAATATTAGTTTGACACATTACCATTTGACAAGAAGTGATGGTTTTTAAGGAAAGAACGAACTTATGATTAAGGGGGATGTTGAAAAATCTAATCTCAATTTGTTATCCTACCCTAACATATCATTAGAAAACAATTGTGCAATATGTACTATTTATATTATTGATGTACACATTAATTGAATTGGGCTTCCAATCTTCTTTCCCTTCTTAATCTTGTTAATTATTTTAACAGTGTTGTAAGAAATGTTTTACACAATACAATATATTCTCAAGTAGAACCACTACTACAGTGTTGTAGATGTTGTAAAGTGAAAAAATATACAGCATTCAAAGAAAAGAAGTTACGATGCTAATCTGAGTTGTAAGTGACAATCATTGCTAGTCTATGGTGGTGTATTTTACACAACATTCAAATAGAGAAAATGATTGTTAAGCGAGTAAATCCACAATTGAAAGATATAAGTGTTACAGCTTGTCACTAACACAACACCCAAGCTGAAACACCACCCCGACAACACAATTGCGAGATGGTCTGTACATGAATGCCCAAAACTTAATCATCATTTACGCCTATTCAACTCAATGTGCAATGCTTCAATCATATACTAGCAAAATGAGTAAGGGAAAGACTATTGCACCTAATTAATTAATTAAGCGAGCGGCTAAAGAAATTCACAATAAGTTTGAGGCAATTCTTTGACCTGTTTGCTTCATTGGACCTGTTTGCTTCATTGGCTCTCATGGAGAGGAAGGAACCCTCAACGTTAATGACCTCCATACATCAATCTCTAACACATCTCCAATATGGAAAAATTCCAATTTCGTGTTGAAGGAAAATAATGGATTGGGTTTCCCTTTTCAAGGAACCGTCAACGTTAATGACCTCCATATATCAATCGCTAACACATCTCCAAGAAGGAAAAATTTCGCTAACACATCTCCAAGAAGGAAAAATTGGAGTGTTGAAGGAAAATAATGGATTTGACGTTGGCATCCATCTACTATCGACCTCATTGATGAACTTGACCTCCTATGCTATTGTAACTAGCTGGACAGTCTCTACTCCTTGGGATAAAAATGATAGAAACTCTTTATTCCCTTTCATTTTCACGATCCACATTCTTCTCTTAACTATTTATTTTATGGGATAAAAATGATAGAAACTCGTTATTCCCGTTGATTTTCACGATCCACCTTCTTCTCTCAAGTATTTTGAAGGCTCCACATGAAACCTACAATACTTGGCTTCCTAATTTCTATTTATTATGTAGTGGTGGAAAAAGTTTTGAGTGTTGCTTGGACTACTTTACATTTTCTTTTTCTCCATATGTCTCTAAGTTTTCTATTGTAATGACAAAGTCTTCTCATCATTCTTTCCCAAAAATAATTTTGGCTTATGGCATGTGGTTTGCTTTCCCTAAAAAGAAACCTCGATAGTTTTTCTTGTCATAGAAGGAATATATCTTGAAAAAACATTAATTTCTAGTTGTATGGCCTCCCTTTTCACAACAATAATAAACTAGGGATATCTTTCTTAACACATACCTTAGGTGTTTTTTCTTCATGTTTGGGTTAATATGCTCACTACTTTTTCTAATTTACTGTGAAAACCAAGTCTCCCAACTTTCATCATCATTATTGCAATCCACCACAAGAATGATGAAGCCATAGTGTGTTGCCAACTTCATTTTTTGTTTCCCTTTCTTCTCAAATTGACCAAGTATTTTGCATTCATAAACATGACCTTAGTGGATATGACATTTTCCTTTGTACCATAAAACCTAGGCCTCCATGCTTTACCCTTGGTTTAGCTACAATGGTGCTTACAATTCCTTCACATCCCTTGCATATCCCTTAACCATCATAGTGCATTTGTCTTAATATATTTGAATGAATGCTTTTAGTATGATTTTCAAATTCACCCAATTTGATTTTGAAATTTTACCCAATTGATTTTCAAAAAGTTGAAAGGAAAGTTATCTTAGCATACTTGTCTCATAAATGATGTTGAAATATGCAATATCTATAGAATGTTTCTTTGTTCCTTGGTCTTTTGGATAGTTATTTGCGGTTTTTCTAATTCCACCACGTTTACTACTAATTCTTGGAGTAGTTGATTTCTTATATGAATGAACCTCTCATTTTGCAAACTATCAAATTAAATTACCTCCTCTCCCAATTTCACGTTCATCAAAATGATTGATAAGCAAAGGAAACAATTATGTAGAGGTCTCAAGGTCCTTTTCAAGATCTTCTATCCTCAAGTAAAAAATCTATACATTTTCCTTCAAATGCAAATTATGTTCTTGAATCTACTTATTAATAGCTCTTAGGGCATTCAATATTTCTCCCCTCAATCATTTACCCATGATAAGTTCATGTTCTCCTCAAATTAATGATAGTTTCATCTATATAAATAACATAACTACATCCTATGATTAATTTTTCTTTCTAACTTCTTTGATTACAAGTAGTTGATCAATTATACTTTTCTAACTAGTAGCATTTTTGTTTTACCATTCATTTGTGTATTTTCTACATTTGTGTTGTGAATATAACAATAGTTAAATTTGATTTCCTTCATTTTCCTCTCAACAACATTGATATCAGAGCAATTTAGAACCATATGAAAACAAGATTTAGTATCTGGTAAGGAGAAAACACAAAAGAAAGCAGGAAGAATCATTGAGAACAACTATTGTTGGCTTGGAGCAATAAAGACAAGGTGATCAATCCACCTCCAAGGAAACGCATGAAATATATCAAATTCTGAACAGATTCGCTCCTTAAGTTTTATTTAATCTAAATGAATTACGATTTTGATGAAAATTTTTAGGGCTACCACGAAATAGCATTGTTAGGGTTTGACATAAGCTTCACTTAAAGTATTAATTGACTATTTATTTAAAGAATTGGTTTAATTGTGTGATGGTAAAAACAATTGTGATTTTGAATAATTTAAAGTTATTTTTTAAAGTAGAATATTCATTTCATAAAAGTAAAAATATTTTGAAAAGGAAAAAAAAAGATAGAAAATTAAAAAAAAATAGGGAAAAGGAAGTTGGTTTATTTTTAGAAGGGAAATTTAAATTTAAGAGTGGTGATAATTGATTTAAAATAAGAATATGAGGACAATGATGTGGTGAAATTGACAAAGGGTTTCATGGTTAAATTAACACACATAGAGATGAGAAGCGGGGAGGTGAAGATATGTCTGTAATTATTTCACTAAAAAATATAGTTTACAGAGTTATGAATATGGATTTGTTCACGCCTCCTATTTTTATTGGTAAAATATATTATATTCGGTTCATTAAAATGAGATCTACAAATAAATGGTTTATGGGAAGCTTGTTTGAATGGGTTTGAAGAACCCCAAATCAAGCACCCTATGAGGCCATGACACAAGATCAAAGGGATCAACTTATAGCCAATGGGAAGGATGATTCAACATAATTGTCTCTCATTTAACAAGGGTTCAATGATATCATTATTTCCAAAATTATAGTAGCAACCAAGTCAAAAGAATCTCTAAGGCATATTCTAAAAATGACATATAGTGACAAGGAGGAGAAACACCTATCAACATCAAGTTGACACACATGAAATTCGAGCTGTTGATAAAGAGGATATCATAACAAAAGAGGTTTT
Organism: Picea engelmannii; assembly: GCA_009831015.1. Lineage (NCBI taxonomy): Eukaryota > Viridiplantae > Streptophyta > Pinopsida > Pinales > Pinaceae > Picea > Picea engelmannii. The sequence goes on from ML791396.1 coordinate 425,618, forward strand.
TGAAGAATTTGTGGAAGAGCCAAACAGTGAAACTACAGTTGTTGTAGAATTTTTTTTGAAGAAATTACAAAAGAAAAAGGTGTTGTGCAAGATGTAGACAAAGAGAATGGTGAATAAATTGAAGTTGAAGAAGAAGAAGAAAATGAAACTAAGTTTGTAACAAAATGTCAAGAGAATTTAGTTCAAATGAATGTTGAGTTTGAATATGAAGAAAAAATAGCATTTATTGAGGAATGTATCACAAATCCCAAGAATGATAAAGATGAAACTGGATATAAAAAAGATGCAGTATAAGAAGGATCAAAATAAATAAAGAAGAAGATAAATAAATATTAAAGAAAAATACAAAAATAAAGAAGAAATTGAACAAGAAGAAAAGGAAGAAAAATACAAAAATAAAGAAGAAATTTAACAAGAAGAAAAGGATGGTAATATGCATGTCATCCATGCACCATCTCGTACATGTGAGTGTTGCATGCTTTCAAATCAACATAGGGACATATTCCCTAAAGGTGTTCGTATAGATCTAAGGATCCCCTAGAGCGGGTTCATGCTAACTTGTCAAGACCAATGTAGACTCAATCACATTGAGGAAGTTATTATTTTATGACTGTAATACATGATTATAGAGGAAATACCTAGGTGTACTTACTTGAGAGGAAACCTGAAGCATTTGACAGGTTCAAATAATTCAAGGCATTAGTTGAGAAACATAGTGGATATCAGATTAAAGTATTGAGATCATACAAAGAGGAAAATATGATTTGAATGAGTGTAATGTTTTTTATATAAGGAACATGACATCAAACGACAATTCATATCTAGATATACACTAGAGAATAATGGTGTAGCCAAGAGGAAAAATTGAACTATCATGAGAATGTCAAGGAGCATGTTGAAAGGGAAAAACTCATCACATGAATTTTTTGGGGAGAAGCATAGCTTGTCCTATATATATATATATTGAATAGATCACCCAAAAGAAGTGTGATGAATAAATTTCCACAAGAAGCATGGTCGGGTATGAGTTCTTGTGTAGCACACTTCATAGTTTTTTGTTGCATAGTATATGCCCATGTACCTAAAAAATAGAGGAAGAAATTGGACATGACCGAGAAATGTATTTTCATTGGATTTAGTGAAATGTCCAAGGATTACAAGCTATACAATCCAATGACCAAAAAAGTGATCATCATTAGAGATGTAGAGTTTAAAGAAGAAAAGGCATCAAAATCATTAAAAAAGTCCATTGGAAAAACAATTACACACACTGAAGATGCAATAGAAGAATAACAAGTTGATCAGAGTGAAAAACAAGGTTCACAAGTACAATCACCATATAGTAATAATCCATCAAGTACTCGAGGAAATTTAGATCAAGGAGAATCATCAAACTCATAGGTATGTTTTTTCCTAGTTCTCAATCTAGTTGTTCCTAGAAAGGTGAGAAGTCTGCTATATATTTATGAAGAGATAGGTGTTCATTCAAATTATGCATTGTTAAATTATCAACCCACATTTTTTGAGGAAACAATCAAACATGAACAATGGGTTAAGGAAATGGATGAGGAAAAAGATTCCATTGAGAGAAATGAAACATGGGATGTAGTAGGCTTACAAGATAATTTATTGGAGTGGAATGGGTATATAAAACCAAATTGAATGAATAAGGTGAAGTGAATAGATACAAGGAAAGATTAGTAGCAAAAGGGTTTTCACAGTAGCCTCGAATTGACTTTGGAGAAACATTTGCACCTATTTCCAAGTTAGACATGGTACAAGCATCTTTGACATTCGCTTCCCCAAAAAAATGGAAGGTGTACCAAATGGATGTGAAATGTGCATTTCTAAATGGAATTATGGAATAAGAAGTTTATGTCCAACATCCACTAGGATATCAAGACAAAGTGTATAAGTTGAAGAAATCTCGTCATGGGTTCAAACAAGCTCCAATAGCTTAGTACAACTAGATATATTCATATTTGAACAAGACGGAAGAAGGAGTAACTAACGTACACTTTACACACGTAAATCAACATGACCAAATTTTAATTTTTTTATTATATGTTGATGATATGATTTATACAAGAGATGCATGAGTAAATCAATTTAAATCTGCTATGAAAAAAGAATTTGAGACAACTGATTTGGGCTTGATGAATTTTTTTCTTGGCATAGACATAAATCAATGGAAACATGGAATTTTTATATCTCAAACAAGATATGCATTTGATTTGTTAAGAATATTTAGAATGAAAAATTGTAAGGAAGCACCCACACCTGCAAGAAAAACTATACTCAACAAGGAAGACAAAGGTGCAGATGAAGATCCCTCATCATTCAAGAGACTAGTTGGTAGTCTCATGTATCTCACTGCCACTAGGCCAGATATCATGTATGAAGATATCTTTATTTCCAGATTGATGGAGAAACTTAAAGATATGAATTAGAAAGATGGAAAACAATTTCTGAGATACATTGCAGGAACCACACTATATGGTATTTTATATTCAATGACAGAGAATGATTTTTTTATTGGTATGTAGTAGAAACAACAACAACATCTCAAGTTTTGTGGTTACATAGAGTTCTCAATGATCTTCAACAAAGAAAAAAAAGAACCAACCCCAATATACTCAAACAACAACTTGGTCATAGCATTGTCCAAAAATCATGTTTTTGATCAGAAAAGAAAACATATAGATACTAGATATCATTTTGTTAAAGAGGTTCTAAATAAGGGTGATATTTATTTAGAACGTTGTAAATCACAAGACGAACTTGTTGACATATTCAGGAAGTCATTGGCAACAAATGTTTTTGAATTTCTTAGGAAATTTTTAGGAGTGATAGATGTTGAATCATTCAATGGATGTAATTAAGGGGAAGTGTTAGAATAACATAATTGTACATCCTCTAATTAGTTTATATTTCTAACTTTTTCATTTACAGGTAGTTCATATACCATTGTAACTAATATTTGTATCTAGATATAGAAGACAGATCAAAGGTGTTGTAGGAAGCATTTTTTTTCTGCAATTCATTTGTGTAGTTCTACATTTGTGTTGTGGTTGTAGCAATAGTCAAATTCAAATTATTTCCTTTTTCTCTGAACAACAACATCAAGGTTGATGATTCAACTACTTTGAGACCAATATGATCCCTTAACATAGTACTTATGGCCCCATGTCTCACCAACATGGATTTATTGTGAAAAATGAATTTAGTCTATATTTTAAGAATGATCCAAGGATTTTTGTCTCCATAATAGATTCCAATTTGTCTTCACTTAATGTTAAATAGCCAATACTAACAATTGGAAAACGATTATCCTTTATGTCGCTAAACAAAATAAACCTTTGCTTGCAATATACCAATCTACCATAGATCTCTAACTCAATCAATGCAACAAAAATGTTTACATGTACCCGAACACTATGGGAACAATGCACCCCCTCAACATATGGATATATAATCAGTGTCTCCCTACTTTCTCTACTTCAATGGCATTAAAGGATCCCTATGACCTTATGGATATATAATCAATGTCTCCCTACTTGCTCTACTTCAATGGCATTAAAGGATCCCTATAACCTTAGGCCTCAATTCCGTGGTCTAATTAAATGGTCTACACTCTATTTTTTTGTACCCTCTACCAAACACTTGATATTCTCGTCAATCAAATGAAAGCATAGCTATGGTTACCTTTAGAGAACAATTACCTTTATCACTTCATCATTGAAAGCCACGATCTCTGCATAATATCAATTTATTGCTCTATTTTATGTTTTACTAACTACGAGCACTGCTTGTTCATACAACTTGATCTAACAATCTTTATTACACCCCTCTAGCACTAATGGATTATTCCTCTTTAAAGCTACTCACAACCCCAAATGGATTATTCCTCTTTAAAGCTACTCACAACCCCAACTTGTTGAAGGATGCGCTCGTTGGTAGATTGTTATGCTACAGGGTTCGATGGGGCATGACGAAGAAGGAACGCTACTTCAATTATTTAATTCAGTTGTATGCAACTAATATCGATGGGGCATAACGAAGAATAAAAGCTACTTCAATTATTTAATTCACTTGTATGCAACTAATATCAAACGCCGAAACAAACATGGTATTGAGAATAGAAATTTCGTTGGGATGTGCAACATCTGTTTTAATACAACCACTGATCTCATTGCACCAATTAGATGGATGATTTGGTGCATTTAGCAATTGTAAATGATCAAATTATTGACAAGTTGATCGTAAATCGGGATTAACATCATTGGAGTTTGTGTGTGTATAGCAACGTCCCAATGGATTGAGAAAATCACAGAGGATATAGAAGCCAGAACCCAACTTCCACATCCACCGGCTATTATTCATCTCTAACAACAGAAAACACAAATCGATTAAATGTAAGTGGCTAACAATTTGTATGGATGCTAGTTATTAGAGGAATAACTAATTTGTTGATTAACTTCCATTGGGATGGGCTTGATCTAAACTATGTTTTCATACAAAAATGAAATCCACAATATTAGATAAAAATTAATGGATTTTACTTAATAAAAAAAAACTTCAAATTGGGATGCTCAATCTTTCTTTTAGTCTATCCATTTCTCTTGATCCATTTAGCAAGTTATATAGCTGGGTCATTTTGTGCATCCTATCCTCTATTAAAAAAAAGCCGACCATTTCCAAGTCATTTTCTAAAAAATATAGACATCTATATGATGAATGAAATTTTAGTTTCCTTATCCTTTTATTTCCCACTCCCATCATTCTTTTCTTCTATTTCATTCTTTTCTTCTATTTCATTTATTCTTCCGTTTCTTTATTTTAATGTCCAAGTCATTTTGTAGAAAATAAGACATCAATATGGGAAAGGGAATGAGAGCGTCCCTATCCTTTCATTTCCCACTCTCATCAGTCCTCTCTCCTATTTCAGTTTTTTTTATTCATTTTATTTATTTTTCTTTTTCTTTATTTATGGATGCTTGCATTTTCTTTCTTTTTCTTTCCTTTCTTTTAATTTTTTAAAATTTACATTGTTATATATTTCTTTATTTTTTCTTTCAATCATTAATATTTTTCAACTTCTTAAATGTGTTGACAAATTATATACTAAAATTTGTGAGATAATTTTGAGTAAAATCCTTGTAGTATCCATATCAATGACACTATTGAAATGAAATCTTTTCATAATATAAAATTTTTAGTCTCAATGCATCTTTAATGGTAACTTTTTCTTTTCATTTTTAGTGATTTATTATTCATATCTGTTAGGATATTTAAAGTCACATAGACTAATTTTGTAACATAAAATTAAAGAAAAAACATATACAAATTCAATCATACAGGAAACAATAGTTTACGTGATAAAACCCTCCTTCACCTCATGAGGGAAACATCCACGAGACAATGGCAACGGCATTCTTATTGTTCAACAAACTGGAGATTACAATCAACAGCTTGGAAAGGGCTTGAAGCCCTGGCTCAATATTTGTCTCTCAGGCACACATATTTAAACAACTTCTCCCATGGTTACAATGAAACTAATTCATTAATTATACATTCTAACTTAGGTTGCCTTATCTCAACCAAAATATGAATAATAGGATCTAGATCCACATCCTGTGGGAATTTTTTGTCACCATTTCAACAATCTCCACCTTCGCAACAATTTTCCTGATGCCTTGTCTAGTTTGATTCATCACCTTCAAGAGAAGCAAATCACAACCACAACTTCACTTCAATACTAGTTCCAAAAACATGTATGCACAACTTGCTCAAATATGGACCACTCCACCTCCATTGGTAACATGTCTTACAAAGTGATACCATGTCCAATTTAGGTAAGATGAATTATGTGTCAAATGCACAAGGCTTTGACTACCACTAAAAACAAAACCTACACTTTGTCCAAACTAACCCAATGGTCCCTTTATACTCATAAAAGACAGAACCTGAAGTAGATCTTTTCTTGTCCAAATCCTCCTGCAAAATCTGAATTATCTCAGACAAAAACATTGAAACTAGTGTAGGTGATACATGTGCCTCTAAGATACCGAAGCACCCAATTTCACTGCTTTACCTAGATTTGTCATGTGACCACTGACAACACCAACTGCATGTGAAATGTATGATACTTGAACATATCAAACCTTTCCATCGCATACTTTATACTTCCAACTAACATACAATACATGAGACATAACCTTTTCTTCCATACTACAAGGATATACATCTGAAGAAAACAAATGGAAAGCCAAAGGGATATTTTCCGATTTCACATTCTTCATGCCGAATTTCCTGAGTATCTTTTCCTTATACTACAACTGTGATAACCAAAGCTTATCATATTTCCTTCCTTTATGTATTTCCATGCCCAAGATTTGTTTTTGTTGCTCCTTGATCCTTCACCACGAACATCCTTGCCAACAGAGCCAACCTGTTGATCTTAACCATGCTTTTACTTCAAAAAACATATCGTCAGCAATCTAAACACCAAGATAATGAATGTACGATAAACACAATGGTTAAATTCATTTCTTGTAAAACTTGGCTCACCATGAAGGAATCACCCATATTGTACCAATGCTTGATGCCCATTTCAGGCCATATAATGACTACTTGAGATTGCAAACAAATCTTCTGTTGCATACAAATCTCCATAAAAAACTTGTCTTAGCATCTAGCTACAACAGCTAGTGCCAATGCTACATGAATAGAGAAAATCTTAACAATTGACAAGAATATTTCATGGAAATCAATGCCTTCCAAATACCTTTCTGCTATCAATAATGCTTTATTCCTTTCATCTTGTGCTATCTCTGATTTGAGAAGAAATCCATCAAACACTATCTATATCCCTTGACATTGTCATTATAAAGAACAAAGATCTACTTATTTGATCTGGATCCTACTTAGAATGTTGATGAGAGCATGAACATAACAATCAAACAATTTAAAAAAAATGAGTAATCACAAAAGAAGACCAGTTCAATATACCTCTTATAGAATATTCCAACCTTTTTGCAACTAATGGTGACCGATTGTCCAGATAGCACTTAACTGCTTTTGACCACAACTCATTCTACAACTTGGCATTACTAAAGATTCCATTCGACCCCAATTGTCCTGCAATAATTTCCAAAATTCCAAGGAATATGAACCCGCCTCTATCATGTGTTCTCAAACCCTTGATTTAACCTATCAAAACTTAAACACATTAGCCTTTCTATTGACCCAACTTTTTGACCAGGGCACCTTCAGTGCTCCACCTCGAACAAAGTATTCAAAACCTTGACCAAATCCATCCAAGATTGCCAAATGAGCTTTTCACTGCTCACCTCCAAGCCACTTTACAATGGATTTTCATCGATCCCTTAAACATGCTCTATGACATGCAATTATATGGACACCATACCACGAACAATCAATAATCATGGACCCGAAACCCACAATTGTAGACCTATGTACAAGGTTTTAATTCATGACTCATGCCCCCCACCCTTTTGTCTACCTAAATCTATGTCTAGACTTTTCATAGGTGACTTAACAGAACCAGGGGTACGCATGCCTAACCAGGTCTTACAACAATATGCCCAATTACATATAACTAAAAAATACAACTCCATAAGAAAAATGGTTGCCATTTACATTTACATTTACCATCATGTTGTCAATTCTACCACCTAAATCAAAATTCCACCTTTTTCTCACCTTTTATTAAAAAGAAATTAAAAATTCACCTTTACTTTAATTCCAAAGTAAATCCTCCACCTATAATTCCTCCACCTTTAATAAAACAAAGTTTTAAACATTCCCCTTGTGACCCTATAACTTTTGATAAAAATAGTCAACCTTTCATACTTTACACTTTTTTTAAAAGATCATACCTTAAATTCTTTTTCAAAGAACAAAACCATACAAATGTTTCTTAAGGATCTGCGGCTATGACAGAGATGTTGTCGCTGTCAATAGTGGTAGACCATGTCCCTTCTTGTCTTCTCTGTCGCGCCCTCTACTTCACCCATGCTGCTTATTAACACAATGACTTGAACACAGTTTCTCAAAACAACACTCCCCTCATGAAGACAAACCAGCACTAAAAAATCTGATTTTGAAGAACGGATGATCAACGTTCCCTCACGCCCATCATTGAGTTGAAAAACTGGTAGCTCACATGGGTATCTCCAACAAATTAGCATGCATCTGTCTCTCTCCAACAACAAATTGGAGACTTTGTCTCTCTAGAAAATCAAAGCATTTCTCCACAGCCAAATCTCTCTCCTCGAGCTCTGATACCACTTGTTAGGATCTTTAAAGCCACATAGACTAATTTTGCAACAAAAAACGAAAGAAAAAACATACACAGATTCAATCACACAGGAGACAATAGTTTACGTGGTAAAACCCTCCTTCACCTCATGAGGGAAACATCCACGAGACAATGGCAATGACATTCTTATTGTTCAACAAACCAAAGATTACAATCAGTAGCTTGGAGAGGGCTTGAAGCCCTGGCTCAATATTTGTCTCTCAGACACACATATTTAAACAACTTCTCCCACAGTTATAATGAAACTAATTCATTAATTATACATTCTAACTTAGGTTTCCTTATCTCAGCCAAAAGTTGAATAATAGGATCTAGATCCACATCCTATGGGGATTTTTTGTCACCATTTCAACAATATCTTTATTCATTTAGTCAATTTTTCAATCCAGATGTTTAGAAAAGTAAGATAATTTCTAATGTTGGTGAGGAGATTCTTATTTCAACACTCCAAAGAAATTAAGGAAAATCAAACCCACAGTATGATAGAGCGAACCATTTACCACAAAGTATGTTTCTATTCATCTATTATGAAAGTGGTTAATCCTTAAAAATTATTAGGCAAAAAATCATAATCAAGCAATAAACCGAGAACAACAATCACACAATTGGTGGATGGTTTTGTAAATATTAGTGATTTTCTCTAATAAAACTGGTTTTGAAAACATGTCTGCAAAATTCACTTTTGTATGGACCTTTTCCAGAGCCACTCCACCTTCATCAACAACCTTTCGTACAAAATGGTACTTAACAAAAATATGCTTTGTCTTACTGTGATAAGCTGTATTTCTAGCCAAATGAATAACACTTTGACTATTGCAAAGTACTTTCACCTTGTCCTGCATCCTTCCAAACTCACCCATCAAACCCTGTAACCAAATTGCCTCCTTGCATGCATGTGAAGCAACCATATACTCTGCCTTAGTAGTGGATAAAGAAACTACGTTTTGAAGCTTTGACATCCAACTAACAGGTCTTCCTGCAAGAGTAAAGACATATCCTGAAGTGAATCTCCTTTTTTCCAAGTCACCTGCAAAATATGAATCTACATAATTGCAAACTGAATCACTGGAACCATTATAGGTGATATAATAATTACTTGTGCCTCTAAGATACCAAAGAACCCATTTCATTGCTACCCAATGCTCCTTACCTGGATTTTCCACGTATCTACTGACAACACCAACTGCATGTGAAATATATGGTCTAGTACTCATCATCGCATACATCAAACTTCCTACTACATTAGCATATGGTACATGAGACATATAATCCTTTTTTTTTTCATTACTAGGACATAAACCTAAAGAAATCTTGAAATGGGAATCCAAAGGGATCTATATGGATTTCACATTATTCACATCGAATCTCATAAGTATTTTCTCCACATACTTCCCTTGTTATAACCACATCTTACCATTTTACATGTTTCTCCGTGTATCTCCATGCCCAAGATTTGTTTTGCTACTCCTAGATCCTTCATATCAAACACCCTATCCAACTAATTCTTTAACCTATTTATTTAGACCATGTTTTTTCTTGCCACAAGCATATCATCAATATATAACACAAAAATAATGAATATGCCATTTTCCAAATTTTTAAGGTAAACACAATGATCATATTCACTTCTTGTAAAATTTAGGCTCACCATGAAGGAATCAAACTTTTTGTACCATTGCATGGGAGACTGCCTCAGGCCATACAATGACTTATTGAGTTTGCAAGCAAACCTCTTATTGTGATCCTCAACAAACACTTATGGTTGTTCCATATATATATCATCATCCAAATCTCCATGTAGAAATGTTCTTTTAACATCTAGCTTCTCTAACTCTAGATCAAGTAAAGAAACTAGTGCTAACACAACACAAATTGAAACAAGATTCACAACTGGTGAAAATATTTCATGAAAATCAATACCCTCTTTTTGAGAATACCCTTTTACTACCAGTCTTTCTTTATACCTTTCAACTTTATCATCGACACCCTTTTTCAGTTTGTAGACCCACTTACAACCGACAACCTTCCTATCCTTTGGAAGTTCTACCAGGTCCCATGTTTTATTCCTATCAAAGTCATCAATTTCTTCTTTCATATCTTCTTTCCATTGAGCACTTTTAGATACCTTAATTTCTTCCCGATAACAACTAGTTTCTCCATCAATAGAAATGAAATCCACAGATGAAACATAATCATCATACCTTGTAGGAGGAGATATCCTTAGAGATGGTTGAGATATATTCTCAGTTTCCTGGATATTTTCTGCATCTTCATGTTCTTCTTCTGGAACTTCATCATGCTCCTCCCTTTTTGAATATGGTTGAGTCTCCAACTGAATTCGTTGAACTTGTGGTACATTTTTTTGTCTCACTTCAACATCTACCAAATCTGATTTTAAGAGTGAGGATTCATCAAATACTACATCTCTGCTTATGATGAGTTTGTGGGAAGTAGGATCCCACAATCTATACCCCTTAACTCCATCACCATAACCAACAAAGACATATCTCTTTGATATAGGATCTAACTTAGAATGTTTATCTTTAGAAGTAAGACCTTAAGAGTCACAACCAAATATTATAATTTTGAATAATCACATGAATGTCCTTTACATACCTCTTCTGGAATCTTACAGTTGATTGTAGTTGATGGTGATCGATTTATCAGATAGCATGTTGTAAGATCTACTTCTTCCCACAATTTCTACTACAACTTGACATTACTGAGCATGCTCCTTTCTCTCTCTAGAACAGTCATATTCATGCGTTCAACAACACCATTTTTCATAAACCATGGTCTTATGTCTTTCGATCCCAACTTCTTTGCAATAGTTTTCAAATTCCACAGATGTGAACTCACCTCCATTATATGTTCTTAAACACTTGATTGACATGCTAGTGCTCTTTTCAACTAAATCTCTAAATTGCTTAAAAGTATTAAATAGATCATATTTTTTCTAAGTAAATAGACCCAAATATTTCTAGAGTAATCATCTATAAATTTCACATAATATGATTATCCTCCAAAAGAAACTTGATCCGAATTATTTTTGAGAACAAAACGAAAGTAGAGATATTACAATGAAATACACATAAATATTGCCAGAAATAGAGACATACAGTAATACATGATTTCTATTATGAAAGAAATGTACAGAGATTGTAAAAATATAGAGTGAAAGACTCGCTAGAATGGTGGTAGTTTATCTATCAAAAGAGATGTGACAGCTACTCGCATTCAGAAGAAGATGATCATTACAATGAGGCTCTAAAGGAATTTTTAACATAAGTAAAATCCAAAACCCTAACCCCGAAATATGAAAATCCAAAAGGTTTGTGGGCTCCAATGGGGGTAGTTGATAAGTCAAATTCCTGGGGTGTAACTTTTGCATATGATCTCTATTTGGGACACTCAATACATGGTTGGAAAGGTCTAACCGAGAAGAACGAATTTTTACTGGCATAAGTTAGTTAATTTAGCAATCACCTAGGCCTGAAATCCCCAAAAAACGTAGTTTAGGGCCTCAAAATGGCCCCAGAAGTTTGGAACCCGAAAAACTGCCAAGATGGAAAACTATTTTTTGAGCCCCTGGAATAGGTTGTTGGCCACCAATATCCACGTGGATCAAAACCATAGGGGATGCTTCCCAAACATCTAAACGAATGTAATCTATGATACATTTTCTTATATGTTTCCCTGTTTTAAACTTTTGTCTACATTGTTTTCCAAAAACACAATACTTACATAAATTCAAATTCAGAAACTTTAAACTTGGAAGTGACTTACCAACCAACACCTTAAGCCCTTTCTCGCTCATATGACCCAAACGTTGATGCCATAAACAAACAATGTCACTTGCACATTCAGATGCAACCACTTCTTGATTTATTTCATTTTTTCCTTCAAGATGATAAAGTTTCCCGATTTTCATTTCCTTCATGACTACTAAGATGCCTTTGGACACCTTTAGTACTCCACCATGAGCTCTACACCTGTAACAGCAGAATCTAGAACTCTCAAAGATATAAAGTTCTTTCTATGTTCAGGTACATGCCTTACATAGGTTAATGTTCTTACAGAACCATCATGCATTTTAATACGGATGCTACCAACCTCAACAATTTTACAAGAAAAGTCATTTCCAAACCAATTTCTAGGAAGACACATGCAGTTTGACGCACCAGAATCTAACAACCAATGTTGATGCTGATGTGAAACATCACAAGTAGCAAATACCTCATCAACCATACCTCAACTTGTTTCAAATAAATTAGTTTGTTTTTCTTCCTTTGTGGAGTCCTCTTTGGATGCATTCTGTTTTTCCAACAATCCTTCTTCAGATGCTAGATGCCCTAGACCTTGATGTACCCCGCTAATTTTCCCCTCTTTCTGACCACCATTGCTTCTGATGTTGAGGTCTCCTTATTGGATCTTCTCCTCATCTCCTCATACAACAAAGCTCCCACAACAATATCACAATCAATGGTATACGTTGTGCTAAACCACATAGATGTGACCATGATCCCAACGCTTAGGAAATGAACACAATAGTGTAATTGGCTTGTCTTCATCTTCGTACTTTACTTCCATACTAGATAATTGACAAATTAGTGTATTGAATGATCAATAATTTGTGTACCTTTTAGATTTTGTTCGACTTTGTCATATATAGACTCTCCAATCTATTCCATAAACCTACTCTTGTCTCCTCTCCAACGATGCTAAACAACACTACCTCAAACTTAAAACTTTGCACTTTCACCATCAACACAAGAAAAAACCTTCCCATACTTATAAACCCCAAACTAATTAATTAAAAAATTAAAAATATATATATTTAATAAATATTTTATGTCTCACAACCTTTTTACTAAAACATAAAGGTCGACCGAACCTTTGAGGGCGACGTCACCGGTCGACCTAACCTTTGAGAGCGACCTCACCTTTTATAAAAACATCCTCCACTTACTTTAAATAACCAAAGCGATCTGTTTTGAATGAAACTCGATAAAAAAAAATTGCTTTCATACCTCGGGGAACTTTCAAAACTCTTGTGCATAACATAACTTTCAAAATTTGCTTCATATCTGGTAAGTCAATGCATATACGTCTCTATGGATATGAACTTCAATATTAAATGACCTTCAACGATTTTACAACGAGATCACTCCACGTCTTTCTCGTGAAAACTCCACCTCTACTTTCACGGGTATCGCACCCTCCCAAAAGTTGCAAACAGCGATGAAAACAGGCTTATTTCCTTTATCGCGCTTGGCGAGGACCTTGAGGTATCGCTCGGTCTAAAAATTATCGCCCCTGCTCCTTCTAGAAATGCATTTTTCTATTAGATGTCTATGTATAAGTTCTCAATGTACGAATGCAAACGACCCATTTGGAATTAACCCATTGCCATGAATAAGAGCGTATGAGCATTATTTATTCTGAAAAGTCTTTAGTGAATAATAGCTCATGAGCATGATTTGTCCTGAGTCTCGAGTGACTTCGAAAGCGGTTTTCAATGGTTGTAGAGATGATTCTGACTCGTTGCTATATATCGAATATAAGAGGTGGGTTTTGTTGTTTAAAATGGTTTTAGAGAAGGTTCCGATCACCTGGTGTATGTTGCTATATCGGATGTAAAGGTGGGATCTCGAAAACCCTAGTCCCAAATAAACTTTCGGGACCGTGCTGGAAAAACTGTCCGCCGAAGTGACTAATTAGTATAGTTAAAACTACTCGCTTGGGGAACGTCCCGGGAAAACTGTTCCCCCAAATGACCAATGTGACTAATGAATATGGTTTAAAGTACACCATAAGTTACTTTTGGGACGGTTTGCCTCAAAAAAACACTCATTTCTTAATTTTTGAATGCAGCGTGAACAAACTTTTCAGTCATATTTTTATATACAGCTGCTACATTGTCGTTGTGATAGTTTTTCTTTTGAGATGGCTAGGTCTGAAAACAGCTTTTAAGAGCAAAATCAGTCGCCTCTAAAAGCACGAATTGAAGTGGTGATTCTTCTAAAAAAATTTCTTTTGATGATCAGAATCAACCGTTCTGAAACCTAAAATGCACTATTGATTTTCTCCTCTAAATGACCTAAAATGCAGTAGTGCAGTATTTATTTTTCCCCGAAAAGCCTCAAATGCACGAGTGAATCTGGGAGTGAAGTGCATTTTTTCTCGTTACTGCTTGAAGAGCATTTTCTCCTTTGCGTTTCCATATAAAAATAAACAACCTACCTTGAATGCCAACTAGAGACATTGGTTGGTTTATTCTTGCTGTGGCAACCTACAGTGCATGTGGTTAGTGCCACTGATCCTGAGATTTGTGAAATGCGTATAGATATTTTAAACCACTGCGCACAGAATCCCCCATGTCGTAACAAATGAAGGAGACAGATTGGAATTGTAGAACGGTGCACATCTAAATACGTCATGACGGTACACTATTTCCGAATTTAAGATCAGCGCTAAAATTATATAACTGTGCTTCCTGGGAGAGCAATCTTCTTGATATGGGAAGGATAATCGGAGAAACGCAAATAATTTTTTGTTGACGAACAGAAAAAAAGAAAGTCACATAGTCTCACCAAGACAGGAAGCAATGGAAGTAAAGAAAGAACCATGGTTGTTCCCATTCCGCAACAAAAATCAAATAACTAGAATCAGCACTGTCTGTACATAATATTTAAATTTGAAAATAAGATATCAGCACTTGCAAAGATATTCCTGAGTTGCGTTCAAAAAAAAACATACAATATAAACTTTTTTAGTAATTATTTTTAAAGGCTTACACCTATTGATAATGACCTATTGATAATGGACACATTTAATGATCTTTTAATTAAAAATTTCAATCTTATAGTTATTATATCAGCATATTCTTAATCGTCCTTCCAAATCAATGAAGGAGATTTCATTTTCATAACTTTCTAACATTTATAAAAACATCTGTTAACCTATTTATTTTTTAACATTTACTTAATATGATTAAAAAATTACTGTGTCACCATCTAAATGCGAAGTTCAAATGATCAACATTATGGTAAAGTCGTCCTTCCATAATTACAATGGTTTCATATTCCCCAGCCTGCAAGATTAAGGAGGTTTCATTAAATACACCAAGAGTTTTACCAACGTAAACCTTTCCACATTCACCAGCAGCGAGTTAAAGTTAGCCGCTGTGCTAGTCTATTGCACAGTCCATCGAACTCCATAATCTCGAAAACTCAGAAAGAAAAATTCTATATTTTAGAGATGATATTTTGAAGATAATTTATAAATTGCAAGATGGGATCTTAGCCACCCCTTACAAAAAGGAAATATCCGTATGGTCAGCCTGGGCACCAAGCAAAGAAGAATGAATGTTGTTCTTACTATTTCAACTTACTCTAAAAAAAAAAATGACGTTACAGCTCTACAGCTGGGAAACAAATTCATCTTTTTCAATTTCAAGTTAACTGTAGGAAAATATGTGTACAAGTCCAGATGAAATCAACTCCAATAATTCAACTCGGATCATATACACAAGCAATTTCTAAATAGCCCATAATTGGCATCCTGAGACTACTTCCATTCAGTTTCACATTGCACATATCACGTAACAATTATGAATTGTACGAAATAAATGTAAAGAGTTCCATAAATGAAATAGCAGTATACTTTTGAAGATAACATAATATTTTGGCAGATACATGAGAATATTTAAAGCAAATTCTAAATAAGAGAATATTTTTATGTCACACCGTGACCCAGTAGAATATATGGGACAGACTAAATGTTACAATAAAATTGGTCCATTTTCAACACCCGTAACTACATATTTGCTTTGAGGTAAACTCAATCAGTTATGTAAACTACTCAAAGATAAACTCGGAACTGGCAAACTCAAGTTTAGTTATGAAATATAGTAAACTGAAGCTCTATATGTAAGAGGAATATGCTTGTAAGTTAACCTTCTTCAAGAGTTGACTGACCGTCACTCGAAGCCGATAACCTGTATTTGAATTTCGAGATGAATGAACTGGGCCACTGTTAGTGCAGATTCTATGGCTAGTCTTACAAGGTCAAGAAAGTGTCTTGCAAGGTCAAGAAATGCATGATATAAGGCTAGGGGGAAACGGAAAACAAATCTGGGAAACAGCCACAAGAATCTTGGATCGCGACGGGGATGAAATTACTCTATGTACCAATATCGACGGAGATCAGGGAAGCAAAACGAACATGAGTGAATGGGACGGCTTCAAGAGAGTATTAGGGGTTTTAGGTTTAGGAAAGCTCAGAGGGGATAGCGCCAAATTTTGATACTGTTATCTCCATTCACAGTAATGGCTTTTGAACAGCCTTCGGTATTCTCATCATCCATTGCCTTGCGCTTCTTTGCACAGAAAGAGAAGCCACCTGCTCTAAAGCCTAGGTCTATTCACATATATCCAGGCTCCAGCATCCATTGTTTGCACCTGGAATATAAAAAGACTAAATATCAGTCATGTTCAGCTATGCTATCAAATACAGGAAAAAACAATCAGAATACACGAGTACGGCACAGACAAGCCTGTGATTTCTTCTTGTTCGAGCTCTCTCCAATTCCAACATGAAGTGAGCACCCCCGTGCTCACCTGCAAACTCGTTTGGGTATTTGCAAAGCACGCACGACCACAGCAAAACAATAAGAAATATTTCTTCAATCGGACATTTTTAAATAGCCATGCATGGCCCGGTAGACTAGGCTATCACTTGTACAAAAAATAGCTAGGAATAGGAGACAATAGAGGTTAGCCAGTTCTATGGTCAGCTCTGACATCCTCTGAGAGTAAAATATGATGATGAAGGGAAGGAAATTATCTGACTACGATTGCAAAACAAAAAGAAATATAAACGGATGTTTTTCGAGGTCCGTCATTTACACAATAGGGAGAGGGGAGAGCCATTTTTAAATAGCCATTCATGGCCCCGTAGGCTAGCTATCACTTGTACAAAAACTAGCTAGTAATAGGAGACAATATAGGTTAGCCAGTTGTATGGTCAGCTCTGACATCCTCTGAGAGTCAAATATGATGATGAAGGGCAGGAAACAATCTGACTACGATTACTGCATAAAAACAGAAAGAGTTTTTAGGTATTAAAACCAGAAAGAGAAAAGGAAGGAAGTATGAAATTCTAGTGACGGTGGTTTCAAGGCACAATAAATGAATACCTGAGATTTGAGACAAAGAGTTAAAAGGAGGTCCAGATTCACGAGCATCTGCAAGGCTGTCACCCTTATATCCCGCTGAAACATTGCAATCGCTGAGAAAAAAATCCTTTCAGTTTTTTAATGCAAATATGAAACGAA